>CM076573.1:388993825-389312153 GCA_034641835.2 Pinus albicaulis
CCTATCAACAAGGAAGGTTCCATAGAAGGTGGCAAAACCACTTCCCTTCCATAGAACTCCCGCAGCCAAACCTCCCAACTCAAGATAGGCAATGGTTGTGAGTTTGTTTGAACTCAACTTCCGCCATCCATATTTAAAAAACAGTCCCTAAAATGGGTGGCGCGGTTGCTGCTCCATGACAGAGCGCCAAGTGGCGCGACCTCTTTACAGGATTTCCCTGATTGGCGCGAGCACTGAACTGTCTACCCGCGCCAATGCAAAAAGAGCTGTTTTTCATGGGTTTTGCAAGGAGATGTCTCAAGGGGAAATGAAGCTCATACTCAGAGGGATGCATTGATGATGTTTTCAAGGCATGACAGTGTTCACAGGTCACATAATGGGTCCTCCATTGTGCGGGACGGGGAATGGTAGGGACGGTGACAAATTACTGTGTAACAGCTCTGATACCAATCTGATATGAAATGTGAGAACTTTTTATTTTTAATATAGAGATTGACTATAGGGGCATTTACTGGATATGTCACCTTTAAAGAAAGGATGAGATCCATAAGCTATCTGGCGCTTTAGAGACTCTACCTAAAGAAATAATAGAATTAATCACTAATGATATGGAAATTAAACTACTTGTTTGCTGGTGCAAGGTATTCATTATCCATAAAATTATGTGTGCAAACTATTTAATATGCTTTGCAACTGGAACAAAATGCTTTTGGTGAGTTTATGAGTCTTTTTTGTGTGTAGGAGGCTTATTTCTTTTTACTATTTAGCATATTTAACTCTGAAAAAACACAACAAATAAATCACTGAATATAACACAGCATATGATAAGGAAGTTTACCCCCCCTGGGCTACATCTGTCGGGTCCGAGGCCCCCAAATGGGCATGTCCTTGCTCTCATTATGCTCAAAATTAGTTATACAGTGTGAGGAGAGCATAAACAGGCAAAAATAGTTGTAGAAATGAGTTCAGAACACAGGAAATAGTAATGATAGGCTTTTTTTTCACCTCCAAAGGTTAACTATAGTCCAATACAGCTCCAACACTCCCTAGGCCCTTATGTATCTCCAAGATTATATGCTGAAAAAGTACCTGAATACAAGCTCTGTTGCCTCTACAATCTATACCATTGGCTCTGGAATGCTCAAGTTACCCAAAATAAAAATAAAAATCACTCCGAAAGGTTTCTCCTAGCAAAATTTATGTCCAACTGAATTTTTTACCCAGTTTTCCCTAAACAAGCTCCACCAAATCTGGGCTAATTGGAGTTAAGCCCACCAACTTTGGAAACTTCGCCAAAATTGTTGCAAATTAGGCGTGCTCCACTAGAATCATTGGAACCGTTGGATTAAGCATTTAATGTTGGGTGGACGAGGTCACATGGACCACCTCCCAACCCGCCGACATAACCGTGGAGGTGGAGTTAACGGTTTTAAAACTGTAGCATTAAACCTTCCGAACCCGCCGCCGCTTGACATGTGACCTATCCATATATAACCACAACTGTTTTGAAATTGCTGGAGTGTATACATGTGGTTTCGAGCACACGGTCTTGTGGTAGAGGGGGTTGGCCCCCTTTCAGCCCTGCCTAAAATATCATTAAACTTCAAATATTACATTGGAGCCATATATATTAAGATCCAAAGCATGGCCAGGCCAATCAGGCCTATGGACTGGTGGCTTCCCGACCCACGGTCGATTCCTTCTAATGTCATAAAAATTTTGCACCACTGAACTGTGAAGTATTCAGGTCACGTGGTGGCCTCTGGGTAGGCCAAATGGTGCCCATTGATTGGTCCATTTGTATATATAGTCACCCATACACCCAATATTCAAATGCCAAGTGTCGAACAGTGATAGGCTATTGAAGGAATATTCCTGCAATATTCTGTGGAATATTCTTTTTTTAATATTTTTAAAATCAAAGTCAACCCAAGTCAAACTGACTTTTATCTGAAATTGAGAAATTTCAAACTTGAATATCTTTCTCATACAGTATCGGATTTGAGTGTTGTTCATGGCTACAGGATCATTTTGACGAGGCTTTTCCTATCGTTTTGGTTTCAACCAATTATGAGAAAATAAAATTTTAAGCATTTTTACAACTTAGGACATGATCACCCGATCATTATAGCAGTAGAAAAATATGCATAAATAATGGGTCGTAAAATGTACAACATGAAATAACAAGCCTCCAATGGAAAAAATCCCTCAAAATAGAGGCTGCTACGATATATAAAGAGCTAGAAGGCTGCTACAAGACTATTTTAAATACACTGCTACAAAAAATGATTACATATCATATCTAAGGCCGATATGTGCCTCAAAATATCTAGATCTACAAGCACTACACAGCCTCCTTTGAAGAACCCTTTAAGGGTTTTCAGCAAAACACCATGTACAAGTCGGGGATCTAGGCCCTAAGGTTGAATATCCACTCCAAAATAAAAATATGGCAACTGTGGCTGATCTAATATGCACAATAGAATATCCTCCTCTAATAGCTCCTCTAAATGAAAGGCATATCCCTTTCACTAGAAAACCTTCTCTCCAAATGGTGTGCTAAACCACCCTGCAACTCCTCCTACAGAAATAACGCAAATATGGAAATCTAGTGTGTTGTAGGGTAAAATAAATAGTTGGCCTGATGCCAACATTTGAAAATATGCACAAGGGCCTTCCTTACTGTCCTCCCAATGGAAAGGAAGCATTCTCCACTGAAAATGAGCAATGAAATGACCCAAATATGGTCTCCACTGCCGCAACCTGCAAAACAACTCAACCCTCAACAGGATCTGCGTTGTAAATGAAAGATGAAGCTTCGACTTAAGCTAGATAGTGGAAAATGTATTACAGTACTCCTCAAAAATATTCTCAATGGAAGAGGTGGGATTCCCGATCAGGAACACCTAGTTCTAAACAACACTCAATATCAGCTAAACAACAACAGAAAGATATATGTCTAAATAGACGATACATTCAGAAACTTTATATACATCAACATCATGAATAATGGCTGCCATCCTCTTCCTTAAATAAGATATGAGCTTGCAAACCCTAAGCCCCATCCAATAATAGTACTACTTCCATGCAAACCATCTCCATCTAAAACTTTGTTGTCTTTCATTGATGACCACTCCTCCATGATAGCGTTGTTGATTTGGTCAAAGTTGACCCAATCAAGGTGTTCCAACCCCTTTTGACACCTAAGGGTGCTCAACTAAGCTGCCAAGATCTAACCTTTTCACATTGGCATTGATTTATTCATTATTAAGGAGAATTATGGACCTCCATTGTTCTCTTATTCATAAAACAATGTAGCAAAACAAAATTTAATATTCCAACTAGCTCATGGCTAATTGGAAATATTAAAAAGTTCATGGATTATGGGATTTCATTCTTCCTACATCTAATAATGAATATGAACATTAGGATATGGTAGTTAGCACAAGAATTAAAAATCCTACTAATTTTCCTCATCCTTCTGAAAAACAAAAATCTTCAACCACTATTGCTAAAGACAAAGTTGTTATTAAAAAGGCTCCTTGTACATCTCCTCAAACAAGCCCAACTTCTTATAAGTGTCCATCTACATCAAAGATATTAATGGTTTTAGATACCATTGAGTATAATATAGTGGAAGATATGAAGAAATTCAAAGAAAATATCTCTATGTATTAGGTCAGTAAATTAAAATAGCAGCAGAAAATCCTACTCAAAGAATTGAATGTAGTTCTTGCATCTCCTTCACTTGTTCCTGTTACTTTGTTGAAGCCTAAAAATTTCATTTCTACACCATGGGGGATAACCACATGGTCCAGACCTTAAAGAATCTCCCTTTCCATTTGGTGTAGTGGCTTCGACTGGAGATAATGGGACTAGTTTCCCAATAAATATATTGATATGGTAATGGTCTGTTATAATACAAGGTAAAATGATGAATGGATTTAAACTAATGGAAATAATATATGTAATTAATAAAACACATAAATCTAATTAATCTAATTATTTAACATAATCTATAACCTGAGGAAAAATTACCATTGATGCGATTTAGAGAGATATCTTACAAAAAAAGGTAATAAATGTCATTCAATTGCTGAAAGAGATGAAAATTATGAAAAATGATTATCTTGATTAAATATTTAATCAAAATAATTATGTAAAATATATCACATCTATCAATTACTTTATGTATATAGTAAATAATTATTGCTAAAACATTGTACAAAAGTGCATGAATCATAAACTATAAGTTAGACTGCATAAATATCACAATACAAAAATAAATAACTGTAAAGTCATAATCAAAACATAATCATAAGATAAAAGTACCAAATATGATAAGTTCTTCTCATGAAATCCACAACATTGATCAGCTTCTCTTCAATCCAAATATACTTTAAGAGTAAAAAAGTGCAATTTCAATAAATCATATTCGTTTTTCCAAAAAGTAGATCATGTTCCATATATTTCATCAAAGGCATTCATAAAAGTACAGAAGTGGAAGATTTCACAAATTTTTCTTTGATAAAATTTTGGACCCTTCTGGAAATGCATGAGAAGGGTTTAAATACTAAAATAAATATGTCAAAAATAGATTATTACATAAAAATTTGAAGAGGTTTAAAACAACCTTCCTCATAATAAGTAAACTAAACTATAATCTAGAAATAAATATAACAAGATTGCTTTAGTGGGTTGATCTTTTTTCATCGTTTGATCTCTGAGGTGGAAGATATACATAATCGGCTTTAACTGAGTTGGTTGTGTGATGCTGGATTTGACTTGGCATTTAAACATGGCATTTGAGAGTGTCGGCAACACTTTTCTAGTGGAATCATTTAAATATCATAGAGTCATGCACTAGTGATGCGGTTTAATCAGGAAGTTCCAGTAATTTTATTGATCTAATTTTGTTATGAGCTTAATAGATTATGCTTGTGTCTCGATGATTTGATTCCACTGTGTCTCCAATAGTTTTTCCACTGGGATTGCTTCGGTTATATATTCTTTGATAAGCTTAGAATTATGTAGTTTTCCATTTACAGACTCAATGATCTCATTTTGTTAAGTTTGTTTCCTTTAACGATGCTTTCTCTGCTTGTTTCAACTACATATCCCAACCTTTAAATAAAATAACTTTATGGAGCTTGTTAACTTTCAGGAGATCAACCTTCTTCCCTTTGTCAAATTCTTGCCATAAAATGAATTTAGAAATTTTCTTATGAATCTTTTCACATTCCAATATTCTATTTTCCACTTGTTCAGTTAATATTTTACTTGTTTCACAATATGAATTGGTAGCTGAGATTTGCTGACAAAATGTCTCATGTTGTTGTTTCAATTTTTTATTCCATTCAAGTGCCTCTTCTATAATTTTTTTTGATTGAGGTTGGCTTTTAAGCTTATCGTTTACTGCCTCTATCTGTATATCCTTCTTAGAATTTTGTACTGGATGTTGCAACTTCAATATTTCAAATTCCTTCTAGAATTGTTCCATTTTCATCTCAACTTGTTTATTGGCATTATGTTTTTCTTGTTCCAATTGTCTTTCTAGATCTTGAACTTTATCTTCTCACTGTGTGAGAAGAAGTTTCACTTATGCTACTTTAGCCATCGTGGCATTTTCATATGACCCTACAAATTATGATAGTTTGGTAAGATGTTGTATTGGATTGACAAAAGTGTCTTTCCAGACAACATCTACTGATTTGTTACTGAGACTTGTCAGTATTTCATGAAATATTATTCTTTTCCTTCTCTTTACTATATCTTTGTGACTTGGACTATAGAAAACGTCTAGTGTAGGTATTTCCTCGATATTTAAATTGATTTCTTCCGTTCGGTCGGTTGGGATGATATCCTGTTCTTGAACTTCTTGGATTTGCTGAAGTGCCACTATTGTTTCTACTATATTATGAGTTTTCTCGGGAGTTTGAAAAATTTTTGATCCTTCTGGATTAGGATTAACCATTTTTTGTAGTACTTGAGTAAACTTTCTCGACTTTTTACACAAATTCTCTACTTGAGATTTCATTGTTTGCTGAGGTATAGTTTGAACTTGTTAAACTTATTTTGACGATGCTTTTAATCATTCAACTTCACTAGATTCTTCCTCAATATGTATATCAATTCCTTTGATTACATTTTCAATTATCTTATCAGGGCTCCCATTTTACTTTCAGATTCATTATCAGAATGATTAGAACTTTGAGACTTGTATTGTGAATGTTATGAATCCTAAATTGATTTTTCTTGTGGGTCATCCTCTAAAATATATTTTTCTTAATCGTCTAAACTGATACTAGGGGTTGGCTCTCTAACATCTTCTATTAATAAAAATTCCAATGGGACTGTTTCTAACCTCTTGTTTTTGTATTCGTGAAAATATTTAAGGTCTGTTACACTCAGCTTATTGGATGCCATTTTTAATACATTTGTAAATTTATCTGTTCCTTCAAATAAATAATTAAAAACATCTTTTCATGCATGAAAGTTCTAACCTTAAGAGCGGTGGTAAAATTTTGGATCACATTATTAGGATCATATTATATCTGTTGGAATAGGGTCTTCTACAAAGCTAAAAATCTGGTCGATTTTGTATATTTTTTATTATATTAGTCTAATGCAGGGGTTTTGCGGTGGGTCAAAGCCCCTAACGCATTGTAAGCGGGTCAAGGGTAGACCAAGTGTCTGCAAAGCATTGTTTGCAGAGCATTGGATGCATAGGCTAAAGTAGTATAAATAGTTGAACCTTTTTTAGTTGATAGGTAGAGAATGGATAGTGATTGATATGAAGTACACATTGCTAGATCTTGGGTTGGGTTGTTTGGGTTGGGACTCCTGCTAACTGTGTGCGTAGAGATCCTCTGTCTTGCTGTGTGTGGAACTTGCTGGTTGTGTGCATGGGTGATATTTGGGGAATGTAAAACGATTTTGATAAGTAATATGTGAGAAGTATTGTTGAAACATATGATGATTGTCTGGATCTGTTCTGTTATAATTGATGCGAGCTAAGATTGCTTGATTAAGCTGCGAACTCGTATGTTTTATCTCTATGGTATGGAAGTATCTGCATTACTGTGATGTGACTGTTGTTGCACTTACTGATTGCATCTCTATTAATAAACACAAAATATCTATGTTGACAATACTACCTGCGATTATGCTATTTTATGGTTGTAATTGATGATATGCACGTGGATGTGAACCTGCTAGAGTATATCTGATAAGAAATATAGTCTGGTTACATTCTGAAACCATGTGGATCACCCTTCTGTGTATATCTAATAATTGTGGGCCTACGTTATTACCTACGCTCTCTCTCAGGGTGCGGAAACCTAGTTCCAGCACCCTCCCATACTACTTCGGGTGAGACTTTGACCTGCACAAGTGGGTCACTGCCAAAAGGGCCAGTACTATAGGGGTTTGTTGGCAAATGTTCACCTCCAAACCTGGGTCAGGACCCCTTGAGCCAACAAATGATTCCATTGCCGAGACCGGGAGTATTTTGAGGGAGAGATTTGGTAATACCAAGGCCATATTAGAAGCCTGAAAAGAAATAAATCGAGGAAGGATTTGAGAAACAAGTTCAGAAGTTCACAGTAAAATAAAACTGAATTGAGAAGTTGACCACCGAAGAGTGGAAGAACCAGTATATTTTCACGAAGATCTACGACATCTTCTCTGTAACAATTACCATCAATTTTGAACCAGAGCAAGGGTTTTTCAAGGGTTTCTGAGGTAAGTTTTGGAAAAAGTTACCTTTACTAATCAAGATATTATAGTGTGAAAAGAGTACTTTGTGTAGCCACATCAATTGAATGACCTCTGATCTAGAAGGAAGTACAATAGGAAGTGGAAAATACTATCGTACTAACCAAGAAGGAGATAAGTCTACCTTCAATCCAGTAAGAGAAGAAATTGCGTAGAGTCCTCCAGCCACACCACTTTCAAACCAGAATAGGGGAAAGAACTCACCTACACCTCCACCAGTGCTAGAAGATAGCATGGCTATGCACATGAAGTTACCTACCATTAGGGGTGTGGGAGATGAAGACATGGATCAGTTCTAGTTTGTCGAAGGATCCGTATGGACTGCACAGAACATAGCTAGTGATTCAGTGAAAAGGGCCCAACTATCCCTTGCCTTTAAAGGAAGAGCTTTGGACTGGTACATGGGGTACATCAGCTAGCATGCAAATGCAACCATTGAAGATATTAAGAACACCTTAAAACAATAGTTCAAGAAGCCTAAGTCCTACTCGCAACTAGTTGTGGACCTAAAGGATTTCAAGCAAGGGCCTTCTAAGTCTATGTTGGAAGTCGATCAACGACTGAAGCAGGTGATCAGAAAAGGATGATTTTAGTATGATGACAGAAATCACACAAAATGGTTCATTTCTATGTTGTTGCCTCACCTGCGCGTACCTATGGGTTGCAAAACTTTCGAATGGCAGAAAAAAGCCTTCGAAGTCACTATGAAGTTAGAAGTTGCACCCAGACATGATACCCAAATGGGCATCCAATAGATCCAAGGAAAACTAGAGGCGATGCACATGGAGTTCCAGAATCTGTGAAAGGAGTGAGGAGCAAAGGCTAGCCCAGAAATATGGTGCATACGACGTAGGAAAAATGGTCACACCAAGGATAACTGTCCTCTGTTAACAGACTATATTCAAGCTGGGGGGCCTAGCCCGCTGCACCCTAGGGAAATTTCAGGGTCAAGCATGCCAGCACTATGGTTCAATGGTTGTCGCATTGCAGGGCTACACGACACAAACCACTGCTCCCATCTTGTTGCGTATGTCCTAGATGTAAAGCAAAAATGGTGTAGGTTATGCAGGTTTGTAGGATATGATGAGTAGAAATAATAAAAGTATGATTTGATGATCGATCGAGGGACTCTATATAGGGTACATTCGGATCCATCGTCGCCAAGATCCCTCTCGGGCTCCCCAGCCAGGGGTAGGGGAGGAGGAAGAGGTGGCAGCGCAGGTCGGCGATGAGGGCAACTAATCTGCTATAATTTTGGACAAGTAGGACACTTTGCAAGGGACTGTCCGAACCTTATGAGGCAGTCCTGTTGGTATTGTAGACAGCTGGACCATGCAATTGAATATTGTCCAATATTGATTATAGAAATGCAAGAAAAGCAACCGACACCTACGCAGAATGTGAAGAGGGTTAAGGGTGAAATGCGAGAAAATATCTAAGCATGAATGTCGTAACACATAGTGGGATGGCCACCGGGGGACATGGGGAGATGACTACAATTAAACCTCTGATCTGACAAGCAGCTATCAAACAGGAAGGGTTGGATCTCAAAAATGAAAAAGGAACATTTCTCACAGCTCACAAAGACTTTGCTAAGGTGGAGGCACCTACTTCTTAGGCACCTGCGAACCTCAAGGCAGATGAGGAGGTCAAACCCTTTTTGCAGGCATGTATAAAGCTGGTGCACAACCCAAAGGCTGTGGAGAATCTTCAGACAAATAGATAGCTATGCAGCATGACCTAACCTACCCTCAAAAATCAAGGACATGCACAAACTAGACAGATATAAGAAACGTACATGTAGGGAGACGCTGTTGACAACACAGATGGTGACTATGAAATGGATCAGGTTATTTTGGACCTGGGTTCAGAGGAAAATGTACTACCAAAACAAACATGGCAATGGATGGGAGAACCTAATTTGGAGTGGTCCATTATCTAGCTGCGTATGGCCAATCAACAAAATATCATACCCTTGGGGAGACTGTCAAATATCATGGTGGATATCGCAGGGGTCAAGGTCTGGGTTGATTTTGAAGTAATTCAGATTGTAGAAGATGCGGACCCCTACCCTATGCTCTTAAGGTTATACTGGGCCATATATATCGGAGGCATCATTAATTTGAGGAAGAGAAGCATGGTGTTTGAAAATAACGGTACAAGGGTGATAGTACCATTAGATCTTGTGGAAGGAAAATGATATACCGAGCTGGTGCGCGACGAAGAAGAGGCAGATTGTTGGGTGTGGAGCCTGGTTATCTTGTTTATTTTGTATCACAGCATTGGACCCTTATACCTTAATGGGGCAGCAATGCCACTTGTAATTAAATGTTTCCTGGGGGGTTCAGGGGGGGGTGGCTGTGACTTTATGGAGCTCCCCCCTGGTGGGGGGTTTTGGGCGCAGCGCCCCCAAAGCTAAAAACAGATGTAAAATTACCTTGTAAAAGTATAGTAATTTCTAGTAAATCTTTGCCCTTCATTAGGCGGATCATCTGATGGTATAATTTATGTTTAGTTTAGGGTTTTTTGCCCTAGAAGGGAGCCCCTCGCTTGTATGAGGGAATTGTACTGTAGCTGTGTATTGTATGTGTATTCTAAGAGCAAGAAACGGATAGGGAGATTGTGAGAGAGTACAGAGGATATTACAGTGGATCTTCTGTAGGTTGTGTCTCTTCATTTTGCTGGATAATAGAAAGGAAGGACTGGTTGTTCGAGGTGGACATATCCCAAACTAGGTGAACCATGTATATCTGTGTCTCTATGGTTTTATGTGTTTTGCGTGCTTGTGTTTTCGGAATATTTTATGTGTTTCATTGCTCTGTAATATATAATTTTCTAACATAGATCACATTTAGAAGTTGATTGCGCTGGATGAATATTAGATCAACCCCATGGAAAATGGTGTACTCTACTGGGAAAAGGACAGTGAATACTTATCTGACTCTGATGGGGAGATGGAGAACTGGAAAAATCGGTTACATGATGTCTCCATGCTGTGATGCCTTTAGGTCACAAGGGACTTCTACTGTATTTTCTCAGAGGTAAGAGACCTACCCTATTTTGATCGTTCTAATAATATTAAGGAAATTTTGTGAGCATTTGAAGCTGAGGTTCCTAGAGAATGAAGGTTATGGACCCTTAATCTAGCTATGCATGCAAAAACTACATGATGGTGGGATATGCATAAGGGGGCGTTTAGAGACTGGGAGGGCTATCGGGACATGATGCTCCTATGATTTGAACCTCCGATGAAGATATAGGTCAAGACGTTCCTTGGCCCAAGGGATCCACGTGAGCACTTGGTTGCATGGATAAAGACATGGGGCAACTAAACTAGAGAAGAGTTGATTTATTTATTCATTGATACGTTGGGCCCAATCTCTACTGCATGGTACCTAGATGCGAAGCTCCATCAATGCACCCACCATTGGGAAACTCTGAAGGAAGACTTCATAGGAACATTCAGACTGATATGGAGTTCAGGGGCACTTGACGAAGCTTTGCAGGATATAGATACATTTGTGTATAGAAAATTTGGATCCTCTGTAGTATTCGGGGTGCCGACATGGGAAACACAGATGCAGGATATTGTCAACTACGACAGCTTGGCAAGAGAAGAAGGTGAAGATCACACACGGTCTGTCTCTATCTCAAAATCAGAAGGGGAGCGTTCAATTGCAGGACCTCTACTACAAGAGGTGTATGTCACTAAGCCTATGAAGCTATGAGAAGTCAATATTGGGACAGAAGAGCACCCTAATTTGGCTAATATTGGGGACTATTGGGATGAGGATACAGTAGGCAAAGTGGACGAATAACTCACAGAGTACTAGGACTTGTTCCCAACAAAGTTTTTAGAGCTGAAGAGGATCACAAAGGGCTTAGGGGTCATGCATATCACTCTCAAACTAGATGCACGCCCCGTAAAGCAACGAACCTATAGGTTGAATCCAAAGTATAAGAAGAAGGTCAAGGAAGAACTCGATAAAATGACCGTTGCAGGTATCATCGAACTTATTGAGCAGTCAAACTGGGTTAGCCTGATGGTGGTTCAAGAGAAAAAGACTGAGGGGGAGATTCAGATCTATGTGGACCTATGCAAGTTGAACAATGCTTGCGTTGATGATCCATTCCCTACACCATTCTCAGATGAAATTTCTGAAAGCGTAGGAGGGCAGGAAGCATAATCCTTCACAGACGGATTCTCAGGATACCATCAGATCATAATCACACCTGAGGACCATAGCAAAACTAGATTCACCACTCAGTAGGGATCTTTTTAGCATACTGTCATGTCGTTTGGGCTCAATAATTCCCTTGTTATCTTCTCATGAGTTGCTGTCACAGTATTCAAGGAACTCATCCACAAATTCCTAGAAGTGTATTTCGATGATTGGACTGTCTTCAACCTGGTAAAAGCCCATGTATCAAACCTGCAAATGATGTTGGACACATGCCAAAAACACCAGATTTCCCTAAATATCAAGAAACGTATCTTCTGCATACCCTTCGGAATCTTGCTCGGCTACATAGTTTTCCAGCAAGGACTGATGGTGGATCCTGCCAAAATCGCAGTTATCGTAAACTTTCCAGTACCAATAATGGAGAAACAACTTCGCTTGATCCTTGGACACACGGGCTACTATAGAATATTCATTCAAGGATATGTGTTGATTACAACCCCTATGGAAAAATTTCTCAAGAAGGATGTTTCGTTCTTTTGGAATGACGAGTTTCAAAGGAGCTTTGAGTTACATAAAGAAAAGATGGTCTCGGCGCCTATTCTCATTTTTCTTGATTGGGAGAAGGTATTTCATGTTCACGTCGATGCGTCGGGCATTGCTCTCGAGGCTTTCCTTACGTAGCTGGGAGAAGGAGATATCGACCATCCGGTTGCCTTTGCGAGTAGGAAACTCTCTGGTATGGAACACAACTACTCCACTACATAGCGGGAGGGATTGGCCATGGTATACACTTTGCATAAATATCAGCATTACTTGTTAGTAGGACACCTCAAAATGTTCACCTACCATTCAGCCTTGAAGTACCTGGTAAATAAGCCTGTGTTGGGAGGGAAAATATGCCGATCGCTACTGCTATTTCAGGAGTATGACTTTGAAATCATTGTCAAGCCGGGAAAGTTCAATGTTGGGCTGGATCACTTGTCCCAAATTGAGTGTGGCGAGGAACCAACCAACTTGAAGCATGGATTTCCTGATGCGCAGCTCTTTTCTATTAAGGTAGTGGATGCACACTTCAATAATATCATTCAGTTCTTGACTACTGGGAGGGCACACCCAAAGTACTCGATATAGTAGAAGAAATAATTAGTCACCCGGGCCGCAGATTTTACCATCATCACAGGTCATCTATATAAGATGGGAGTAGATGAAGTATTGTAGAGATATATTTTGGAGCACGAAAGGCACGCTATCTTGGAAGAGGCTCATGACTGAGTAGTAAGAGGTCACTACGCAGGGAAAGAAACGACACAGAAGATCTTGAGAGCTGGGTTATGGTGGACAACCGTGCATAGTGATGCTCACGATTACTGTAAAGCCTGTCATATGTGCCAACGAACAAGGAGGTCGTACCGCAGAGATGAAATGCCCCTTCAACCACAAATCGATCTGCAAGCATTGGATAAATGAGCCATCGATTGCACATGGCCTATCAACCCACCAAGAAAGAAGACAAGTGTGCGTTACATTATTACTACCACTGATTATGTAAGTAGGTTGGTCGAAGAACAAGCATTAAAGCATTGTACTGTGGAGACCACTGCGCATTTCATCTTGAACAAATCCTGACCAGATTTGGATGCCCAAAGATCCTCATGTGTGACATAGGTACACACTTCGTTAATGGAACAATCCAAGCTTTGACTAAGGAGTTCTAGATCCATCATGTGAAGAGCACATCGTATCACCCACAGGCAAATGACGCAGTTGAATATTTTCATAAATTTTTCGAGAAAGCACTGAAAAAGGTATGCGACGCTGATCGTAGCGATTGGCATGTGCACATCCCATCGGTTCTTTGGGCCTATCAAACAACCTGCAGGAGGCTAATGGGGAAAACCCCATTTAATATGGTTTATGGTAAAGAGGTCACTATGCCAATGGATTATATTGCTCTTATTTTGCATCTTGCAGCATTCATGAACATGGTAAATCGTGACATAATGGAGGAATGATTAGCATAGCTTATGGCATTGGAGGAAGATCGATTTCTCGCTAATTTCCATCAACAGGTTCATAAGGACCGCGATAAAGCCTGGCATGATCGACATATTCACCAAAAGAAATTTTCAGAGGGTGAGTTGGTCCTCTTATAGGATATCCAGTTTGCAAAGCATCCAGGGAAGTTTCGATAGCACTGGCTTCGTCCCTACACAGTTGAGGAAGTCACGGATGGCGGGGTTGTTAGGATAGCTACCCTGAGCGGTGATATGCTACCAGGCTACATCAATGGTAGTCGGCTCAAACCATATCAAATCAAATGAATACATGGCTAGAGAAGTTGTGCAGATGCAGGTGGAGACCCCACCATCTCAGTGACTTGGGACAAGTCACAAGATTGTGTTGGGGGATTGTTGGTACATGGTCTCCTATAAAGTTGTGAATCTGGTCCATTTTGTATATTTTTTATTATATTTAGTCTAATGGAGGGGTTTTGGGGTGGGTCAAAGCCCCTAATTCATTGTAAGCAGCTCAAGGGTAGACCAAGAGTCCACAAACCATGGTTTGCAGACCATTGGATACGTAGGCTAAAGTAGTATAAATATTTCAACCTTTTTGAGTCGATAGGTAGAGAATTAATAGAGATTTATACGAAGTACAAATTTCTCGATCTTAGGTTTGCTTGTTTGGGTTAGGAATCCTACTAGATGTGTGCATGGAGATCCTCTGTCCTGCTGTGTGAGGACCCTGCTGGCTGTGTGCGTAGGTGATATTCAGGGAATGTAAGAATATTCTGATAAGTAATATATGCAAATTATTGTCGAAACATATGATGATTTTCTGTATCTATTCTGTTATGATTGATGTGAACTAAGACTTCCTGATTAAGCTGCAAACTCATCTAGTTTATCTCTGTGGTATGGAAGTATCTACATTTAGTATATTATTGTGATGTGACTATTGCTGCACTTACTGATTGCATCTCTGTTAATGAACGCAAACTATCGGCGTTGAAAATATTAGCTGCGATTATGTTTTTTTATGGTTGTGATTGATGATACGCACGTGGATGCAAACCTAATAGAGAAGATCTGATAAGAACTATAGTCTGGTTACATTCAAGAGCCCTGCGGATATCCATTCTATGTAGATCTGATAATTGTGGGCCTTCGTTATTACCTACGCTCTCACTCAGGGTGTATAAACCTGGTTCCAACACCCTCCCATACTGCATCAGGTGAGATTTTGACCTGAGCAAGCGGGTCACTGCCAAAAGGCAGAGTAGTGTAGAGGCATTTTGGCAAACCTTCACCTCCGAACCTGGGTCAAGACCCCTCGAGCCAATAGTCTTTAAGGCATTAGAGCCAGATTCAAGGAAGTAATGTTTGGAATTTCCTTTGCTGTATGACCTACATCAAATAGAGTGAAGGTACCACAATGTCATGGAAATGTATGCCAAATGGATTTTTTAGAATCCATGAGTTGATTGGTTATAACATTTACATGTGTTTGATATGCAATTTCTCTAGCCAAGAGTTTATCTGGAACATATTAGGGAAAAACATGAGTGGGAGAAAGACTCTCAAAAGCTCTGACATAAGTAAATTTCTCTTCTCTGAACTATCTCACCAGAGGCAAAATATCTGCACTGGCACCTTTAGAAATTCTACGAGCTTTCTCTTTAAAAATGGTTTGATGAATGGGAAACATGACTCAATGACAAATATTATAGAAATGGGAACTAAATTCAAACTCCCACATGGCTTTATGATAAATATGAATAGGTTTAGGTCTTGGCTGGTCCATTTCCAACCCATAATAGGAACATTTGAGTAGAAACATATGGAATCCATGATATACGCACTCATATAGAAAGGAGGAATTGTCCTAGTTGAAAAGACCCTATCTTTCCTGTAATCCATAATGGTTTTGGCCAAATTATTGGATAAAATGTTTTCCCAATTCATGATCCTATAATTGATGATTGCGTCAATTAAGGAAACCCATTTTATGGAAAATTTATTGGTATCAGGTCTAGAAAACAATCTACATAGCATTACTGCTGCAAAATAGTGAGGTGATGGCAATTGCGTTATTGGGTACATATCAAGTTTGTCCTGCTTTAATTTTCCTTGATCTTCCTTCCATTGTTTCACCACCTTCATTGAGTCTTGATTCTCCTTCGCAAGATTTTCCAGGAAATCTTTATCATAATATTTCCATGGCATTGGAAACTGGGACATTGTACGCAAATCCTTGGGAGTGAATGAATGCATTTTTTCTGGTTTGAAATTCTTGAGCGTCCTGTCTTAAATATTGAGATTTTCAATGACCCATTTTACCATATCAATGTATTATAAGATCTTTGGCCTTCCAGGTATCCTATGTAAGAATGAACATTCAACTTTGAAGTAGAAAGGTTCTGATGAATTAGTCACATTCGTTGTTGCCGCTTTCTTTAGTTCCTTTGGATTTTCTTCTTCAAATATATTATACATGGCTTACCATGAAGAAATTCCATTGTCCTTATTTCATATAGTTTCTGAAAATAGTAGAGGCATGTCTATAACTTGATTTAGTGGATGATTGGGAACCTAATTTGCCTTTTTTTTCATTTCTATTGATATCGCTTTCTCAAATAGTTTCATGAACTGATGCAAGACAAGGAAATTCATATTTTATATGAATAGAAAATAAGAACAGGGAAATAGAGTCAAATCATCATAACTAAAAAATCTAGCACTTTGATTTGAAACATGCTTTAGAAAGATATTGATATTTTTGAGCCCTGTAACCATTGAATCTTGTTAATAACCTTTTAAATGATTATCAAATCTTGCACATATTTCACACTATATGTCAAATCAAAATATTTAAATCATTATATCCTATTAACAAACCAATTTATTAAGTATCATTTCAACAACTTTAGTAATAGATGTTCTATCTCAAATCGTAGATTTTACAAGAGTCCATAATATGTGTTGCGACCGTGAGTGCATGCGAGATGCGATCTGTGAAAATCTCTTATCACACTTGATCAAGGTGGGCATAAATTTTATTCGTGATGATGTTGTGGGGTGCGATATGCGCTAAAACTTCAAATCATTGTGCTTAATCGGATTTTGCGGATAGTTCCAATGTTTGTTTGTTGTTCCATCAGGTTCGAACTCATCACAATTTATTTTTGCATGATATCGCTATTTGTTTGTCTTTCAAGGAGGTGCAATGTGATTTATAGTTATAAGGGTTTCTAAAAAATTTTAACGGGGAATTACATATAATTCAATAAGTTCTTAGCACTTATCACAATTCGCAGATTTTACATCTGTTCTAACTTTGTTATCTTGTGAGTTTTATGATTTTCACTAATCACAATAAAATTAAAGTAAAAAAAAGGTTCATGCCTTTTATTCCTAAAGGTTTAAAACTTAAAGCTATGTGAAATAATGTTTCATAAACTCTTATTTTTTTTTCAAGGGTACTCATTTATTTTTCATAACTTTAATCGATATTCAAATAAATTAGGGGGTCATTTTATAACACAACAATTGGGGATTCAATGGGAGAACCAGTTATCTCTGATATTTAAAAAAAAAAATCTTTTTCAAAATATAAATAGTTGAAGAAATTTGAATAACAAGAAATATAAAATAAGTAATATTTATCTGAGTTATAAAAATAAAATGACTTCATTATTATCCATTTGATATCCTCTCAAAGATCAAAATTCTTTTGTCGAAATTAATATTTATTGGGTTTAAAGGTAAAGTAGTAGATTCTCTTTGAAAATTATTTTAAAATATAATCAATTGTCACAAGAAGAGCCTCTGCTGCAATCAGGTATTAATAACCTTTGACATGGTTACCTTCTAACCAGTCAATGATTCAGTATCCCATCCAAATAAGAATTCAGTCTTTAAAGATAAATCCTAAGCCATATTTATTCTTCTTTCGTCCTTTTTTTTTTTATTTTCATTTTTGCTACTTAAAAGTCATTGTTTTGGTTTTGTGGCCAAATAATAACAATTTAATTCATTGGTTGTAACCTAACTGAACAAGATGGCTAGTGATGACACCCCTTGTCTTTTGACTAAAAGAATCTCAAGCCATTTCCCCATTTTGGTATTCAGTGTTGGCAATTTCAGTTAGTTATTTCCCTATGAATATGCTAAACAAGCTCGTGACAAGACCTCTTACATTTTAATATTTTATGAAAACTCATTTCATCGGATCAGACATTAAAAATAGAAAAGTTTATTTTATGGGGAGAATCATTGACTGCTTAAGAGTTTCTAGATGACAATTTTAGAGTTAAAATTGTCTTTATGTAAATAGTTTTTTACTTGGTTAAATATACTTTTCTTGACATATAATAGATAAAATAGTATTTTGTAAAGTTGGAGGTTTTTCAAAGAATGAATAACTTTGTTAAAAACAAAAAAAATTCAGAGATCTAAAACCTTTTTATTTTTTAAATGTTATAAATAATTTTTTAACAGTTACTATTTATATAAGGAGAAATAATAAAATATTCGAAGAAAATTTATCTGTGAAGTCAATAATTATACTATTTCAACTTTATTTTCCTATAAAAATTAAAAGCATAATGTACAAGGGATAAAATAGGTTATCTGCTAAGAAAAGTATTTCTTCAAAATCTGCCCATTTACAGGTAAGGATTCTCTCCTACTTGACAAATCTTGCAATAAAAATGTTGATGGGCCAATTAAATCAGAAAAATGAAATGTTCCAAGCCACATTCTTTGGAATTTGATATGTTTACCCTTTTTCTCAGGTGCTTTATCCCACTTCGATACTATGTCTCCTAGTTGAAATGATTTTGGGCTAATAGAATCTGCACCAATGTAAGTCTTAACTAACTGTTGATGGTGAGCATGTGTGATTTTGGCTTTATTTATTTCCTTTTCCAATTTGAGAATTTGTGATTTCCTTAATTTCAAGGAAGAAGAAGGAGTTTCTTCAATAAAATGGACTAGGGATAGAGAAGGGATAGCTACGTTTGTGGGAAGAAAAACTTCATTCCCACAAACTAGACTAAATGGAGAAGTTCCTATTGAGGCCTTATGTGTAATTCATTCTGCCCAAAGAGAAAATGCCAAAGATTTGTGCCAATTATTTTGACTTTGATCAATTCGTTTTATGCCTATAATGAGACTTTATTGGTTGATTCTACTAAACCATTTACTCGAGGATAATAATTAGCAGAATATTTAAGTTTGAAACCTCTTTTAAGGGGACATTTTTTCATTACATTTCCTGATAAATAAGATGTATTATCAAACATTAAGGCAGTTGGTAAACAAAATCTGTTATAATAATAAATTAATCAATCAATTCAATAATGTTATCAGAATTAGTTAACTTTAGTGGAATTTCTTCCACCCATGTTGTAAAATAATATATTGCTGTAAGAATATATATATATTGATTTGAAGAGTGAGCAACAATATCACCTATTATGTTCAGTCTCTGTCATTCGAATGGTTGTTTAATGTTGGCTGGTTATAATGGTAGTGCAAGTCTCATTTGTCTTCCAGCAACAGTTTGACATGTTTTACATTTTCTTACATATTGATGTGCATCTTTAAGCAAAGTTGGCGAGTAATAGATAGCATGTACAATCCTGTGTGTTGTTGTATCTCCTCCAAAGTGTCTACCAACTAAACCGTTATGTAGTTCCTGCAAAACCTTTCATGACTCACATTTTTCTAGACATCTTAATAGTATAGATCATAGTTTTTTTCTGAATAAGACATCATTAATGATCTGATATTGTTTTTTCTTTTAATCGCAAAGCTCTTTTATTTTTGTAATTGAGTTTCAGAGGAGCATATCAATTTTTTAAGTGAAAGATAAGATCACCATATTGATATTCTATATCGTAAAGGCTTACCTTAGAAATTTGTATATCATTCCATGGATCTTCTTCTATTGGTGAATCAGACGTTCCAGTCAACATTCTGCGAAAAAATTGGCCTCTAACAATTTTAGTTAGTTTAATTTCTACATCATATTCTTGTAAAGAAGTTACTTATTTGGCTATTGTTTCTCTCACTTCCCTTTGAATCAATAATTTTCTTACTGCTGAAAATCAAACTGTGATTTTAGTGTGAGTTTTAAGGAGAAACAGCCTAAAATGTTTTACTTCTTTGAAGAGAGCAAATGCATGTTTTTCAACAACAAATTAATTTGATTTAGTACCTTGTAAATTTGAACTCAAGAAAGCAATAGGTGCTTCAATTTATTCTTCATTAATATGTGTTAAAACAACTGGATATGATCTTTTTGAAGAAATTGTATCTAATACAAAAAATTTTGAATAGTCACGAGTAACCAAAGGAGCATTGATGATATATTGCTTGATCAATTTGAATGATTTCCTTTCCATGTTTCACCATTTAAAAATCAAAATTTTCTTGATCATGTACTATAAAGGAAAAATTATTTGTGAGAAATCAAGAACAAACCATTTTACAAAATTTATTTGGCCTAAGAAATATTGCATTGATTTCTTGTTGTGGGGGAAATGGATTTTCTCAATTTCTCTAATCCTTTATGGATCAATATAAATAACATTTTTTGATACAATAAATCCTAAAATCTTACCTTTGCTCAAAGAAAAATAAGACTTCTTTGTATTTAATGAAATCACATACTTCATACATCTTTCAAAGACCTATTTAAGATCATTCAAATGGCTTCTTCTTTTCTTGGAATAAACCATGGTATAATCCAAGTAAATTACAACATATTTGTTAATGAGACCTTTAAAGGCTAGATCCATAACTATTTGAAATGTGGCACCTGCATTAATCAAACGAAAAGGAATTTTTTTGATAAGCATATGTTCCCCATTTCATTCTAAATTTAGTATTTAATCTATCATCTGTATTTACTAGGATTTGGTTATTCCTCAAAAACCATCAAGAAAATACATAAGTTCAGAACCAACTACTGATTTCAATACTTGTTCCATGGCTAGCAATGGGAAATTATTCTTCAGACAAGCTTTGTTTAGATTTCTATAATCTATGCACATGTGAATATCACCATTCTTTTGTCTAAGAGGCACGAGATTCTAAACCCATTTTGAATATCTGACACGAAAAATTATTTTGGCCTTGAGAAGTTTGTTGAGTTCAGATTTTATCTGGCTTTAAAGATTCAGGTGAATTTTTCTTAGTTTCTGTTGTACTGGTTTCTCATTTGAGATCATAGGTATGGTATTCTGTATGATGGAACTATCATAAGTTTTTAGATAAGTATAATCTGAGGCAAAGATTCCTTTTGTTTCTTCAACAACTAAATGAATAATGATCTTTCATGATAAGGTAAACCAATAACTAAGTTGATGTTCTGTGTTTTTTCATCAGTACCGATATTTAGTAATTCAAAGTTCAAAGTTGAACTCAAAATTTTAGCATTATTCATCTTCTTGAATCTATATTTAAGGTCATAAACGTCTTCCATCTTAACCACATATTTAGGTATTGGGTTTTCTTCAATTTTTTTCTTTAACTAAAGGTCATGCTCATTTTCATCTAATATTTGATCGTCATATGACCCTTCTGATGTCCAGAAATCAACAATATCATAACGATCATTAAAGACTCACCAATTGGTGACATTATCAGGAATGGATGGTCAAAAAATCAATTCAATGGAAAATCTATCAGAACTAAATTCTTTAGATGGTATGAGTTTTGATGCAAAATTAGCTAATAGATCAAGACTAGCATTTTGCAAGCTGGGAATGGAGGAAATAGTAATTGCTAAAAAATGATCAGTGAAACCTTGAAATAATGTTTGATAGTGTGTAATATGTCCATAAAGACAATGGATAGTGTTTCTTACCTGTTTAATAATGATTTCTGAGTCTCCAAATAGTTACAAATGTTTCACATGAAGATTAATTTCCTTATACAATCCTTGTATTAATGCATCGTATTCTGTAGTATTATTTTTACACTCGAATTGTAATGTGCAAGATAACATGATCTTTTCTCCATATGGGCTAACTAGAATACAACTATCTCCTACACCATCATTAGATTTGGGACCATCAAAGTACAAAGTCCAGAAAATATTTTTGACTACTGGTTTATCTACAAAATATGTACATTTGGAAGGATATGTTTGTGAGAAGTTTTCAATTTCAGAAATGACAACATTATCCAAGAAGGGATATTTTTTAGCATTGAAATTTCCAAAAAATGATTCACTTGAATAATTTCCAATAACATTGTTGGTAAATGTTATTGGTTCATTATCACCTTCAAATTCTGTTATTGTATGCTTCATATGTTTTTCTCAATCAACTCGAATTTTATTTTGTTTTCCATTATAAGGTAACCACATATGAGACCAATCTGTAGCAAAATATCGATGGAGTTTTTCAAACCAATATCTACTGAAAATTAATCCATAGAATTATGGAATATGAGCCACTAAAATATCAATCATTTCACTGACTTTTGGATTCAAAGAAATTCTAATAATGACTGAATTTATTGCCCCTAGGGCTTCAACTTTGGTTCTATCAAGTTGTACTATGTGAAAAATGTATTTTTGAGGAGTGATATTCAATTTAGCACAAATTTTTATTGGAATGATATTAGAATAAGCTCCTGATCCAATCAAAAAATTATGAAGAATTCTATTGTAAATTTCATAAGTTAGAAGAAAAGGAGGTGTGTGTGAATTGGGCATAACACCTATAATAATTGCATCGGAAGGGTCAACCATATTTGAAGAAGTAGGAGGTTTTATTGAACTATTTGCAGCCTAGGATATAACAACAGTAGGTAGAGGTGAAGCGAGAACTGCTTTAAGATCTCTAAGCAATATCTTCTGTTGTTGTTTCAATTTGGTAAGTTCATGAAGAGAGATGTTTAAATTTAATTTCTTCATATCTTCAACAATATTATATTCCATGATGTCATATATTACCAAGGTTTTTTATGTAGATGGAAAATTTTTTAAAGGTGGACTAGAGTGTGAAACCTTAGAAGTAGATTTCTTATTAGATGATTTGTCTTTTGAAGCTGACGTTGAATCTTTATGCTTTTGACTTATCTTGTTTTCTTTAGAAGGTCATTTTCTTCTATTAGTAACAGGAAAAGCTTCTTGTTGCTCTTCATTTGTAATGATAAAGTCCCACATGCCATTTATTTCAACTACTTCCTCTTCCTCAATTTCTTCAACTTATTCTTATAGGTCAAACTCAACATTAGATATAGTGTTAGGTGGCTAAGAAGTAGAAGAATGATTTCTTTTGAAAGATATTAAATTTTTCTTAGCATTGGAGTTTTCAAGAAATTTCTTTTCAATATCTACCATTTCATTGGTCATGGTTTTCAGTACTTTTTGAAGGCCTTCTACATCAAAAGGATATTTTGATGGTTTTTTCTTTGAATCATATTTGAAAGAAACTTTCTTGGATTTTCTATCTTCTTGAGAGATTTTCATTTATAAAGCAATTATATGTTTCTCTATAGACAAAACTTCCTTCATGTTTTTGGCTAATGTAGCTAATTTCTCTCTATCCACAAAAATGGTTATGTTAGAGGAAAGAGAAGAGATATACCACTAAATTTGAACTTCAACACCAGGAACTGATGTAGTATGGATTTTATTTAGTAATTTATTGAATATAGAATTGAAGTCTTCATTTTATCTCCTATTTTAGCCTTGATATTTGATCAATCATTGATGAGCGATGCAATGATTCTGTCATCTCCAAACTTAGCTAGGAATTTTTCTTCAAACATATCCCAGCTAGTTATAGAGCGAGAAGGTAATGAAAATACCAGGATGCTATAGAACCTGTAAGATTATATGGAAATAATATAACCACACAGTCATCTTCAGTTACCTATTTTAAATTGATGGCTATCATATAATTGTGAAGATGTTATTCTGCTGGTAGACCATCATCAAGATTGAATTTTGGTAACCATATTTTAGGATATTTAGGAAGTGGGTGAAAAGGATATGCCATTGCTACAACACCTATACTATTCCATGGTTTTTGTTTTTATCCTGCCATGATTGTTGGAGTTTGGGTGGATGAAGATATGAACGGTATGTGAGTGGAAGAAGAGGCAGGTTAACTACCTGAACTAGAAGAACTAGCACTAGTAGTTTGAATGAGAGTTGTTGTAACGTGTGAGGGAATGGAATGGATTTAAGATGAGGAGTTGGAAACAATATCACTAATATATGTTTGTGATTTTGATTTCTTGGTATTTAGTCAAGAATAAGTAAAGGGAATTCCAAAGGAGGAACTCCAATTTTCTCACTTAGAGAATGAGTCAAGATTCATCTAGGTTGTAACACAGATGAAACACTTTATTTAGATGGTTAAGTTATTGCAGATTTTTCAGTTAAAATGGAGATTTTTTCTAAATTTTCTATCAAAGTTTGAACCTATGGTAATTCATATTTATAGTCCGAAGAAAGTAATTTCTAAGATCTAATAGGAGATTTTGGAGAAGATTTTTCAGCTTATGATCTTAAAATAATTATTTTAGATGGGACTCTAGAATTTGAAGGGGATTTAGATGAAGAACAACTATTAGGATGCCTTCTAGATATTTTGTCAGTTTTCCTTGCCACTCATAATTTTCCCTCCTTCTAGGGCCAAAATGTTGAAGCCCCATAATTCCATTGCAACAACATGGGGGATAACCACCCGGTGCAGACCTTAAAGTAGGTCCTTCTCCATTTGGTGTAGTGGCTCCAACTAGGGATAATAGGACCAGTTTCCAAATAAAGATATTGATAGGGTAATGGCGTGTTCTAATACAAGGTAAAATGATGAATGAATTTAAATTAATGTAAATAATCTATCTAAATAATATAACACATAAATCTAATTAATATAATTATTTAACTTAATCTATAACACGGAAAAATTACCTTTGATGCGATCTAGAGAGATATCTTACAAAAAAAGGTAATAAATATCATTCAATTGTTGAAAGAGATGAAAATTATGAAAAAATATTATCTTGACTAAATAGTTAATTAAAATAATTATGTAAAATATATTGTATCTATCAATTTCTTTATGTATATAGTAAGGAATTACAACTGAATCATTGTACAAAAGTGCATGAATGATAAAATGTAATTCAAACTCCATAAATATCACAATACAAAAAGATATTACTGTAAAATCATAATCAAAACTTAATCATAAGATAAAAGTACCAAATATGACAAGTTCTACTCACGAAATCCACTATATTGATCAACTTCTCTTCAATCCAAATATACTTTAAAAATAAATAAGTGCAATTTCAGTAAATCATATTGGATTTTTCCAAAAAGTATATCTTGTTCCATATATTTCATCAAAGGCATTCATAAAAGTACAGAAGTGCAAAATTTCACAAATTTTCCTTGATAAAATTCTAGACCCTTGTCTAAATGCATGAGAAGGATTTAAATACTAAAAAAAACTATCAAAAATAGATTATTATGTAAAAAATTTAGGAGGTTCAAAACAACCTTCCTCATAATAAGTAAACTAAACTATAATCTAGAAATAAATATAACAAAACTCCTTAAGTGGGTTGATCTTCTTTCATCTTTTGATCTCTTAGCTGGGATAGATCCATCATCATCTTTAACTGTGTTGGTTATGTGATGCCAAATCTGACTTGGAATTTAAACACGGCATTTGAGAGTGTTGGCAATGCTTTTCTAGTGGAATTAGTTAAATATTCAAGAGTCATGAATTGGTTATGTGGTTTGATCAAGAATTTCTAGTAATTTTCTTGATCTAAATTTGTTATCTTCTTGATAGATTCTGCATGTGTCTCGATGATTTCTTTCCACTATGTATGCAATAGTTTTACCTTCGGGATTGCTTCGATTGTATATTTTTTAATAAACTTATATTTTTACATTTACAGACTCAATGATATCATTTGCTAAGTTTTTTGCCTTTGGCACTACTTTCTATGCTTGTTTCAAATGCATCTCCCAGTCTTTAAATAAAATATTTTTATGAAACTTGTCAACTTTCGGGAGATCAACCTTATTCCCTTTGTCAGATTCTTTGCATAAAATGAATTCAGAAAGTTTCTTATGAATATTTCCACATTCCAATCTTCTAATTGCCACTTGTTGAGTTAAGATTTTACTTGTTTCACAATATGAATTGGTAGTTGAGATTTGCTGACAAAAAGTCTCGTTCTTTGGTTTCAACTTTGTATTCCATTCAAGTGCATCATTTATAAACTTTTCTGTTTGAGGTTGGATTTTAAACTTATTCATTACTGCCTCTATTTTTGATCAACTGTTGTCATTGATGTCAACCCAAGCAGCACCAAGGGCTACCCCAATATTGCATGGGAATTTTGACCTACCAAATTACTATATTATGGGTCAAGAATATTTTTTATGGTTTCTTCTTGTTGAGATGTTTTCGTTGATATATGGCATGCCACATAATTCTTCACGGTTTGAGAAATATTCATGTTTGAATTTTGTAACCCCTATTAGTGGGCTAAAACCTAATTGGGTTGTGGCATGGATCATTGAAAAGTCAATAATTAATAATTTTTAAATACCTAATATTTCTCCCATGTTCACTTGTTGAATCCACTCTCAACCTAAGAATTTATATAAATTGTCATCCTCATATCCTCCTTATGGGGGGATTTCTCAATCTGAAACAAGTCATCGTGGAATTGTTTCTCTAACGTTTTTTCTACGAAGGTTCAGAAGCTGAAATTTTTATGAGGCGAAGCCAAAATCC
This sequence comes from Pinus albicaulis, assembly GCA_034641835.2. Taxonomy (NCBI): domain Eukaryota; kingdom Viridiplantae; phylum Streptophyta; class Pinopsida; order Pinales; family Pinaceae; genus Pinus; species Pinus albicaulis. The sequence continues at coordinate 389,020,577 of CM076573.1, forward strand.
TAGGGAAGCTTCTATAAAAATTTCAGATCAAGGTGCACAATATTTTCAAAGATATGATCTATGGAATTCAATGTTTTTGCAGGCTCCTTAAATTCATCTCAAAGAATTGACCTTGTTAAAATCGTCATAACTCTCTCTCTGGGTATCGGATTGGAATTCTATAAAAAGTGGAAGATATTGTATGGACTGTTGTTTTTTCTCTATCAATTTCAGAGCCGAATGAAGAAAAAAATGACACGTGGCATGCCGTACAATTTCTCTCTATTCAAATAGTCCATAATTAGGGCATTGTGAGATATTGGGCATAACTCTCCCTTGAAGAATCCAAATTGGGTTAGACCTATGGCATTGGAAAGAAGACTTAGACGAATATAGCAGGGCCAAAAATAATATATTTGGGATCTTAAATAACATATATACACCAGATTAAATATAGAGCTCCTAGAAGGCAAGAAAAAGCTAGATCATGTGTTGTCTAGGGCTGCAAAGGACTAGACTTTCTAGGACAGCAAAGCAAAGAAAGGTGCAGTAGAAGGTAGCATGACGAGAGCAGAAATAAAGGTGAAAAAGAGCAGTAAGAAGTTCATCACATGAAGTCTTCAAGTGGGAAACACTGCATACAGTCATTGTAAAGGTATCATTGTACTAAGTAATTGTAAATACATTATTGTAAAATTTGTGCTAGTGTCTATCTGCCAAGAGTTGAAGAGGCAATGTCAGGAGGTCCAGGATTATCATTAGGTGGTTGTGTCTTAGTTGGGGTTATGGTATAGTGTGTTTTCTTCTTCTACATCATTCTATATCATTTTAAAGTGGACCATTTTCCCTGGTACGAGAGTCTATTCTTGTTTTATTCCTCTATAAGGTGTTAGGGTTGTGCTAGGGTGAGTTGTAGCTCATTGGGTGTTTGGGCATCCATTTAGTTAACTATTGAAGAATCTCCGACATTGTAACATCCATACAGTGGGAGCTAGAGAAGAATAATTTTCTAGATTTTATGAATTTGGAGATTTATTTTCTATTGGAGTTGAATATTAAAGAATTATTAGAAAAGAATTAGGTGGTTTTTGTCCCAGAGTGGGTTTCCACCTTAAAAACTGTGCGCATTTGTGTTCATTTTGTTTACTACTATCATTGTACAAACACTGATAATAATTGATGATTAACTAATGCTCTAATTGAAAGGAATACTGATTCACCACCCCCCCCCGAATTATTTCCAACAATTGGTATCATAGCTCGGTGCGTTCAATAGGAGTTTAACAGCTGGAAGGAGGTCATCGAGCATACCAAGAATGGTGTACCTCTGTTAAATGAAAATAATTATGCACTTTAGAAAGGAAGAATGGAGGTCTATCTCTTGGTGCAAGGTTATGAAGTATGGGACACTGTTCAAAATGGATTTACAGCAACCGCGGATGAACAAGGTAAGAATAATTTTGTAAATGATGCAAAATAAAAGAATATTATTATCAGTGGACTTATTGAATCTGCTTATCATAAGGTGTTGGGTTGTAAAACCACCAAAAATGTATGGTACAAGCTTGAGAATATATATGCAGGTGACTCAAATGTCAAAGAAGCAAAGCTTCAAAACTATAGAGAAAAATTTGAGCAACTCAGAATGAAAGAAGATTGCAACATTGTTGCATACTTCCAATACGTTGATGAAATAACCAATACTCTAGAAGGATTGGGAGAGCCAGTTGACAAGAAGAGTATTATACGAAAGATTCTTAGAACGTTACCAGAGAGATTCAACCCAAATGTATCAGTCTTACAATATAGTGCAAATTTGGACAAACTCAACGAAGAGGAATTACATGGAGTTCTCATAGAATATGAAATGAGACTCGACGAAGAAGAGGGTAATTCACATCTTGAAACTATGTTTGTTGCATCTAAGAATACCAATAAAGAAAAACAACCTTCAATTGGAAAGACATGCACCTACAAGTGTGAAGAAAAGGGAGATGATGGAGAAGGTATTTCAGATGAATAATATGCTTACTTTACGAGAAAACTAAAAATTGGTAAGGGAAAATTCAAAGGTAAACTTCCATTGATATGTTTCGGATGTGCTGAGGTTGGGAATTTCACAGCAAAATGTCCGAATAGAAGTGATGGAAACTCAAAAGGAAAGAAAGGCTTTAATAAATTCAACAAGAAAGTATCCAAAAGGAACTTTCTCTCTGAAGATGATAGCTCATCATCCGATGAAGACAATGACAATGAAGAAGAAACCGATGAGAGAGTATTGTTTATGGACAAGCACAATAAACAAGATCTATCAAATAATGAATAAGAAGGATTGACCATAGAAGAATTTTCTAAGGAGGTAATCAAGCTTATAAAAGAGCTCAAGGTAGAGAAGATCCATTCCAATACTCTTGAAGAACAAGTTCAAGGTCTCAAAATTAAAGTTGAAGAACACAAATGAATTGAAGAGTCACTTCAAAAGAAGTTGGAAGAAATAAACAAAGAAAGGGAATAATTAGAAGCCGAAGTAGTCTCGCTGCATAAAGAAGTGAAGAAAGGAAAAACTATCCAAACTATGCCAAGAGCTCAAGGGCATTGGAAAAACTCATCAACAATCAATGATATTACAATGATAGAACTAGCATCAGTTACAAAGAAGAAGAGGCAAGACCTTCTACAACAAAATAAAATGAACCTACGAGATATAACATGCATGTAGACTTCATTGGACAAGATTTGCAACAACAACCTTGGAAGACAATTCCTCGACAAAGATTTTCATTCTAGTACCAACATATTTTTTATGGCTACTGCTATTTATGTAAAAAATTTGGTCATAAAGTTGTAGAATGTCACATGTACCCCAGGAACGAATACAATTTCAGGAGATCTATCAAATATGAACCTCCCAGGGCTCATCGAAACATAAATATATTTGAACATTTAAGAAATATTATTGAATGTTACAAATGTCAAAACTTTGGACACATAGCCAAAGACCATAGACTTGAAAATCCTTTAGAAGAATCTTCGAAGCCACATAACGAACGAACATGGAAGAACAAGAAGACTAATAATTGTTCTCTCGCTATGAAGGCTCAAAGCAACAAAGATGTGTGGTATTTTGATAGCATTTTCTCAACGCATATGGTTGGAGATAGAAATAAATTTGTCTCTCTGAAAGAGAAGAAGGATGGAACCATATCCTTTGGAAATGATGGATCTTAAAATGTTATAGGATCAAGTACCATCACTCTCAAAAGCATAGATGCTCTAGCCAAGAATGTTCTATTGGTTGAAAACATGAATCAAAATCCACTTAGTGTTGGACAAATGTGTGATCAAGGACACACAATACTATTCAACTCCACAAAATGTGAAATCGGGAAAGGAAGGTATCGTGAAATTGTGGCTACAGCAAGTCGAGATCCAAACAACATATATGTTCTCGATGAAGCAACTAAATCAGTCTAATAGCTAAAAAGGATGATATAATATTTGGTAACAATGATGATCAACTAAGTAAGAAGTTTGCTACAAATATGCAAAGAGATTTCGAGATGTCTTTACTTGGTGAGCTGACATACTTCTTAGGGCTTCAAATATCTCAGCAAGAGAAAGGAATATTTATATGTCAAGCCAAGTACATCAAGGAAATGCTCAAGAAATTCAAAATGGAAGATTGCAAACCCATCCTTACTCCGATGGTAACAGGTTGCAAATTGAGCATAGAGGACTGATCTAAGGATGCTCATCAAAGGCTGTACAGATCTATGATTGGTAGTCTTCTATATGTAACAGCCTCCTGGCCATATGTTATGCAAGCAGTTGGACAAGTAGTAAGATTCCAAGGAGCACCAAAAGAATCACATATTATTGCCATCAAAAGAATTTTTCGATATCTAAATGGAACAACAAAATATGGCTTGTGGTATCCCAAGGGTAACAATTTCATTATTCATGCCTTTATAGATGCAGATTGGGGAGGAAGCGTTGATTATCGTGAGAGTACTCATGAAGCATTGGGATATATTCACCAGAAGGTTTGGATTCCCCCAAGTTCTCATTATGTTTTCCTTATTCTGAATATAAAGGGTGAGTAGAAGTGTGTACAGGTCTGCAGGATGGTTGTGTGTCAGGGGGAGTGGAAGTGTGTACAGGTCCACAAGATGGTTGTGTGTCAAGGGGATCTACCCTTTGACATTGATGTCAAAGGGGGAGAGAATGTTGTAGGAAGAGGTTTCATGATCACAAGGGGAGTACTTGTGTTGCCATCAATGCCAAAGGGGGAGATTGTTGATCAGTGATTGTCATTGATATTAACCCAAGCAGCACCAGGGGCTACCCAAATATTGCATGGGAATTTTGACCTACCAAATTACTATATTCTAGGTCAATAATTATTTTGGTGGTTTCTTCTTATCAAGATGTTTCCATTTATATATGGCACACCACATAATTCTTCACGATTTGAGAGATATTCATGTTTGAAGTTTGTAACCCCTATTAGTGGGCTAAAAACCCATAGGGTTATGGCACGGGTCATTGAAAAGTAAATAATTAATAATTTTTAAACTCCCAAAATTCCTCCCACGTTCACTTGTTGAATCCCCTCTCAACATAAGAATTTATATAAATTTTGATCCTCATATCCTTCTTATGGGGGGATTTCGCAATATGAAACAGGTCATTGTGGAATTTTCACTCTAACGTTTTTTCTATGAAGGTTCAAAAGATGAAATTTTTATGATGTGAAGCTAAAATACTGAGAAGCTCCTGTAAAAATTTCAGATCAAGGTGTGCAATATTTTTGAAGATATGATATGTGGAAGTCAGTGTTTTTGCAGGCTCCTGAAATTAATCTCAAAGAGGTGACCTTGGGAAAATCGTCATAACTCTCTCTCTTCGTATCGGATTGGAATTTAGTAAAAAGTGGCAGATATTTCATGTATTTGGTTTTATCTCTATCAATTTTAGAGCCGAGTGACGAAAAATTGACATGTGGCATGCCGTACAAGTTCGCTCTACTGAAATAGTCCATAATTAGGGCATTGTGAGAGATTGGGCATAACTCTCCCTTGAAGAATCTGAATTGGGTCAGACCTGTGGCATTGGAAAGAAGACTCAAAGGACTGCTTCATGGCTGAAAATCACATATTGGGGATCTTAAATAATAGATGTACACCATATTAAATATAAAGCTCCTAGAAGGCAAGAAAAAGCTAGATCATGTGTTGTCAAGGGCTACAAAGGACTAGACTTTCTAGGATAGAAAAGCAAAGAAAGGTACAACAGAGGGTAGCATGACAAGAGAAAAAATAAAGGTGTAGAAGAGTAGCAAGAAGTTCATCACATGAAGTCTTCATGTCGGCAACACTCCATACAATCACTTTAAAGGTATCATTGTACTAAGTCATTGTAAACACATTATTGTAAAAATTGTACTAGTGTCTATCTGCCAAGAGTTGAAGCAGCAGTGTCGGGAGGACCAGGATCATCATTAGGTGGTTGTGTCTTAGTTGGGGTTATGGCCTAGTGTGTCTTCTTCTTATAAATCATTCTATATCATTTTAAGGTAGACCATTTTCCTTGGTACAATAGTCCATTCTTCTTTTATTCTTCTATAGGGTGGTAGGGTTGTGCTACGGTGAGTTGTAGCTGATTGGGTGTTGGGGCATCCATTCAGTTGACTATTGAAAAATCTTGGGCGCTGGAGCGTCCATCCAGTGGGAACTAGAGAAGAATTATTTTATAGATTCTAGGAATTTGGAGCTTTATTTTCAATTGTAGTTGAATATTAAAGAATTATTAGAAAATAATTTGGTGGTTTTTGTCGCGAAGTGGGTTTCCACCTTAAAAACTGTGTGCATTTGTGTTCATTTTCTTTACAGCTATCATTGTATAAACACTAATAATAACTTAAGATTAACTAATTCTCTAATTGAAAGGAATATTGATTCACCCCCCCCCCCCCGCCCCCCACTCTCAGTATTGCCGACATCTATTTTTGTATCATTCTCAGATATTTGCACTTGATGTTGCAACTTCAGTCTTTCAAATTCCTTGTTGAACTCTTTCATTTTCATCTCAAATTGTTTATTGACATTATTCTTTTCTTGTTCTAGTTGTCTTTCAAGCTCTTGAACTCTATATTCTCTCTGTCTAAGTATAAGTTTCACTTCTGCTACTTTATCCATAGTGAAATTTGCATATTCCCCTGCAAATTGTGACAATTTGGTAAGATGTTCTATTAGATTGACAAAAGTGTCTTTCCAGAAAACATCTACTGACTCATTATTGAGAGTTGTCATTATTTCATTAACTCTTCTTCTTTTCCTCCTCTTTACTACATATTTGTGACTTGAAATGTAGAAAACCTATAGTGGAGGTGTTTCCTAAAAAAATATTTCTTTGGTTGGGTAGGCCGGGACGATCTCTTGTTCTTGAAATTCTGAGATATTCTGAAGGGCCACTAGTGTTTCCTCTATATTCTTAGTTCTCTTAGGAGTTTGAAAAATTTCCGATCCTCCTAGATGAGTATTCATCATTTTCTGCAGTACTTCAGTAAATTTTTTTCATTTTTACCCAAATGATCCACTTCAAATTTCATTATTTGATGAGGTGTAGTTTGAAATTGTTGAAGTTATTTTTAAGATGCTTTTAATAATTCAACTTCACCAGATAATTCCTTAGTATGCACATCAATTCCTTTGATAAAATTTTCAATCATCTTATCAAGGCTCTCATTTTTACTTTTAAACTCATTATCAGAATGATCTGAACATTGAGACTTATGTTGTGAGCATTGTAAATATTGAATTGATAATTCCCATGACTCATTCTCTGACATATCTTTTGCTTCATTCTCTAAACTGATACTAGGGGTTGGGTCTTTGAAATATTCTATTAATAACAAGTCCAATGGGATTTTTTCTAACCTCTTGTTTCTGTATTCATGAAAATATTTAAGGTCTCCTAAACTGAGCTTATTGGATGCAATTTCTAATGCATCTGTAAATTTCTCAGTTCCTTCAAATATATCATCAAAAAAAATAATTTTATGCATGAAAGGTCTAACTTTAAGAGTGGTGGTAAAATTTTGGATCACATTATTAGGATCATATTGTCTCCCCCCATTAAAGCCAGATTGAAGGAAGTAATGTTAGGAATTTCCTTTGTTGTATGACCTGCATAAAATAGAGTGAAGGTACCACATTGTAATGGAAATGTAGGCCAAATGGGTTTCTTAGAATCCCTGATCTTCTTGGTTATAACATTTACAAGTGTTTGGTATGAAATGTCTCTAGCGAAAAGTTTATATGGAACATAGTAGGGAAAAACACGAGGGGGAGAAAGTCTCTCGAAAACTCTGACATAAGTAAAATTCTCTTCTTCAACCATCTGGCCAAAGATGAAATATCTACATTGGGCTCTTTATAAATTCTAGGAGATTTCTCGTTAAAAATGGTTTCATGAATGGGCAAGATGACTCCATGAAAAATATTATAGAAATAGGAATGAAATTTAGACTCCCACATGGATTTATGATAAATATGAATAGGGTTAGGGTCTTCGCTGGTCCATTTCCAATGCATAACAAGAAAATTCGATTACCAACATATGGAATCCATGATATATGTGCTCATATAGAAAGGAGGGATTGTCCTAGTTGAAAATACCCTATTTTTCCTATAATTCATAATGGTTTTGGTTAAATTATAGGATAAAATGTTTTTCAAATTTGTCATAGTAGAATTGACAAATGTGTCAATTAAGGGAACCCATTCAATGGAAAATTTAGTGGTATTAGGTCTAGAAAACAATCTATAGAACATTGTTGCTACAAAATAGTGAGATGATGGAAATTACACTATTGGGTACATACCGAGTTTTCCCCACTTTAATTTCCTTGATCTTCCTTCCATTTTTTCACCACCTTGATTGGGTCTTGATTCTCCTATGCAAAATTTTCTAGGAAATGTTTATCATAAGCTTTCTGTGGCCTCAGAAAATGGTACATTGTAAACAAATCCTCGAGGGTGCCCATGTTTTCCTATTTGGAATTCTTGAACATCCTATCTGAAATATTCAGATTGTCGATGATCCATTTCACCATATCAGTGTATGGTAAGATATTTGGCCTCGTAGCTATCCTATCTAAGAATGAACATGCAATGTTGAAGTAGGAAGGCTCTGATGAACTCGCCGCATCTATCGTTGTCTCTTTCTTTAGTTCCCTTATATTTTTTTCTTCAAATAGATTATACATGGATTCCCATGAAGAAATCCCACTTTCCTTTTTGCATTTACTGTCTGAAATAGTGGAGGCATTTCCATAACCTCAGAAGTGGATGATAGGGCAATTGATTTGTCCTTTTTCATTATTTCTATTGATATTTCTTTCTTAGATAGTGTTGGGGTTCCCATATTTTGGCAAGGTTGGCAATACCAAAAGATGAGACAACATCAAACCACTTTTAGACCCTAGGATCTAGCCCTCCTAGGTCCAGAGAGGGATCTCTCTATGATTGTTAAAGGTAAATGTCTTTAAGGCTCAAAGATTAAGATGTTAGGCTAGTTATAAGGCTCGGAGTTTGTTTGTTTGATTATGAGTTTGGTTGTTGGGAATCAGGAAGGAAGGGTTTAGTGTAAAACAAGGATGAGCAAAAAGGATTCTAAGCAAAGGAGAGGTAAATCAGAGGACATCAAGACCATTGGATGAATGGAGTCAGGAAAGGGTTTACTTGCTGCTCAACATGCAGGCTTTCAGTTGGGCTAGTCATCTAAAGCATTGGATCCTAAAATGATTGGTGAAATGGAACAATAAGGAAGAAGGTGGAAGAAAGAGAGGATACCATTTTTTGTCTATAGATTAGGTCAGAGGTCATTTAACTCCAGACCTACTTGGACATACTCAGAGGCAACTCTCAAAGGAGGGCAAAAGAGAAACTTGAGGGAACTTAGAAAGGTTTAATTGAAGTGAAAAATATCCTAGTGAGACCAGAGACAAAGTCCAAATCTCCCACTGTTCTCAATTCATCCAATTAAATTCTAACAAGAACATCTAAGAAATAGATTCATCAATTCATACATCAGCTAGCAGGCAATGACATCCACTACACTAGCTGAATTAACTGAAACTAATTCTTAGATAACACATTTAGCAGAAAACATTAAGGCAAGGAGAGCAGAAACATAGGGTGCCTAACAAGGGCGAATCCTATGCCAGATTTCTGATGCAAGCCAGAAGAACTGAAATGGAATGAAATAAAACACAGAGACAAAAAAACATCACCGCAACTTTAGATCAGGATCCAAAGAAATGTGCCTGTCATATTAAGTGCAACACCAGACAAGTACAACATTACTTACAGCTTGATATTCAGCCTAATAAACCTTCCTCAGCCTATCTTACAATCTTACACAGAGAACTTGTCTTAAGAGAAACAGCTTGCATTCTACTGATATCCAATAAACAACCATTACAATGAGTTTTTGTTTGAATCTTATAGCTGAAAGAGAGCAGAGGAGGTAGGTGGAAAAATAAATGTAGAATTAATACTCAGAAGAGGAAAAAGGGCCGAGGCCCATTCTATTTAAATTCGGTGCATTTATCTCTGGCACTTTTGGGACGAAAGAGTAATCTCCTTCAGTCTTCCAATTACTCTTATATGACTCTGATGTACTCTAGCTATAGTACTGTGTAGTACTCTGGTGAATAAACAAAAGAGTGAAGTGAATGACGGTGAGGTCCGCCATACTTGTGAAACAAATGCTCTGGTAGCTGCGCACTATGGTCAAGGCGGAAATCTTCTCTGGAACACGACATAGGCTGAAAATAGTATGGGCACCCCATCCTTCCATGGAGAAAAACATTCTATTGATGTAAAAAGAAAACCTGCTATTCATTAATTTTTGTGCTCCATATCCTCTGCGGGATCTATGATGTCTTCAAACAGGTACTTTGCTTCTAAAACATAGATTCAAGGCTCAAATATCTTCATTTATATCTATTTCCATGAAATATTCATTTTAAATGGCCTTGGGAACACTTTACAGAGTTTTCAACCCTGTTCTTGAATGCAAGTCCTCTCAAAACTCCTTCCCCGGTCTTTCTCCATGATTTCTTTTCTGAAAACGGTCCTTTCCTGTGCTCTCTGTAACTGTAACAGAGACTAAAGATCATGGAGGTTTTATGCTGCTTGTACCCTACAAAACAAAAAAATTAGTTATGAAATCCAATGCATGGGAGGGAGGATGGATACGGAGGACAGAGGAAATGATAGCATCGCAAAGGTGGGTTTTAAATGAAAAATGGTGAATAATGCAGTGAAATGGTGAAAACAACGAATAATAGGGTTTGGTGGAGAAATGCATCATGAACCATTCGATCATGGTCCAATGGAGGGGCTCGACGGTGGATATTCAATGATGGGATGACTTATGAACATTGGTGCAATGAATATAAAACATTAACTATAGTCCAAATACAAAAATTTTGGACTTTGGTGGAAATGCAAAGGAAATGCATGAAATTTAATGAAATGCGATGGGAATGATCGTACGAGGTGGGACTTGGTGTGGGTAGAGGGCGATTATTTCTGAGACGTTAGATCCAGGTGATAGATCAACGGTGGAGATGTGGTTGGGGGATCGCAATCAGAGGGAACAAAGGGGTGACACATTACAAAGTTGCGATTGCGATAGAGTTTACGATTACGATTGGAGAAAAGGCCTTTGTATAAATGAAATGAATGAATTTTAAAATTTTACAAAGGAAAAGGGGGATTTTGTTATCAATGCAGGAGGAATTAAATGGTGGGGCCCTAGGGGTCAATCGCAATCGAAGATTGGGAGTGGGGATAATCGCAATTGCAATTGGGAGAACAGAGCTGCGATGCGATCAATAAGAGGAGCGGGCGATCGAGGGATCGGAGTGGTCGAAGGAGAGATGAAATGCGATCAATCCCATCACAAACATCTGCAATGAGTGATCGAGGGACTTCACATAAACACTACGATTGAATAGATTTGCGATTGTGATTGGGCGGGGAGTGCGGTGACCGTTGGATCCGGCAGGAAGATCGACAGTTCAAATGTGATCGTAGCATCATAATCGGAAGGAGCGGAAGGGGTGACACAAAGAAACTTGCGATTTCGATTGGGCAGGGAGTGCACGGACCATTAGATCTATAGGGGAATCAACGGTGGAGAATACATCGCGGGTCTTACAGACCAAAAGCAATCGCATCAGAGTTTTTAAGTCTTACAAAGGAATTTAATGCTCCGCTCCGGTTTTCCGATGCGATTAGCGCCCAAGGCATTAAGCGCTCGGTCTTAGCGCTAAGGGTATATGTGGGGAAGTGGTGGGGCTAGCGGGAAAGGGGCTAAGCCCTGTTATAAAGTCAAAAAGTGGGTTTTTTGCCCATTTTTAATGAAATTTAAGGTTGGGAATGGGTAATGATAGGGAGGAAAAGTGCTTATTAAACCAGAAAAAGGGTGGATGTCGGATTTAAAGGGGATTTTGAGTATTATTTAGAGGGTGAAGGGGGAATCAGAGGGAAATAGGGGAACTTTGAAAAAAGGGGAAAAACGGGGTAAAATGGGACATTCTGCAGGGATGCAAAGGGAAAATAAAGGCCTTTTGGAACACATATTCTTGCAGTCACTAAGGCTCATTGACTTCATAACAGCATAGGGAGACAGTCAAAGGTAGGGAACATAAAAGGCTTCAAGGATGATGTGTTTTCAAGGGAAATGAATTCCTTGAAGGCTCATAAAACAATCTAGCCCCTTGCTTTCTTGTCAAGGAATTCATAGGGGGCTAACAGTGGCTCCACATGGGGATGGCTTCTTCTTGAAGGAGTCAAGAATTTATAAAATGATCTTTGGTGTAGGCCAGATGCCTGCTGCTTAAGCCACCTTTCTTCTTTGATTTTCAGATTCCACAAAAATGATAGATCAGCAGAAAAATTCCCAAACAATCTACCTACCCATCCTAGAATCCTAGCATTTTTTCTTCTAGGGTGCATTTGAACTAGCGGACCCTTTACATCATTTATTTTTATAACAGAAAATAAACCTATTCTAAATATACCCTTATCACTCCATGACACCAGATTAGACTGTTGGTCTCATATATTTCTCTACCTAATCTAATATCTCTTGGGATAACATTGTCCAGCAGATTTCTTCTCTACATTCTACAACAGAAATTTAAAAACAGTCAAACTAGGATTAGACAGTCTAGTTTTCTATAGATCCAAGGCATAAATATAGTTGCACATGGACAAAAACTTGTAGAAAACAAAAACAAAATGTTGAAGGCTTGAAATCTGAAATCTTGAAGCATCCTTCTTTCTTTTTGTGACTCAAGTTTTGAGCTTGTTAGAGTCACTTTCTTCTCTTCATTTCAGCTCTGATTTTGGGCATGTTAGAGCTAATTCTTCTTTCTTCTTTGCTGGTCTAGATTTTGAGCATGTTAGGACCAACTATCTTTACTTTCCCTGGCTCAGGTTTTGATCATATTAGATCCAATATTTTTCACTTCAGAGGTTCATGTTTATAGCATGTCTGAACCTCCCTTTCTCTCTATTTTTTGAAACATTTTCTCCTTTGTTGAAAACAAAAACTACAATGGTATGTACAATGGAAATGGAAACTGGAAATTGGAAATCAGCAGAACTAGTGTTTGAGCATCCTGCCATCGAAAGGACCCCCAAACAGCTTTGTACCATCTAATTTTTGTAGGAATAAGGCATTTGGACCCACAGTGGCCTGGATGGTGTATGGACCTTGCCACAAACTATCAAACTTGCCATTCTTTCCTTTGTCCTCTCTCCTTAAGTCCCACTTCAGAACTTTATCTCCAATTTTGAAATTTGAAGCTTTGGTTATCTTGTCAAACAACTTCTTTATGTTTTCCTGAACTTTGATAGCTCTGTTATAGAACTCTTCCCTTGCTGGAGATGGATTGTTTGGTTTATTCTCCTCACCATGCTATCTTCTTCTGTCTGTATTTCTTGAACGAGTTTGATCACTGGTACCCCAAGGCTGGTAGGAAATACTACTTCTGTTCCATAGACAAGCTGATATGGTGACATGCCAATGGATTTCTTTGTTGTAAGCCTATCAGCCCATAGGACATACACTAACTTATTATTCCATGACTTTTTGTTCTCTTCCAGCAGCTTTTTGATGATAGTCACCAGGCTTTTGTTTGATGATTCAGCTAATCCATTACCTTGAGGGTAATAGGAAGTTGAATGACTGAGTGCTATTTGATACCTGTGACAAAAATCAACCATTTTCTTGGATCCAAAAGCAGCAGCATTATCAGTGATTATTTTCTTTGGGCAACAAAACCGAGAGAGGATGTGGTATTCTAGGAACCTAATAATGACTGAATATGTGGCGTTCCTAGTAGGTATGGCCCCTATCCACTTAGTGAAGTAGTCTATGGATGTTAAGATCCATTTTTGTTGTGCAGAAGAAGCCGGATGAATCTCTCCTATGAAATCTAGGGCCCATTATATAAATGGACCTTCAACAGTGATGGGTTGTAGAGGTAAGGGGAGGAGCTTCCTTTTGCCTTAAAAAATATGGCATTTGTGGTAGGAAATTATCATCTTATGGATGTCGTTGAAGAGTGTGGGCCAGTAGTAACTAGCCCTGAGTATTTTGTTTGTAGTGGCCTTCCAACTCAAGTGGCCTCCACACTCTCCTGCATGGAATTCTTTCTTAATCCTTTCTGCCTCATTTTCAGGCAAACATTTAAGCAATAGGCCATTTGGATTTTTCCAGTATAAGCTTTCATTCATTATGCAATAGCTTCTGGATTTTAGCTTTAAGAATCTGGCCTTGGTCTTTGATAGTTCAGGAGGGACATTGAGCTGTGTAAGCATGAATAGAATGTCAGAATACCAAGGAGAGCTTTGAAAAATTTCCTCAAGAGTGGGATCAGGAAATCCCTGCTGCTCATCCAGTGTATCTACCATGTTAATGTCAAGGGCTTGTAGATTTGATTCAACCATTATTCAGGCTAAGCCTTGACCTTTGATCAGTTTGGTGGGTTTTATCTCAAGTTCGTACTCTAAGATCACAGCAATCCATTTGCCCCTCTTCCCATCTGGGTCTTGGGACAATATATCTTTGACCACTATGTTAGGCACATAAGCTATGGTGTGGGAATGCAATATGTACACCCGTCTTTTAAGGCCTTGACTAAGGCATAGGCCTGTTTTTCCATTATGTTGTATTTCAAGGGTGCATCTCTTAGTGATTTTCTGAGAAAGGAAATTGGTTGTTCCATTCCCTCTGGATTTATCTACAGTAGGACTGCAGCCACTGTATGCTCAGAGGAAAATGAAAAGATCAAGAAATATTTTGAGAAATCAGGGCTAATCAGAACATGAGCTTGGGTGAGTGCAAGTTTTACTGATTCAAAAGATTGTTTAGCTCTAATAGTCCATTTAACTCCTACACCTTTCTTTAGCATGTTAGTCATATTCCTAAGATGTTCAGCTAAGTTGGGAATAAACCTCTTAAGGAAGTTAATTTTCCCAATGAAGGACTGTAACTCTTTGATATTTCTCGGGTGTGTGATTTTTAGTATTCCCTAAACTCTTTGTGGGTCTATCCTAATTCCCTTTTTAGATAAAATGTGGCCAAGGAGTTTTCCTTCCTGCAGCCCAAATATAGTCTTTTTAGCATTCAATGATAGACCAAACCTTCTACATTTTCCAAACACTCTCCTCAGATTTTCTAGGTGTTCTTCCTCGGTCTTGGAGTAGACTGTTATGTCATCCAGATAGATGACAATGAAGTGTCCTATTTCATTTGAAAAAGCTATATCCATTTCTCTTTGGAAGGTGGCTCCAGCATTCATCAGTCTGAAGGGCATTTTTACATACATAAGTGTGCCCCATGGAGTGGTAAAAGTTGTCTTTAGTTGATATTCTGGGAGTACTAGGACTTGGTTGTAGCCTGAGAAACCATCTAGCAGGGAGATCCTCTTGGAGCCTACTACCTTCTGAAGAATGTGTTCCATTCTTGGAAAAGGATAATTGTCTTTGAGTGAGTCTCTGTTAAGATTACTGAAATCAATATGCAACCGTATCTCCCCTGCTTTCTTTCTCATAGCCACTAAGTTCGATACCCAATCAGAGAACCTCACAGGAACTATTGTGCCTACCTCATACATCTTTTTAATCTCCTTTTCAACTGTAGGCAACTGTTTCGGGTTAGTTTCTGCCTGAAGGGTTTCTGATTTTCTTTTAAGGGTATTTTGTGATGTATGATGTTCGCGTCATAAGCCTTTAAATCTTCATAAATCCACGGAAACACGTCGATCAATTCCTTAAAAAGGTCAATGTATTTCTTTTTCATGTTCGCAGGAAGAGACTTAGCCAATTTAATTATTTTGGGATTATCTTTTGTGCCTATGTTGCATTCTTCAACGTCAGAGTCTATGTGCTCTACGGTAGGCTTTTTCACTACATCATCAAAGTCAAAAAGGTCTTCTAAAGGCGCCAGACCTCAAGGTATGTTCTTATCTTTGGCCTGCAGCACCTCAACTTCTTCAATTTCTGTGTTTTCACAATTTCTGTTCGGATTTCTAATTAGTTTGTTCGAAGTGTGTATTTCTATGTTACAAGGTGGGTATTCCTCATCTGAGGGTTCCTCACTTAGGAAGTTATCACTAGACATAGAGTCCGAATCAGAAAATTCAAACTCATTCCTGCTTATCAAGAAATCTTCAATCTGCTTATCGCCCTCGGAAACCTGCCAATATTTTTCATTATCTGGCACTGCAGGTCTGAATTTGGTCTGTATGATGATTTTCTAGTCGCTTGGAGTCTTGGGGTATGAACTAGCTAGGCAAGCCAATCCATTTGCAACAACGTTCTGTCTCCTAGGAAAAAACACTAATTCGTATTCAACAAATGTTTTCAATATGTCCATGGCATCATTCCTATATGCTCTCAACCTAGGGTGTCTGGCTGTGTATTCACCGTTCACCTGTTTTATAACCAACTCGGAGTCTCCCTGCACGGCTATCTTATGGGCTCCTAATTTCTTCAACAGATTTAAGCCAAGGATAAGAGCCTCGTACTTTGCAATATTATTTGTACATTTGAAATGCAGATTACAGGCATGGCTCTCTGCGTAGTCACTCTCTGTGTTATATAGCCATACCCCGGCTCCGGCCATTCTTCTCGTACAGGACCCATCAAAAATCATCTCCCACAAGGGTTCACTCTCGGTTTTGTTATCATTTTTTTCCCTATGGCTGGGTTCGTCGTTACGTTGTGCTATAGGGTCTGCACTAGGCTGTGGGCTGTTTAGTTTTTCGCATGATGTATGAGTTTGTGAGGGATGACTAGTTAGCTATTTACCTTCTGTTTTTTTCTCACTCTGAGCTTCTGTTTCAGTGCACTGTCTAGTGTTTCCTTCTTCATTTTCCTCTAAATCCAGGGTGGCCATTATGTTAAAATCTATGGTCTCAACTCCTCTGTTTGTATCTATGCTTTCTGGTGCTGGCTCTCCCAAGGATTCATCATTGCAGAAGATGAAAGAGTCTAGATCGGTATGTATAGAGTACAATGGAAAGGTTTTAGGCTTTTCAGGGCTACTAACCAGGAATTTCATTTGTGCCTCCCTGTACAGTCTCCTAAGTTGGCTAAAAACAGGGATTGTGGCATATGCACCATCCATCTGCATTGTGCCCTGTAGCTTGGCTCCCCATGATCTAGATAGTAACATGCCATACTTAGGTGGCACATCTGCCACCACAACATCCATGACCATACATTTAGCTATAATTTGGGTTAGGCTTACACAAGGTCTTTGATTAGGCCCAGACATTTTACTCTGCTAGAGTCAAATGAATACAAATCTTTATAGGGACGGGTTATCTCCAGGCCTTGCCTGTCCATGACCACCTTAGGCATTAGGTTGTGTGATGCTCTAGAATCATGCATTGCATTATGAACAATCTTGTCATGAATGTTGAGACTGGTATAAAAAGGAGGAACTACCCCTTCCTGAAACTTCCCTTCTATCTTTGGACCAAAAATAAGGGCTGGTTGATCATCACTCAGGTTGACTGTGTCACTATTTTCATCTAGGTTCAAAGCTTTCAAAATTTGGCCTTTATATACATCCTGAGTGGCCAGCTCAGGAAGTGGTACAGAGATCTTGATTTTTGCAATC
This sequence comes from Pinus albicaulis, assembly GCA_034641835.2. Lineage (NCBI taxonomy): Eukaryota > Viridiplantae > Streptophyta > Pinopsida > Pinales > Pinaceae > Pinus > Pinus albicaulis. The sequence goes on from CM076573.1 coordinate 389,037,770, forward strand.
TCACTCTCCAAATTAAAAGTGAACTGACTCTTTATGGTGCTCAACTCTATTTTGTTAGCCACTGCCTTGGTAGCTGAATTGATGGGCTGATTCTCACTATGTACAGTGTTATTAGGAGTACTAACTGCAGTGCTAGTGCTGCTAGTGGGTTGCCTTTGTTTATCAATTTGTTGGTTGTCTTTTTCTTTGTTCTTTCCAGAACTCTCAGCTGCTGTTTTGTTACTTTCAACAGTTACCTTAGAAGTTTTCTCAGGCCTTTTCTTGATGGTAATCTCAGGAGCTTTTGGTTTGGAAGTGTCTTGGCTCTTTTTGCTCCTAAGTTCATATTGTTGTCTGACCTGCATGATAGCATTTTCAAATCCAAGTCTGTAATCTTCAGATTCTAATCTTTCCTCATCCCAGTATGAGGGTGAAGGCTGTTCTTCCTCTGAATAACAGTTATGGACTGAGTTCTCTATTTCAAACATGTTTATTGTATTCCCTCCAGACTCTTCTATGATTCCCTCATCTTCATCAAGGAAGTTTTCTTGAAATGGGGGAATAACTTTCTGATCTGATTCTCTTTGTCTGTTGGGAGTGTTATTATTTCTTCTAAAGTTTTGGTTTTGATTTTGGTTCTGTTTTTTTTTCTGATTTCTAACTGTGACAACCATTTTTTACATCATTTGTTGTAGCTTTTCCATGTTTTTAGATAGCTTTTCGTAATTGGGATCAGATGTGGAAGATGCAGTGTCATATCTATATGTTACCCTTTTCTCAGCCCTCAGTCTTGCTTTTTTCTCAATCAAGTTAGCCTCTACACTTATTGCTCCCCTTTTCATATCTTCCAATGTGTTGTAATCCCTCTCCCTAAGCTAGTAGGCCATGTCAGCATCAAAGCCTTCAGGGTATTTCACTAGGGCCATACCTTGGGGGAGTTTCATATGTGGGGGAAGAGCATTATAGATGTTGTAAAACCTCGTTGAGTAATCATGGACACTCTCTCCTACATTTATTTTAAGGCTCATGTATTCTGCTAGGAGTTGGCGAGGGTTAGCCTTAACTTCCCATTTGTTTATGAAGGTCTGATATAAAGCAGGAAGATCTTGGATACTGCCCGGAGGTAAGCTTTTGAACCATTTCTTCACATCACCTCCTAAACTCTGGGCAAAGATTCTCATTTTGACTGTATCATCATCTATTTCCATGTAGTCAAAAGAGTCCTCCATTTTATCTACATGTTGCTTGGCTGTGATGGACTCTTTGGCAGTGAAATGTGGGATCTTTGATTGATAATCATTTGGTAGGGACACTAGAGGCTGAGGTAACATCAAAGGTGCATACCAAGCTGCCATGATGATATTCTGCTCAGGTAAAGGGTTGACTTGAGTAGCTGGTATATGGATGAGAGGGATACTAGGACTAGCAGAAGTTTGTTGAGCAGATTTAGGGTGGCAGAGCCCCAAGTTTTGAATGAAGTGAATATCGGAGGTGTAGATGGAGGGGTTTCTCTGTCCCTAATGTGTTTACCACTTTGAGGTGGTGAATCAGGAAGCTCAAGGTCTGGCTGATCTGGAAGACTGAATGACCTAGTTCTTGGTAATCTATCGGGTAGGTCTAGGTCAAGAGGAAAGTGTGATAGAGCTGTAAGGTCTTCTGGTGTAGAGTTAGCTCTATAGATGTGGCTGGAAATAGTTTATCTTCTAGGTGCAGGTGATTTCCTGAGGATGCTCTCATGGTTATCAACTATTTCAGGTGGATTTGTCAGGATAAGCTCTTGTGTGAATGGTTCTAGAAGCCAGAATGTTGTTTTCCAACCAAGCAACTTAACCTTACTTGTTCCTTATATTGTGTTTGATGTTGTATGGAGGCTGGTCTCCCAGTGGAGTCTTATGTGAAACCAAGATAATGAGCAGGCCTACTGATCACCAGTGGAGTCTTTTAATCATTGAGGAACTACGGAGTCACCAGGTGGAGGGTTTAGGATGTTTCTAGAGGCTACACTGTCCACCACAGTGCTTATGAGATGTCTCTTTTCAAAGATATCTCGAAAACACAACAAACTTAAACCAGAGATTGACTAGGAGGTCTTTTACCAGATAGGTCACCTCTGAAAGAGTGTGAGATCTGGAGGCTACCTAGACCTTTCTAGACTCTGTCTAAGAGTGTGGGAGAAACACACAAATGGTGTAGAAGTTGGAATGCAAATGGAAGTGTTTCACTACCAACCTAACCAGAGTTTCTAGGTTTTCTGAGGTTCTTGTGATGTAGTACAGTGGACAATACTTAGAATTTCCCTAGCGGAGTCGCCATTATGTTGGGGTTCCCATGTTTTGGCAAGGTTGGCAATACCAAAAGATGAGACAACATCAAACCACTTTTAGACCCTAGGATCTAGGCCTCCTAGGTCCAGAGAGGGATCTCTCTATGATTTTCAAAGGTAAATGTCAAAAAGGCTCAAAGATTAAGATGTTAGGCTAGTTATAAGGCTCGAAGTTTGTTTGTTTGATTGTGAGTTTGGTTGTTGGGAATCAGGAAGAAAGGGTTCAGTGCAAAACAATGATGAGCAAAAAAGATTCTAGGCAAAGGAGAGGTAAATCAGAGGACATCAAGACCATTGGGTGAATGGATTTAGGGAAGGGTTTACTTGTTTCTCAACATGCAGGCTTTCAGGTGGGCTGGTCATCTAAAGCATTGGATCCTAAAATGATTGGTGAAATGGAACAATAAGGAAGAAGGTGCAAGAAAGAGAGGATACCAATTTCTATCTATAGATCAGGTCAGAGGTCATTTAACTCCAGACCTACTTGGACATACTCAGAGGAAACTCTCAAAGGAGGGAAAAAGAGCAACTTGAGGGAACTTAGAAAGGTTTAATTGAAGTGAAAAAGATCCTAGTGAGGCTAGAGACAAAGTCCAAATCTCCTAGTGTTCTCAATTCATCCAATTAAATTCTAACAGGAACATCTAAGAAACAGATTCATCAATTCATACATCAGCTAGGAGGCAATGACATCCACTACACTGGCTGAATTAACTGAAACAAATTCTTAGATAACACATTTAGACGAAAAAATTAAGGCAAGGAGAGCAGAAACATAGGGTGCCTAACAAGGGAAAATCCTATGCCAGATTTCTGATGCAAGCCAAAAGAAATGAAATGGAATGAAATAAAACACAGAGACAAAAAAACATCACCGCAGCTTTAGATCAGGATCCAAAGAAATGTGCTTGTCATATTAAGTTCAACACCGGTCAAGTACAACATTACTTACAGCTTCATATTCATCCTGATAAACCTTCCTCAGCCTATCTTACAATCTTACACAGAGAACTTGTCTTGAGAGAAACAGCTTGCATTCTACTGATATCCAATCAACAACCTTTACAATGCATTTCTTCATGGTTTTTATAGCTGGAAGAGGAGCAAAGGAGGTAGGTGGAAAACTAAATGTAGCATTACAACTCAGGAAAGAAAGAGGGCCGAAGCCCATTTTGTTTTAAATTCTTATGCATTAATCTATGGCACTCTTTGGGCTTTGATGTACTTTTGCTGTAGTACTATGTGGTACTTTTTGGTGAATAAACAAAAGGTAAATAAATGACTGAATAGTCTACCATACTTATGAAACTAATGCTCTAGCAGCGTTGGACTGTGGTTAGGGCAGAAATTTCTTTAGGAACATGGTAAACAAAGGAAAAAATATGGGCGCTTGCTCCTTTAGGGAACGAACAATCTGCTGATGTGAAACCCTGATAGTATTGCCCATGAAGTCTTTGACCTAGTACTCTGCCTCTAAATCCCTGAAACAGGCTCAAAATATTCTATTACGTGCCTTGAACTCTTCGCTACTCCACTGATACTCTTTGCCGCTTCCATGTTTGCCTCTGATTGTGAAATCTGTGCTTTAATAGCTCTGGGGAAGATTTTACAGAGTTAGACTCTATTTCTTTTAATGAAAGTCTTGTCATTTTGCCATTGTATTGAAAATTGTGTAGTCATGGCGGATTTCACCACCTGATAACCATGCAAAACACGAAACCCAGTTATGAAATCCATGCATAGGGAAGGATGGTTATGGAGGGCGGGTAGAATGGTAGCGCGGCGGTGGAAAAGCAGTGATTTGAGACGAAACAATGGTGCAAAATGCATTGATATGGTGTAAACCTTCACTAATAGGTTTTTGGTGAAAAAACGAGCATGGACCATTCGATCATGATCTGGAGATTAATCAGATTGACGGCGGAGATTAATTAGTGGGATGGTATATGAAATGTGCGGAATACATTAAAATGCATGAAAATGTAATGAAATGCGTGTATGGTGGGACCTGGTCATGGGTGGAGGGCGATTATTTTCGGACCGTCGAATCTCGGGATGAAACGGACGGTTGAGATCATGTCGAAGGATGGCAATCAGGGGGGGGGGGGGCAGGGGTGCCACATTACAAAAAATTTCATTGCGATTGGAAGTGGGAGCGCGATTGAGCGCTGGCCGTTGGATCCAGGGACCAGATCAATGGCTCACATTCAATCGGAGGGAGAATGGGGAGGGACGACGGAAGGAGAGCAAGATGAATCTGAACCATTGGATCTGGAGGGATGGATGGCTTAGATCGGAATAGGGGATCGTAATCGCAAGGTGTAGAAAGGGGGAGAGATTGGAAAATGTGATTGCGATCAAAGCGGGGAATGCGATGGCCGTTGGATCATGGATTAAACGGATGGCTGAGATTGAATCGGTGAATTGCAATCAGAGTGGAACAAAGGGTGACACAGTGAATGTTGCAATTGCGATCGGGGCGGGTGTGCGATCGGCGCAGGGCCGTCCGATAAAAACAATAGATCAACGGTGGAGATTGCAGTGGAGGTCTTAAAGACCAAAGCCCAATCGCATCAGAATTTTTCATACAACAAAGAAATGTGCTCCTCCGACAACTCCGATTACGATTGGCGCCTAAGGCTTAAGCGCTTGGTCTTAGCACTTGGGCATGAGGGGAAGTGGTTTAAAGGGGTTAGGCCGAAAGGGGCTAGGCCTTATATAAGTTGGAAAGTGGGTTTTTTGGCCCATTTTAATGCATTTTAAGGCCAAAGAAGGGTAACGATAGGGGGATAAAAGGGGAAATTGGCAAAACAAAGGGTAAGGGTAGAATTTAAAGGGGATTTTGGGGGGACTTAGGAGTACTAAGGGGGAAATTTTGGGATGGAAAGGGAACTTTGCAAAGGGGGAAAAGGGGTAAAATGGAGAGTTCTGTAGAGATACAAGGGGCCAATAAAGGTCTTTTGGAGCACAATTTTTATCATCAGTAAGGCTTATTTGACTCAAGAACAGCAGAGGGAAATAGTCAAAGGCAGGGAACATAAAAGGCTTCAAGAATGATGTGTTTTTAAGAGAAATGTGTTCCTTGAAGGCTCATAAAACCAATTAGCCCCTTGCTTTCTTGTCAAGGAATTCATAGGGGGCTAACAACTCAAAAATGGAAAGAATGATGGAAGAAATGATGAAGAAGATGAGCATACTTGAGAGAGAACAATCTAGAGAAAACCAATAAGCTCCCCAGAACAAAAATCAATCTCAAAATCAAAATCAGAACTTTAGGAGAAATCAACCCCAAAACAGACAAAGAGAAGATGATCAATAGATCAGACCTCCATTCCAAGAAAATGATGTAAATGAGGATGAAGAAACAATTGAACAAACAGAAGATGACAACATGAACATGCTGGGAGTACACAACGAGGATTCTGATTTTCTCCATGAAAGGAAACAAGGTTTATATACACCTTATGATGACAGAAGACTACAAACTGACTATATGAACAATACTCTGAAAATTCCATCATAGGATCGCCTAAAAAATATGACCTGAGAAGTAAAAAGAATCAAGAAACACCCAAGAACAAAACCTCTGATAAATCTGCCAAAAACAACCCTGAAAATACACCCAAAAAGACAGCTGAAAATCACAAAATAGTGGCTAAAATTCTGATTTAAACAAAGGGACAACTACTCAAACCAATGAAAAACAGAGTGTTGACCCCAGTAGTACTAGCACCTCAGCTAATTCTCTTGAAAAAACCATTCTAACTGCTGTAAATAATGAAAATTAGCAAGCTGATTTTGCTAATGAAATAGTGACTAAGAAGGCTGAACTAAACATATTAAAAAACCAGATTCCTTTAAGCCTAGAGAATGAATATCCAAAATCAAAATCTCTGTCCCACTCACTAAATTGGCCACCCAAACTGTATATAGAGGTCATATTTTGAAAGCTTTTAACATAGAAGATGTTCATGACATAGTTAACTTAAATGATGATACCCCAGAGCTAATTTTTGGACCAAAAATTGAAGAAAAATTTCAAGAAGGAACTACCCCTCCATTCTACATCAACTTAAATATCCATGAAAATATTTTTCACAATGCCATGCTTGATTCAGGAGCATCACACAACCTCATGCCCAAGGTAATAATGGAAATATTAGGCTTGGAGGTGACTAGACCCTACAAAGATTTATATTCTTTTGATTCAAGTACAGTGAGATGTTTAGGCCTGATTAAGGATCTGTGTATAAACTTAGCCCAAATTCTAGCCAAGAATTTAGTAATGGAAATTGTAGTGGCTGATATACCCCCCAAATATGGCATGCTCCTTTCAATATCACGGGGTGCTAAGTTACAAGGCACTATGCAGATGGATATGACTTATGCCACCATCCCTATCTTCAGTCAACCTAGAAGACTCTATAGGGAAACACACATGAAATATATGGTGAGTAACCAAAAAAGACCAGAGAATTCTCCTCTTTACTCCATCCACACTGACCTTGACTCTTTCATTCTTTTTAATGAAGATACTCCAAAAGAGCGAGCGCTAGTCAATGAAAAAACCTCAAACGTTGTTATCACTTCCCTTTCAAATATAGCTACAGCCACTGATAAAGAGGAAAGAAAAGAGGAAATTAAAAAGAAGTTTTCTGATTTAGAAATTTACAGCAAAAAGAGTAAAGGTCTTGAGGTTCAAAAAAGTCATAAGCATAACACAGATCATGAGAATCAAGGAATAAAACCTCTAAACGTTGAAAATTTTGAGGAACTAAACACAGAAAAGTGTAGTGTAGACCCTTGTATATAACAGAAAAATGAACAAAATGGAGAGAACAACAATGGAGTAAATCACAAATCTGAAAACAGTTCTCTTTGGAACATGAATTTTGATGGGTCTTGCACTAAAAATGATGCAGGAGAAGGTATATGGATACACAACACTGAAAACAATCATGCTGAAGGGCATTCCTATAGATTAAACTTTCAATGTACAAACAATATAGCCAAGTATGAAGCTCTCCTTTTAGGCCTGCATTTATTGAAAAAATTAGGGGCCAAAAGGATAAAATTTCATGGGGATTCAGAGTTGATTATTAGGCAAGTAAATGGGGAATATAGTGTCAAACACCCCAGACTTAGAGCCTATAGAGATGATGTCAAGGAATTGTTAAAAAAAATTGATGAGTTTCAACTTATCTTTGTCCCAAGAAACAAAAATGTCCTTGCCAATGGTTTAGCCTTTGCTACTAGAACTTTCTTAACACCCTATGAAACCAAGCAATGCACGACCCAAGTCAAATTTAGACCAGCTGTCCCAGAAAATGAATAATACTGGCATGCTTTTGAGGGAGATAAACAAATAGAAGACTTCTTACAGTCCAAAAATGAATTTGAGACATCAAACTTAGATTCAGATGATGATAAACACTGTCCTATTGAAGAAAACCCACTTACTGAAGAAGAAAAGTCTCCTGAGATTGCAAAAATAAATCTGTTAACAAATGAATTCCAACATATGACAGAAATTAGCACAAAGGTAGAAAATGAAGATTTAGAAGTGTTGCAATCTAAAGACCAAAGCTTGCCAAAAGGTCTAGTCCTCTTAGAAGAATTATTTGATTTAAATGATGTGGCTAAGAAGCCAAAACTGGAACCCATAGAATTTGAAGTAGAAGAATGCAACATAGGCAGTAAAGAAAAGCCCAAATTAATCAAACTGTCTAAGACACTGCTAGCTCATATCAGATTGAAATATATTGAGCTATTTAAAGAATTTTCTGATGTGTTTGCATGGAGCTATGAATATCTAAAATCATATGATACAGAAATAATTCAGCATAGGATACCCCTCAAAGAAAACCAAAAACCTTTTAAGCAAAAATTGCGCAGAATCAACCCTGTTCAATTACCTTTGGTAGAGAAAGAAATTAAAAAAATGTATGATGCTGGAATTATTGTCCTTGTTATATACTTAGAATGGGTGTCTAATCTTGTATATGTTAGGAAGAAAACAGGAGAAATAAGGCTTTGCATTGATTTTAGAAACTTAAACAAAGCCTTACTAAAAGACAATTATCCCTTACCTAAAATGGATCATATTTTACAAAGGGTAGTTGTTTCTAGAATAATTTCTTTGCTAGATGGCTTCTCAGGTTACAATAAAATATTGGTACATCTTGATGATCAACTTCAAACAGCCTTTACTACACCTTGGGGTACTTTCATGTATTTGAAAATGCCTTTTGGTTTAATGAATGTTGGTGCCACATTTCAGAGAGCCATGGATATTGCATTTTCAGAAGAAATAGGTTACTTCATAGTCATTTACTTAGATGACATCACTGTGTATTCTAAAACAGATGAAGAACACCTAATACACTTGAGAAAAGTCTTTGAAAAATGCAGAAAGTTTGGGCTATCCTTAAATCCAAAGAAAACATTGTTTGGTCTCCAAGAAGGTAAAATTCTTGGACATAACATATTAGAAAAAGGAATAAGGATAGACCCAAAAAGGATTGATGGAATATTGCAAATCAGCCATCCTAGAAACATCAAGGAACTTCAATCTTTCATTGGGAAAATTAATTTCTTGAGAAGGTTCATTCCCAATCTAGCTGAACTCCTTAGAAACATGAAAAATATGCTTAAAAAACAAAAAGGAGTTAAATGGACCTTAAAAGCAAAGAAATCATTTGAGCTGGTAAAACACGCACTTACTAAAACACCAGTTCTCATTAGACGTGATTTTACAAAAGATTTCTTCATTTTTTCATTTGAATCAGAACACACAATAGTTGCTGTCCTATTACAGAAAAACATGAATGGACAAGAGTAGCCAATTGCATTTTTCATCAAGGCATTAAGAGATGCACCTTTGAAGTACAATATAATGGAAAAACAAGCCTTTTCCTTAGTCAAAGCCTTAAAAGACTTCAGAGTTTACATTTTACACTCTCACATTATAGCATTTGTGCCTCATTCGGTTGTAAAAGACATATTGACCCAAGATCTAGATGGTAAAAGAGGAAAGTGGATTGTTGTGATTTTAGAGTATGACTTAGAAATCAAGCCCACTAAGCTCATAAAAGGTCAAGGTCTAGAAAAAATTATGGTTGAATCCAACTTTCAAGGTCTTGATATAAACATGTTTAATGCATTAGATGAACAGGAGGAGTTTTCAACTCAAATTATTGAAGATCATTTTCTGAATTCATCTTCGTATGCTGGCATTTTGTATGTTTTTCTCAATCTTAATGTCCCTCCTGGTTTGTCTAAAACAATGGCAAGATTCTTAAAATTTAAAGCTGTAAATTACTGCATTTTGAATAAATGTTTATATTGGAAAAATGCTAGTGGATTATTGCTTAAATGTTTGCTTGACAATGATGTAGAAAAGATCAAGCATGAGTTTCATGAAGGAGAATGTCGAGGCCACCTCTACTGGAAGTCAAATGCTAATAAAATCCTTAGAGATGGTTACTGCTAGCCCACTCTCTTTCAAGATGTCCATAAAATGATTACTGCCTGTCACAAATGCCAACTTTTTGAAGGCAAAAGAAAACTGCTTCCCTTACCTCTGCAACCAATCACTGTTGAAGCTCCTTTTCAGCAGTGGGGTCTAGACTTCATTGGGGAAATCTTCCTTGCCTCATTTTCCCAACATAGATGGATTCTCATAGCAACAGAATATTTTACCAAGTGGATAGAAGGCATCCCATCTAGGAATGCCACAGATTCAGTCATCATTTCATTCCTTGAAAACCATATACTGTCTAGATTTGGCTGTCCCAGGAAGATCATAACTGAAAATGCTGTTGCATATGGGTCTAAAAAGATTGTAAAATTCTATCATAAATATCAGATTATATTGGGTCATTCTACGACTTATTATCCTCAAGGTAATGGTTTGGCAGAATCCTCAAATAAAATTCTGGTAAACATTATCAAGAATTTGTTGGAAGATAACAAGAAATCATGGCACAATAAGCTAGTACATGCATTATGGGTAGATAGATTGACAGTTAAGAAGTCAATTGGGCTGTCTCCTTACCAACTAGTTTATGGAACAGATGTAATATTTCCAACCAGTTTAGGAGTGCCAATCATGAAGCTGATCCAATAAGTACAGTATGAAGATGATGATATGATAAGAAGAATAAATCAGAATGTACATCTACAACAAACCAGGGAGGAAGTATACATTAGAGCACAACAACTACAAGAAAACATCAAGAAGTTGTTTGACAAAATAACCAAGGAAAGTAATTTTAATATTGGTGATAAAGTATTGAAATGGGATTCAAGATGAGAAGATAAGGGAAAACATGGAAAATTTGATAATTTATGGCAAGGCCCTTATCTTATTCAATCTGCTATTGGAAACAATGCATTCTTTCTCCAGGAATTGAATGGAGCTGAATTTTTTGGAGGTCCTATCAATGGCAGGGTTCTCAAACATTACTTCTGTTAACTGATATTTTAGTTTCAAACGCTTTTTATTCATTGTATATAACGTTGTTTTTCAATTTGAAGAAAGAGAAAAGACAAAGACAATAGAAAAAAGAAGAAGAAAAGAGGGCAGAAATAAAACAAGAAATTTACAGCCCCATACCAAAAAGAAAATAAAATATGAAAGTGAGAAAGCTTAAATGCCACTACCAAAAACGACACTGCTATTTTAGTCATACAACCTAATCATGACTAAAGATAGATTTCAATTTTCTGATAATAGGTTAGTGAAGAAGATTTGCCAAATTTTTCAATCTTGGCTTATCAGTAGATTAGATTAGGATAGAAAAATAATGGTTCAAACAAGCTTAAAACCTGAACCTGGAAGATTGATGAAAAATTGGTTCTAATACGCTCAAAATTTGAACCAAGAAAAAAGGAAAGAACAACCCAAAAAAGATCAAAATCAGAGATGCAAAAAGAATGAAGGATGTTATAAAGACTTATAGATCCTAAGCCTTCATATTTTTGTTTCAAATTTCTACAAATAAAGTCTGTGTGCAGCTTGTACATACAACCATAGACATTACAACAAATCAGACAGCCTAATCCTGATTTGACTGTGTTTTAAATTTTTGTTTTAGAAAATAGAGAATAAAATCTGCCAGACAATCTAATCCTAGCAGATAGTAGCTTGGGTAGAGAATTTATGATTTAAATAGTCTAATCTGAACTCATGGAAGAAATAAGGGTAGATTTAGATTAGTTTTTCCTGTTTTCAAAAAGAATAAAATGTTGATGTTCAAGGTCTGCAAGTCCAAATTCTCCTGCTGAAAAAAAAATGTTAGGAAGTAGGCTATGTAGGTATTTGTTTGGGAAATAACTCTGTTTGATATAAATATTGATCATCTTTTAAAGTTGCCTGATCAAAGAAGAAGAGGTTGTCGATGGATAAAGGCAAGTCTACATCCCAGAGATCAAATTCTGAAGATTCTTGACACCTCCAAGGAGCTGCCATCCCCAAGTGGAGTCACCCTTAGCCATCAGTAAATTTTGTCAGAGAAAATGATGGCTAAAAATAAGTCATAAGCCTTAAAGATATTTTTTTCATGAAAAAACTACTCATTCTTGAAGTCTTCTTGTGCTGTTTGAACTTAGCAAGTAATCTTCACTGCTGTTTCATTAAAAGAAAACCACCAAGTTAAATCTGCTACCCCCTTCAAAATTGTTCCCTAAACAACCTCTTTTCATCATTTCATTCACTCGTTTTAGCCCTTTTTATCCTTCGTTTTCCTCTGAAAAAGCTCCTTTCTTCCTTGTCATTTTCCCTTCCCCTCAAAAAACCTTAAAAAAATCCCTTTAAATCATATAACTCCTCGTTTATGGTTTAAAAACCCTTGTTTTCCCTATCGGAAGCTAAAAAACCCATAAAAAGCCTTTTATTGGCCTAAAAAACACCTTTCTTTTGTAACACAGGCCTAAGCCCCCTGTTGGCTTAGCCCCAGTTCCTTTTTGTCATATGGCCATGCACCCGTGACCATGATGCAAGCGCTCATCGCATCGGCATATCCATAAATTTCCCTTTCCCCCCCACCGATGCGATAAACCCCTTTTTTCCTAGCACCTGGTCACATATTCCTCCACGGGACCATGCCCCAGCGCCAAAGCTTTTAGCCCCCATCGCATCATCGAAGTTTCATTTTCCTCCCAACCATTCCCCTCTACCCACCTTTCCCCGATACAATCTGGACTGTTGATCCTCCCGATCCAACGGCTCTTTCTCTTTCACATTTCGCTTGTCTCCTCACCTCTTCGCTTTTTTCTACGATTCCATGAGAAGATCTTGACCATCGATCTTCACGATTGGACGACTCTCATTTCTTCCCCCTTTTCTACCCGGCCAGCCTTATGAACCTTCCCGATTGATCTGAGTCATTGATCTAAGCGGATCGGACGGTCTTCGCCTAATCGGTGCATCGAAATTCTATTTTCCCTCATCCCATGACCCTTTGTCTCACTAATTACCGATGCACCGAGTCGATCTAGGCCATCCATCTTCAAGATCCGACGGCCAATGTTTCTCTTCCCTTATAACCTTGCCGGTCCCACCCGACTGCGCGAAGTTTTTTCATTACATTTTCATTTAATCTCCACTGTTAACCTCTTAGATCGGACGGTTAGCATTTGTTTCGCACCCCATTTCACCCAACCTTCCCCTCATGCATTTTTAACACAAAATAGGTGGTTTTCTCCTAGACACGCGTCGTCCAAAGACCCATATCGCATTCGATTATCACAATACCACTTACCGCCTAACTCTCGCGTGAAAACCACTTCTGGTTTCACAAAACCACTGTTCAATTCTCTTCGCCCATGCAAATTTCAAGATCTCCACTGGCATTTATCATTCTCTGCACTACTCCTCCACCTCTGTTGAACCCTCTGTTAGCAGTTTGGCCTAAAAACCGCAGGATTTTATAATTTTTATTGTTTGTGCAGGTTTCATGGCGGTTTCATGGTATAAAGCCATTCCACAGTCACTAAAGGGACATGGCAAGGGTGACGATCCTCAAGGCTAGATCAAAAGCAAAAGGGGGTGAAAAGGGGTCAAAATTCATGTTTTAAATCAGTGTTTCATGGGCACTGATTACTTAACAAAAACCCTCTCACTCACTAAAAGCCACCTGTACATAGCAAAGAAGAAAATGCATTAAATATTAGAAACGAAGAATAAAAGTGAATGAATATCAAAGAAAGGATTAAAGCACAAAGTTTAAAAGATCAAAATTCTTAATCCAAAGATAGAGGATAAAGCACAGTTTGGGGATAAAGATAGTCTAAAAGGTTAAAATATTCGATAAAGGACTAAAAGCCTGAAAGATGATAAAGAAGGCCTAAAATTTGTATCACAGGTGTAAATCAATGCTTAAAGCAACAGATTAGCAGAAGACTTCTTCAAATGCTACATCAATGAGGCAATTACTCCCCATAAAGCTAGAAATGCCACCTACTAGCTTATTTGCCTCAAAAGAATACACAATAAATGCAAAGTCAGAGATATTTTGCCAAAGACAGCTTAAAAGTAATTACCAGCCTACCCAAAGCCTTTAAAGTCAAAAAACTTAGCTTGAGTTAATGAGATTTAAATGTAGAAATTAATTAACCGAGTCAAAAAACTGAAATCTTCTCCTTTGTGCCTCTCAAAGGGCGAGAAGCACTTATTCTGCATTAATTGAACAGATAGACCTTCCTTCCACTCCACCTCCTCATTATTCTATAAATATTTCTCTAGAATACAGTATGATGGTTGGTCTCTGGATACGTGTTGTATGTAAATAGCTTTTGAAGCTACTGTAGCTCTATTAGGAATTGAAGATACATAAGCTAAGATGACAAGTTTGAAGCTATAAAGACTCACTGGACTTGAATATTGTAATTGGTTTGAAAATAAAATACAAATAGCTGATTTATGGGATCCTAGTCTATGTCAATGGTGATGTGTTTCTCACTGTAATTTTCATTTTTCTTTATGTTTTCATTCTGTCCACTTTCTCTAATAAAGAACAACAAATATAGATTAGGATTTACTCCTAAAGTACCCTAAATCTCACTGATAAATCTTTATCCCTTATGTTTTCTGTTTATTGTTAATTTGAAGGTAATTCAATAGAGTATAAACAGTGAAGTGTTGGTAAGCCCATGTTTTCTGAGTACAACTTGAGATTTTTTGTTTGAATGTTCTTGAAAGTCTGCTAATTAAAGATTGAGCTAGAGAATTTTATGGTTAGCCCTTTCCTCTTGTTTATCTCCAATAGTTGCTTTGAAAAGTTCCCTTAAGAGTATGTTGAAAGCAGGCTAGTTTAAAAGTACTTCGCTGATCTTAGAGTACTTTTTATGTTATTATGAATGTTTTCCTTGAGAATTTGTTGAAAGCAGGCTATGTTAGAAGTCTTTACTTGATCTTAAGTTGTTCTCTATTTTTAAATGTTTTTCCCTTGAAAGTATATCAAAATCAGGCTAGTTTAAAAGTACTTACCTGATCTTAGAATGTTCTTTGTTTCTTCATGTGTTTACTTCTTTCACCTCATTTCTTACTGTTTCATTCCATAAAATCAACTTAAAGAGATCCTTTGACATAGATGACTTGCCCCATGGACCACTCTTGAAACTTGCGATGCAATTAAATCCTCTTGTGACTCCATAGCCCAATGGATTAATGTTGTTCCTTACTTATCTTATCAGCTAAACCATTCTGTCAGTTACTCACACCTTCACCCTTCATATAGACTTCCTTGATCTTCATGTTATCCTACCCAACCAAAACAAACAAAAACCTTTGTGCCTTATAACTAGCATAATATCATAAACTAAGCTTTGAAGATATATCTTTAATAACACATATATAGAGAGATCCGTTTCTGAATCTAGGATGGCTAGATCCTTAGCTTCCAAAGTGGTTTTGGTGTAGGCTCTGCAGCATTTTTTCTTGCCAATATTGCAAACTACAGAGACCCTAACAGGCTTAAAGACCTCCGCTCGTTCATTCATATAACCGAGGCCTGATACCATCGGCTAAAGGTATTTAGCCCTCATCGACCATCACACTTTGGTGTTTCCCGTTCCTTCTATCCCAAACCTTCGACGAGGATTATCTCCACCAATAGATTCGTAACCGTCGATCTCCCTCAGATTGAATGGTCTACGCTCCGTCGCAAACCGCAAAGGGTCACTTCCGCCTTCCCTTTCACCGCCGATACACCCTCTGCCAATATGATCTCAACCATTGATCCTTATGATCCAACAGCTCCCATTCAACCTTACCTCAGCCCATTTCCTTTATAATTTCTCACCCAGACTATGTTTCTCCTTGACATATCTCCACCTTTGATCCTCAAGATCTAACGACCCTCGCTTCCCCCATCATCTGTTCTCCTGACCCCATTCATTACCCCTTTTTCTTCCTGATTCAATCTCCACCGTCGATCTTGAAATATGTAACAGTGATCAGGCTTTCTCCTTTGCAAAGCCATATCTCGCATTCCTTTGATTATTTATCCCTCCATTAATCCTCATCGTTGATCTTCAAGATCCAACGGCTGTCACTTGTCCCGACCTCTTAAACCTGCCCGATGAACCTCTCACGACATGAAAAAAGAGATGATGTCATTGATGGTCCCACCCGACTGCGCATCTCCACCCATTGTATTCGTCATCAACCGTAGATCTGGATCTCCCAGATTACATGGACATCAATAATTTTCACGCCCGATCCACCCAAACATTTTGATGCGCAACTCCTACGCGAAACAAGCGATTTCGGTAGAGACAAGTGTCAACGCCTGAACCGTATCACGTTCATTTCGGCCAAAACCATTTACCGTTTGACCCCCGCGTGAATGCCACCTCTAGTATTTCATAAAACCACCCCTCATCATTCATGCCAATATTTAAATTCATCCCTGTTCGTCACCATTTTACCATGAAGATTTCCCCTCTACGCATTGCTCCCCCTCTACAATCACTCCTTCACCATCCTGATGCCTCTGTAAGCAGTTGAATCCAAAGAAAGCAGGTTTATATGATCGTTTGATGTTTTATTGTAGGTTTTAATGGTGGTCAATAGTGCAGGTCATCCCACAGCCAAGGAAACAGTTGCAGAGCCTAGGATGATGATCCTTAGGCCCAGTTTCATGCAGAAAAGGGACCTAGGGTTAGATTCAATGGTTTGGCCAATGCATCATGAACATTGGTCAATCCAATACGACCCTCTGGTGCAGAAAAAGATACCTGCCAGCAAACAGTGAAGATCAAATGAAGAACAGAGATAAAATAAATTGAAGAATAAAGGTTAAGTCAAAAGCATGAATATTAAAGGACTTAAACCACGCAGATTAAGGTTAAAGACGTAGTTTGAAGACTAAAGGATTATAAAGGCCTAAAGCAGAATTAGGCAAAAATTACTGTTTAAAATGATAAAGTTAAAGGAAAGATTAGGCCAAGACAACCTTGAATACATCAAAAGGGAAGTAGTTATTGACTTAATAAATCAACTGCCACCTATGGCCCACTTTTTCTTGCAAAGGGAAAATTAAGCAGTTATTACACAAAAGAATATATTTTATACTGTCAGGATAGTTATTGTAAAGATAAGATAAAGCCTTAAAGTCAATCTTTTCCACCTATCTTTATCTCAGAAATTAAGACAAAGTTATTTAACAGAGAAGTAGCTGCAGATATTCTTACCTTATGCCCTGTGTGGTTTTCAAGGCTAGGAATGCATTTACTCTGTAATTAATAACATTTTGAACCCTAGAAGAGTTTCACCTCCTCATTTGCAGCATAAATACTACATTGGAACTCATTGTAAACGTTGGATGTTGATGACTTATGCTAAGTAATTCATAGTCCCTTGAAGCCTTTGATGAGAAATTGATGTCTTGGAGCTTATGCGTGATCTGCTTCATTTGTTGATGGAGAAGGACTGTTTACAGGATCCATAAGCTTGGTTTATGGTGAAGTGTTTCTTATGTTTATGTTTTCTAGTTTTCCATTATTTTTTCCATCTTGCTATGTTGCAGTAGGACAAAAAATTTAAATTAAGAAATGTTTCCTAATGGAACCTTACTTCTATTTTTCCTTCACTGCCTTAATGTTTTCTTCTGTTGAGATATATTATGGAATCCATCTCTTGCTCTCTAAGAAGTTCTTAGCTTGTTCATTTCTTGAATGGTTTAGTTCAGTTAGTGTCACGTATGATTTATGGCTAGCCCTGCATATTGTTGCTACTAAAATACTCTATTTTGGAATTAACTCTTTAAAGCATCTTTGCCTAGGTTTACCAAAGAAGTTTGTTTGAATCATGCTCTTTGCCTTTACTTGCTAAATTTGTTTCAAGGAACCTTCACATTTGTAACTTTAGATGTTCAGAGTTTTCTCTTCTTCTATGGTTATAACTACTTGTGCATCTTAAATGTTTCTCTACTCTTGATAATGAAATCTATGAAAGTTAAATAAGTTTCTTGCCTTTATATAATTTCATTTGAATGTTTGTCTTGGATAATCATCTATGTTCAGTTTGAAATCAAATGGATTAGTTTTCACTTATGCCTTTGATTCTCTTTCCATGCTTATTATTTTCTAACTCCCTTAGTGTAAAAAGTTATTAAGGATTCAGTTCTGCCCTTCATTAACTTTTATTCTCAAGTTTAATGTTCATCTCAGGATCCTTCACAACCTTAAAGATCTACCAACGAAGTTAAATTTCCCTGAAAATGCTCTTGACACCATTGATGAACTCATTCATGACCTTGTTTTACTCCATTGCCCAATGACTTAACAATATTTCTCATTTTCTATCTAAATCTATCTGAGCATCATACCCAACCAAAAAAAATTAGAATACCCTACACTTAACATCTAGCCTAAAATCAACCCTAATCAGTAAGAAAGTTCACATCTTGGCACCTACTAAAGAGATCCCTCTCCGAATCTAGGAAGGCTGGGTCCTAGGATTCCAAAGCTTGGTTTGATGTTACCCTGTACCTTTATATCTCAATCAATCTAGAAAATTACGGGGAGCTAACATAATGGCGATCACGGTGGGACTGAGTTCATAGTAGCCTGAAAAGCTCTTATAGATTCATATACATCCCTAGTTTGACTTAAAAGCCAACCCATAGCCAAAGTAGAAACTAATTACTTCATCATCTTAGCAAGATAATGACTTAGTTAGGGGATACTCATTAACCTTAAGGTTGCAAAAAGAAACTAAAAACCCAAAATTACTCCCTAGATTGATTTTTAATCGAGAATTTGGTGGTGGACCATTGTATACATATCTCCAAAATTTCAAAAAAATCCACCTGGCGACTCCACTAGCCTCAAGTAGGCCTTCCTCATCCCACTAGTCCCATAGGTTGTTCTAGGATTGTGTGAAATCAATCCAAAATAGTTTTTAAGGCCTAGTTATACCTTGTTTAAATAAAGAGATCTGGCTTCACGAAGTATCTATACCAGATCACACCCGAACCCAAATCCTCCTACCGTAGTTGATAACCCAGAAAAGATTTTGTGGCAAAATCCTAAAGCTGGAAACTCACCCATTGTTAGGACCATCCATAGAGAAAGTTCTGCACTGGAACACCTTACAGTTTCACAAGATCCTCAATTTTAATTGCACCATACCAAGAACCTATTCAGGACCAAGTCACAAAGTAGGGTTGACCAAGATGATTTTGAGCCCATAGATTTGCAGCAAAGATCCAGTAGAGAAGATTCTCCTTCGAGTCCACCTGATTTTCAGCTTCTACATCACTTCAACCCTTTTCATCTCAAATCTACTCAGAATTAGTCTTCCGGTCCAAGTACCTCAGCTACACCCATCCATACCACCAATGTGCAAACCACCTCACTCGATCCTCCACCTCTCACAAATCCTCCCCTTGTAAATCAGCCTTTGTTTCCTTTCCCTCCCATCATGGCAGCCTGGTATGCTCCACTGGCTCTACAAAAACCAATATTACCTTTGCCAAATGACTATCATTCCAAAATCCCTCACTTCTTAGGGACTGAATCCATCACTGCTCAAAAACATGTAGATAGAATTAATGATGCTTTTGACTATATGGATATAGAAGAAGAAACCATAAAAATGAGGATTTTTGCTCAGAGCCTAGGGGGAGAACCCAAGAAATGGTTTAAAGACTTACCTCCCAACAACAGTCATGATCTCCCTACTCTATACCAAACCTTTGTGAACAAATGGGAAATCAAGAAGAACCCCCTCCAAATTGTGTCCCAGTATAACAATCTTAAGAGAAATCCGGGAGAAAGTGTTCATGACTACTCCACTAGGTTTAACAGTGTTTACAATGCTCTCCCACCTCACATAAAACCTCCACAAGGCTTGGCCTCAGTGAAATATCCCGAAGGCTTTGATGCTGATATGGCCTATCAACTATGGGAGAGAGATTACCTAACTCTAGAAGACATGCAAAAGGGGGCTATGAGTGTAGAGGCAAATTTGATGGAGAAAAGGGCTAGGGTGAGATCAGAAAAAAGAGTGACTTATAGAGATGACACAACACCTGCACCCTCCTCTTCCGACACCAAACTTGACTCCATATTTAGGACAATGGAGAGGATGATGGAAAAATTCAGTTTGAATGAGAGAACACCTCCTAGGGAAAATCAAGCGAATATTCAAAACAAGAATAGAAATCAAAATTTTAGAAGAGACCCTCCTCCAGTCAAATAAAGAGAAAGTGACCAGAAAATCAGACCCCCTTTCCAAGACAACTATGTAGATGAAGAAGAAAGAGAGCCTAAGCAATTGGAAGAATACCATGTAAATGTCATAGGTTCGAATATGAGGATAACACATTCCTTACCAAAGAAGAACAAAGGATGCTTTCCTCAAAACCACATGAGAAATCATATGAAGATTCTGAAGACTATAGATTAGGATTTGAGAATGCCATAATGGAAGTCCATAGGCAGTATGACCTTAGGAGCAAAAAGAGTCAAGATATTCCTAAAACCAATCAGCCAAACACTGTTGTTAGAAAAACCTCTGAACCTATCCCTAGAAAGACAACAGAAAACACAAATACTATGGCTAATAAAACTGAACTAAACAAACCAAAGACTAGTCAACCTAACAAAGATTCAAGTTTCCCTAGTACTTCAACTAGTGGCCCTAAAAAAATCCTACTTTCCAAACCTTTAAATCAGAATCATCAAAATTAAAAATGTAGAAAAGTTTATGGCTGATAAAACTGATGTAAACACAATAAAGACACCTACACCTTTCAGTTTTGAGGGGGAGATTTCCAAGATCAAGATAACCATACCCCTCACTAAGCTGGTAACCCAAGAGGTATATAGATCCCATATTTTCAAAGTTTTAAATATAAGGAGTGATACTGATACTTTAAACTTAACTGATGAGAAACTGGAATTGTTGTTTGGTCCTAAAGTAGAGCGAAAATATCAAGAAGGAGTTTTCCATCCTTTCTATGTAAGTCTGAACATACATGATAAAATTCTGCATAATGCTATGTTAGACTCCAGTGCCTCACACAACCTCATGCCAAAGGTTGTGATGGAGAGGTTGGGCTTAGAGATCACAAAACCCTACAAATATTTGTACTCTTTTTATTCTAATAGGGTCAAATTTCTAGGCCTAATCAAGGATCTGTGTGTCAATCTAGCACAAATCCCCACTAAAAGTCTAGTCATGGATATAGTTGTGGCTGATATCCCCCCAAAGTATGGCATGCTTTTATCTAGATCATGGGATCATGGGGGGCCAAACTCTAGGGAAGCCTTCAAATGGACATGACTTATGCCATCATCCCAGTTTTCAATCAAACAAGAAGATTATACCAGGAATCCCACATGAAATACATGGTGAGTAACATAGATAGAAAAAATAACACATCGGTTCATTCCATTCACTTAAACCTTGAATCCTTCATCTTATACAATTAAAATGACACAAATGAACAAATAGATGACAAGGAGAAAGAACTAAGCCCCTCAGAACAACCAAGCCAGTCCTCTGACCAAGAAATGACACCCCAAATCCTAGCAGCCCCAAAGTGCAGAATATTGACAAAAATGAAATTGACACCCTTTGGCATATAATCTTTGATGGCTCTTGTGGTAAGGCTGGTTTAGGAGCCAGGGTTTGGTTCCAAAACACAAATAAAGGCCATTCCTACAGACTAGATTTCCGATGCACCAACAACGTTGCAGAATATGAGGCTCTCCTTATTGGTTTACACCTACTCAAAGACCTCAAAGCTAAGAAAATCTTGGTTCAAGGAGATTCAGAACTGATCATAAATAAAATTAAGGGAGAATATTTAGCCAAGAACCCTAGTTTAAGGGAATATAGAAATGTTGCCCTAGACCTTCTCAAAACCTTTGAGAAATATGAGCTCACTTTCATCCCTAGGGCCCAAAACTTCCTTGCCAATGAGCTTGCCTTTGCTGCCAGCAATTTATCTTTACCTTATGAAAATAATAAATGCCTCATCAAAATAAAGAATAGACCTACTTTACTAGACAACTTGAACCATTGGCAAGTGTTTGACAATGATGACCAAATAGATGATTTTCTGCAATCCAGAAGTGACTTTGCAAGCACAAAATAGAGTTTGAGATTTGAAATAAATAATTCTGCTGAAAAAGAAACTCCCAAAACAGAGCTGCCCTTTGATGATGATATAAACCCCTTCAAAAACCTTATGTTGCAGAAGTATTTGATAAATCTGATCAAACAGAACTTGAAATTCTGCAGTACAAAGATGACCACTTGCCAAGAGGCCTTACACCACTAGAAGAGTTCTTTTATTTTAATGATGTAGCTAAAAAACCCAAGATGGAATCCACTAAGACAAATGTAGAAGAGTGTAACATTGGAGGGATGAAAGAGCCGAAAATAATCAAGCTATCCAAAACTCTCCCATCTCACACAAAGCAGAAATACATTGAGATTTTTAGAGAATTTAAAGATGTGTTTGATTTGGGGTATGAAGAATTGAAATCCTATGACACCAAAATCATCCAACATAAAATTCCTCTCAAAGAAAATCAGAAACCATTTAAACAAAAGTTGAGAAGAATAAACCCCCTCTTGTTACCCTCAGTTGAGGAAGAAATCAAAAATATGTACGATCCTAGGATCATAGTCCCTGTCCGATACTCAGAATGGGTGTCCAACCTTGTGTCAGTTAGGAAGAAGACCGGGGAAATTAGGCTTTGTATTGACTTCAGAAATTTGAAAAAAGCCTCCTTGAAAGACAATTACCCCTTGCCTAAAATGGATCACATACTCCAAAAAGTAGTTGGTTCACAAAGAATCTCATTACTAGATGGCTTCTCAGGTTATAACCAAGTTCTAGTCTTTCCGAGTGACCAACTTAAAACTTCTTTCACTACACCTTGGGGTACGTTCATGTATGTTAAAATTCCATTCGGTTTAATGAATGCAAGGGATACTTTCCAAAGGGAAATGGATATAGCTTTTTCAGAAGACATAGGTTACTTCATAGTCATATACCTTGATGACATCATTGTCTACTCTAAGATTGATGAGGAGCACTTAGTCCACTTGAGAAAAGTCTTTGAAAAATGTAGAAAGTATGGCCTATCCCTAAATCCTAAGAAAACTTTGTTTGGCCTTCAGGAAGGAAAACTCTTAGGTCACATCATCTTTGAGGAAGGAATCAAGATAGATCCCAAAAGAATAGAAGGCATCTTACAAATCAGCCATCCTAGAAACATTATAGAGATGCAATATTTCATTAGAAATATTAACTTCCTAAGAAGATTCATCCCTATCCTTGCTGAGCTTCTAAGAAATATCACAAATATGTTGAAAAATGAAGTAGGAGTGAAGTGGAATGTGGAAGAAAAACAATCTTTTGAGCTGGTAAAACAAGCACTCACACAAACACTAGTATTAATCAGCCCTGACTTCACCAAGGACTTTTATATTTTCTCCTTTGCCTCTGAACATACTGTGGCAGAAATATTGTTGCAAAATAACATCATGGGGCAAGAGCAGCCCATAGCTTTCTTCAGCAAATCCTTAAGGGATGCCCCTCTAAAGTATAACATTATGGAGAAACAAGCCTTTGCCTTAATCAAAGCTTTGAAGGATTTTAGAGTTTATATTTTGCATTCACATATCATAGCCTTTGTCCCAAACATGGTTGTCAAAGATATACTTAATCAAGACCCTGATGGTAAAAGGGGCAAGTGGATTGCTACCATTTTAGAATATGATTTGGAAATCAGACCCACTAAATTGATTAAAGGACAAGGACTTGCAAAACTTATTTCCGACTCAAATTTCCAAGCTCTAGACATGAATATGGTTGGCATGTTAGAAGAAACTGAAGAAAGTACAACACCATACATTGAAGAAATTTTTCTAAATTCACCTTGGTATGCTGATATTATTTATGTGCTTCTTTATCTCAATGCTCCCCCTTCTTTGTCAAAAACTAAACCAAGATTCTTAAAACAGAAAACATTAAATTTTTTCATTTTAGATGGAGTATTATACTAGAAGAGTTTTGCTAGTTTGCTACTTAAATGTTTGCTTGAAGATGATGTAGAGAAAATCATGCATGAATTACATGAGGGAGAATGTGGGGGTCACCTCTATTGGAAGACCACAGCCAACAAGATCCTTAGAGTTGGCTACTATTGGCCTACCCTTTTTCTCGATACTCACAAACTAGTCATGACTTGCCATAAATGCCAAATCTTTGATAGCAAAAGAAAGCTTCTACCCTTGCCTCTACATCCCATCAATGTCAAAGCCCCTTTTCAACAGTGGGGATTGGACTTCATAGGTGATATCCATCCTACTTCATCTGCACAACATAAGTGGATCCTCACTGCCACTGATCACTTCACCAAATGGATAGAAGCCATCCCTTCTAGAAATGCCACTGACTCTGTCATCATCAAATTCCTTGAAACCAACATCTTATCTAGGTTTGGTTGTCCCAAAAAGATAATCACCGATAACGTTGTTGCCTTTTCCTCTAAGAAAATGGTAAAATTTTGTTACAAATATCACATTACCCTGGGCCACTCCACTACTTATTACCCACAAGGTAATGGACTAGCTGAGTCCTCTAACAAGAGTTTGGTAAACATCATTAATAAACTCCTAGAACAAAATAAAAAAGCATGGCATGGAAAACTAGTGCATGCACTATGGGCTGATAGTCTAACCACCTAGAAATCAATTGGTATGTCTCCCTATCAACTAGTGTGTTGTCGTTCCTAGAGACAACCTAGAGTTGTGATAGACCAGTGCCTAGGACATCTTATATATAGCAAGGAGTGGGTAATAGAACAGGGGAGTTAACAACAGAAGGCTCTCATGCTATCTCTTGGCAAGAAGGAAATTAATCTGAATGGGACCAGAACTTACAGAAACTTAACACAGAAGAAGAGATACTGCAGAGGCAAGATGTAAAACTCTAACACAAAGACATTAGACAATTCAGAGACAATTCACTGTAAAGCGGGCCGGTTCGGAAATACTTCACAGAGATAAATAATCTGAAGGTGTTTACTGTGTGAGAAGGAGTGAGAGAATACTAGCTGTCGTATAGATGATATCCAGATACACATATCACTATGAATGGGCTTACCAGTTTAAGAATCCATACATAATAACAACGTTTTAAAAATAACATTCCACAGAAGCTAATATAGCAGAAGTATGGTAGCGGTGAAAATGGAACAGTATATCATGCATGAGCCATATTTAAAGTGCTTGAATGATTCTAATATGAGTATCAACAAGGATAAATTCACACTTAAACTAGTGAGCTACTCGCATTCCAAAACATGATACAGGAATATGGATGGTAACAAGATGAACAATTAAATTAAAACATAAAGGGAGAAGATACAAACTGTGAAATACCAAAGACGAAAATCCTCTTAACAGATAGAACTCCTCCTTACTGAGACCTAATGGGCTCTGAGCATTCATACAAGAGTTTAACAAAATGTATACAAAAATCCTCTCACTATATAATTTTCTGATAAATCTAGAACCATAAATCATCTGTTCTTTGGGAGCTTTATAGGAGAAAAAGAAAGCTCAAAAAGGGAGTAGGTGATGAACATTTAATTTTATTCATAAAGACAGGATGGCGGGAACGTGAACGCCCATACTGCTTGATGACTTAGTAGTGCTGTATGTACTTCTATAGCCTGCTTTTATGAAATAAATGCGCTAGGTGGAAGTCTCTTCAGGAACACGGTATAGAAGTAAAACCACATAAACATTATGTCCTTTTCCTGAAAGAAAATTCTACTGAAATGAAACCTGGAGGGTATTGTTTCTTGTGCATTGTACCCTCTGGGTGATCCAGGATATCTTTGATCTAGTACCTTTGTCTTCTAAACCCTGGATTGAGGCTTAAAATCTTTAATGTTGAACGTTGAAATCCTCGATCTTCCACTGATACTCTTTTCCGCAACATTAATGTCTCTGATTGCGAAATCTGTGTCTTGAACAACTCGGGAGGGTTTGACAAATTTTAACCCTGCTTCTTTAATGGAAATCATGTCGTAACAGCTTCCCATGCCTTTCTTCATAAATTCTTCCTATGAAACATGGTCCTTTCCTACGCTCTCTACTTATGTAATGGAGGCTATGAGTCATGGCGATTTTCTGCCTTGATATCCCTACAAAACCCAAAAACGTATTAAGAAAACCATGAACGGGGAGGACGAATGCATTGATGGCTGTCAGACTGGTGATGGAACTATGAATAGATGGTGGAAAATGCATCGAAGGGCATTGTGGAATGGTGATGCATCATGGCGAACACAGTGAGAAATGAACGTGAAAATGTGGCAAAAACTAAGAAATTAACTAATAATAGACCCGGGGTGATGGAGAGCACGTGGAGGAAAACTGGAGGACATGTAGCGCGATGACAAGACAATGGGAAATGGATGATGTGGAGCGTTGATGGTGGGACTGGTCAATGGCGGGGATGATGAAATCTAGACCGTCCAATCTCAGGACGAGATCGATGACTGAAAGTGCGTCGGAGGGCGATGAACGGTGGGCCAGGGGTATGGATATCTTGGGTTAACCTCTGCACATCTTCAGAGTGCGATGACCATTGGATGGAGACCTCTAGATCGGACGGCTATAATGGATATCGTGCCGGGGTAAATGACGAACAATAACGCGCGATGGAGGGTGGTTTTTAAGCTGTACGCGGAGACACGTGGCGAACAATGTATGGAATCGCTCCGAATTGAGAAATACCGCCCGCCTCCAAAAAGTGGTGTGATGTAAACCACCGGTTTTGAACAGTGTTTTTGGGTGCAGAGACCACAAAGGCAGGTGAGCTGCGGAACGTTGATTTATGGTTTGATCGGACGGTGAACAGGCGGTCGGAGCGATAAATGGGTGGAATATGGGCGCAATGCTGATCAAAGAAGGCCGTCCGATCTGTACATATTGACGAATATTACTGCACCCGATATCCGCCTGCGATAAGCACTCTACAGACATACGGCTTGGTCTAGCGCTCAGGTTATGTGGAGAAAAAGACTGAGGGGCTAGGGACGGAGGGGCTAGGCCTTAAATATTTTCAAATGTGGGTTTTATGACCTTTTCTAATATAATTTAGAGGCAAGAAAGGTAACGATAGGCGGAAAAAGGATTCTTTAGGCCAAAAGAGGGAGATTTGTAGGATTTAAGTAGGATTGTTTGTTAAAATTTTTAATGGGGGGCTAATATGATCAACATTGGCTCCACCTGGGGACAGCGCGTTCATCCCTGAGCGTGTCGAGAACTCCGCAGACCACCTGATCATCCTCTACGCAGACTCTTCTCTTCAGCACTTCTAGTTTTCATTTCATGATTCATCACAGCACCCACATTATTCAAACAAAGATGAAACAAAAACTAATATACAATATGGTACATCAGGCTCTCTAGGCCTGAATCAGAACTGGAAATAAGGCTTAAGGAACTGACCATTCACAGGGGCATCGAGCAAGTCTCCGTGTAAATTCTCCAACCTGAAAGTGTTGTTGCCCCCTTGCTCCATAATTTTAAACGGACCAAACCAGAGTGGGTTGAATTTACCATGTTTTCCTTTTTCAGCTCTTTGAATATCCCATCTGAGCACTAAATCACCAATCTGCAACTCTCTGTCCCTAGCATGTTGATCAAAAAGGTACTTCATTTTCTCTTGATATTCAATTAACTTTTGATTTACCTGGCTGCGTGTTTCTTCTAGCTCCACCAGCTGATTTATTCTCCTGGTCATATCGTCGGGCTCTTCTTAACTTTCTTGCATGAATCAAGCCATTGGTAAAGCTAACTGAATAGGGAATACTGCCGCCCTTCCATATAATAATTTGTATGGGGACTTCCCAGTTGCTCTCTTGCTGGTAATCCTGTTTGCCCACAGAGCGAATTTCAGCCGAGAATCCCAATTTTTCTGGTTTTCATTGATAGCCTTCTTCAGTGCCCTTACCAGAGTTTTGTTTGAAGACTCCGCCAAGCCGTTTCCTTATGGGTAATAGGCTGTAGAGTGACTTAATGAAATATTATACTGCTGGCAGAAGCTCATAAATTTTGCTGACTTGAAGGCCTGGGCATTATCATTCACTATCCTGGCAGGGCAGCCAAACCTGGATATGATATTTTCTTCCATGAATTTTATGACCATAGCATCAGTAGCATTCCTCGAAGGTACAACTTCCACCCATTTTGTGAAATAATCCATGGCAGTCAAAATCCACTTATGCTGGCCACTCGACAGAGGATGTATTTCACCTATAAAGTTGATTCCCCATTGCCTGAATGGTTCGTCCACATGAACGGGAATCATGGGCAGAGGTGCCAATTTTTGTCTTTCGGAAAATCTTTGACATTTCTCACAAGCTCTAACCCAAGAAAAAACATCTCCAAATATTTTGGGCCGGTAAAAACCAGCCTTCAGGATCTTGTGAGCAGTGGCTCTCCAGCTGTAATGTCCCCCACAAATTCCCTCATGAAATTCAGTCATTATATTCTCTATCTCATCTTCTATGATACACAGGAGTAGGATACCTGAGGGATCTCGCCAATATAGCTGGCCATTTGCGACTATGTACTTTTGTGATTTCAACCTTAGGGCTCTGTATTTAGCCTTATCACAGCTTGGAGGGAAGCTGAGTGTTAGAATATATTCCACTATCTTTTTGTACCATGGGCTGGTGAGGTACTTCATATGTGCTTTCTTAGTAGCTTTTTCCACTCCCTGTTGTTCTTTCTCTTTCTCAAACTCTCCATTTGCTATCATGGATAGATTTATACCCAGAGCCTGATATTTTGATTCTGATAAGATTTTAGCTAGCCCTTGTCCTTTGATCAGTTTGGTAGGATGGATATCTAGATCATACTCCTGTATTTTTGCAATCCACCTCCCCCTTTTTCCTTCACTATCACCCTGAATAAGAATATCCTTTACAACTGTTGTAGGCACAAATGCAATGATGTGGGACTGTAAGACATACATACGGAAGGCTTTAAGGGATTTCACGAGGGTGTATGCTTGCTTTTATAATATATTATATTTCAGTTCCGCATCACGAAGCACTTGACTGAAGAAAGCAATAGGCCGCTCATACCCTTCTTCATTTTTCTGCAATAAAACTCTTGCTCAACAACTTCTTAATTTCTTTCTCAATGGAGGGAAGCAGCAGAGGATTTATCTGTCTAAGCTTCTGCTTATGAGGTTTTGCATCTCCCTTCAAAGGAATTTTGTGCTGCATTATACTGATGTCAAAAGTTTTTAGGTCCTGATGAGACCATGCAAACACATCTTTATAAGACTAAAATAATTTCAGGTATAGCTCCTTATATTCTTCTGGGACCTTCTTGGATAATTTCACAATTTTGGGGTCAGCATCAGTACCAAGATTCAGGTCTTCCACCTGATTTTCTTCTACCACTTTGCTAAGCTGCAATGGGACATCATTCTTGTCAAATAATCTTTCTAGAGGCACCAGCCCTCTAGGTATAATGTTTCCCTTTAATTGAAACACCTTATTACCTGCCATTTTTTCCTCCCAATTGTTTTATGAAGTATCGTCAGCCTCCTCTTCTTCACAAACACCAATCTCCATATTGGAGAATTCCCCCATAGTTTCTAGGAATCTCTTCATCTATTCTTCATCCTCAAATACCTGCCAGTGCTTGATGTTATCTGGGATTGATGGTCGATAACGTACCTCAATTTCATACCTCAAGAGAGGGTTCTGAGGTGGACGGAATTTTCTTGCAGCCACAGCAAGAGAGTCTTCCATCCTATTATGTTCTCGAGGCATGAATTGGATATTAAATTCTAAGAAAAAGTTCTCCACCATGTCCCAAACTTCATTCCTGTAAGACCTCAACCGAGGATGTTTGGTTTGACACTGATTCCTGACTTGCCTGACCACCAGCTCAGAATCTCCCAGAACTTTTAAACTTTGTATACCCATGCTCCTGGTTGTCTGTAATCCTAACAGGAGTTCCTCATATTTAGCCACATTATTGGTGGCTTCATATTCTAGTTTGAAAGACAGTGGAACCCATTGGCCTGTAGGAGAAATCAATAGTATCCCGCCTCCACTACCTTCTCTTGAATTTGCTCCATCAAAATGTAGTGTCCAGATCCCTGCTTCATGGCTCTCCAAGGACTGCTCAGTCTTGATATGGCAGAAGGATGGTTCATGAGCATAATATTGATCTTCCTCCAGCATCAAGCATGAGAAATCTCCTTCTTTACGGTAGACTGGTGAATTAATATAGTTGTCAGCCTTAGTAACCATCTTGAAAAATCTAGTTTCCATGTACAATCTCCTCTCATGGCCACCAAAAATTGGGATAGTGGCATATGTTAAGTCCAACTTAATTGACCCACCAATTTTTGTTCCCCAGGACCTTGACAACAACATGCCAAAGCGAGCTGGGATGTCAGCCACCACGATGTCCATTACCACACTTTTTGCTGGGATTTGGGCCAAATTGACTACCAAATCCTTAATCATCCCTAGACATTTAACTCTTTTGGAATCAAATTAAGAGAGGTCTTTGTATGGATGGGTGATTTGTAATCCTAGTTGTTCCATGACTGACAGAGACATAAGATTATGGGAAGCTCCAGAATCTAACATACAGTTATGTAATAGCAGGTCATGAATCACTAGAGACACATATAAGGGAGGAGTAGAGGGATCTATCTCCTCGACATGTGGGCCAAATACAACCATGGGTCTTTATTCTTGAAGGTTGATACTATCTGGGATGAGTGCTGCTTCTGGAGGGAGCATGAAAGAGGTGACTTGAGATTGGTATGCTGGTTGTTTCAACAGTTCAATCAAGGGGACTGGGATTTTGACTTTCTCAAGTTCCTTTTGCAGACTAAAAGCGGGAGGGGACTTTTCTGTTACAACCTCTTTTGACTCTTTATTTTCAGCTGAGGGTTTGGCTTCTTTTGACACATATTTGGCATTAGGGGGAGTGACTACTTTTGAAGAAGAAGGAATTTTATCATTAGACTGCAAAGGTTTGTTTATAGGACTCTTACCTTTGTCTATGAATTTTTGCATTGTTGACTCTTTCTGAGCAGGTGCTTCCTCTTGGAGTGGCTCCTCTTCTTGATCTTGAGTGTGAGTCCTCTTCCTAGAAGATCTAAGATCATATCTTCTATTGAACTGTGCTTGCATGAAATCAACAAATTTATTACAATAGTGATCAATTTCTGAGTCTTTTGTGCTTCTAGCCTTTTCTTCTTCTTGCAATGAGGACTCGGTTCCATAATTTCCTTGCAAGGGGCATTCTATTTCCTCATTATTTGAAAAAGAAAGATTTGCATCCTCTAGCTCATAGGCATCATCTTCAGTAGGGTTATCTCTTGGACCTTCCAAGTACAATGGATGTAGTACTTGATCTTGTTCCTCCTTCCATTGTTTTTGTAATATTTCCAGGGGTGGTTTCCTATACTGAGGATTATAACCCCTGTTTGGAGCATTCTGGAAATTCTTGGAGGTTGAATTCTTGGCCTCCAATTCAAGTTTGACCAGCTTATTAGAAAGGTTCTTGATCATTTTGTTCATTTCTTCAATCTTGTCTGAGTCTCTGTCCTAGTTAGAGGTAGATACCTCCTCCTTGCCCCTTCTTCTAGCATCTTGTTCAGATTTTCCCTTTGATTTACCCGTGGAGGAAAAATTTGCTTCCAACTCAAGAGCATCTGTTTGAGCATCATCTAAGGTGGCGGGCTTTCTTTCTCTCAGAGAGAAACCAAAATCTGAGTCAAAGGGTGCTATGAAAACAACTTTAGCAGCAGTTTGATGTGGTTTCATATTAGGAGGATGGCTTGGATACAACTTATTAAATATCTTGATAAACTCTGACAC
The DNA here is from genome assembly GCA_034641835.2 of Pinus albicaulis. Taxonomy (NCBI): domain Eukaryota; kingdom Viridiplantae; phylum Streptophyta; class Pinopsida; order Pinales; family Pinaceae; genus Pinus; species Pinus albicaulis. The sequence continues at coordinate 389,069,484 of CM076573.1, forward strand.
CCCTTCATTATGTTTCTTCTTGAGTGCATTGAATTCAGTAAGACAATGCCCATGATCTTTCTTCTCCCCCCATTTTCTAAGAAAAGTATTTTCCATTTCGTCCCAAGTGGTTATGGAACGGTTTCCTAATGTCTTAAACCATTTTTGGGCTTCACCATCCAGAGATTGCACAAACAGCCTTAGGACTACATCCAAATGTTCTACATTAAAGTTTTCTGTGAAAGAGCATAAGGTATCAAGATTTTTTTTAGCATCAATATCATTTTCTCCATTGAATCTGGGTAAGATCTTCAGATAATCCTGTGTCATATCATTCAACACTTGAGGTAATTCTAGGGGAGCATATTTATTCAACAAGAAGCCTGGAACATTGGCCATTAGGGGAGGTGGAGGTAGTGCAACAGTCTGATGTGTAAATGGAGGAAGAGGAGGAGGTGGAAGTGGAGTATGAATAACAATAGGAATATATTGTACAACAGCCTGAGGTGTTGATGGGAATAGTTCACGGTTAACAGCAGCTACTTCGGTGAATTCCTTAACCTCTTCGGCTTTAGGAGTAGGATGAAGGCTATCTTTAGTTCTGACACCTCCCTGGGGTGGAATATCTGATTAGTATTCAAGATTTTCCTCAATGGAGTAGGTATTTTCTACTTGGACTACTTGAGAGGAAGAGGATGGATAGTCTTCTACAGAAAACCCAGGGATTTTAGTGTGTGCTGATCGCCTTTCTTTCCAACTTCTCCTATGTATGATATTCTCTGGGTCAGACACAGAAGGTGTCTTTGGCTGAGACGTATCTGACCTCAGGTGTGGCTTATGAAGAGCCAAGACTGCAAATAGATTTATCTGATAAACAAATGTGGATTCGCGAAGGTGAGGGATCTACAACTCTCAACTCTCCATGCTCACCTGATTGAAGAGTGAATAAGGTTTTTTCGAGGCCCAGGGATTCTAATTTTCTTAACTTTGTTCCCTGGCAACGGCGCCAGAAAGATGTTGTCGTTCCTAGAGACAGCCTAGAGTTATGATAGACCAGTGCCTAGGACATCTTATATATAGCAAGGAGCAGTTAATAGAACAGGGGAGTTATCAACATAAGGCTCTCATGCTATCTCTTGTAAAGAAGGAGATTAATCTGAATGGGACCAGAACTTACAAAAACTTAACACAGGAGAAGAGATACTGCAGAGGCAAGATGTAAAACTCTAACACAAAGACATCAGACAATTCAGAGACAATTTACTGTAAAGCGGGCCGGTTTGGAAATACTTCACAGAGATAAATAATCTGAAGGTGTTTACTGTGTGAGAAGGAGTGAGAGAATACTAGCTATCGTATAGATGATATCCAGATACACATTTCACTATGAATGAGCTTACCAGTTTAAGAATCCATACATAATAAGAGCGTTTTAAAAATAACATTCCACAGAAGCTAATATAGCAGAAGTATGGTAGAGGTGAAAATGGAACAGTATATCATGCATGAGCCATATTTAAAGTGCTTGAATAATTCTAATATGAGTATCAACAAGGATAAATTCACACTTAAACCAGTGAGCCACTCGCATTCCAAAACATGATACAGGAATATGGATGGTAACAAGATGAACAATTAAATTAAAACATAAAGTGAGAAGTTACAAACTGTGAAATACCAAAGACCAGAATCCTCTTAACAGATAGAACTCCTCCTCACTGAGACCCAATGGGCTCTGAGCATTCATACAATAGTTTAACAAAATGTATACAAAAATACTCTCACTGTATAATTTTCTGATAAATCTAGAACCCTAAATCATCTGTTCTTTGGGAGCTTTATAGGAGAAAAAGAAAGCTCAAAAAAGGGAGTAGGTGATGAACATTTAATTTTATTCATAAAGACAGGATGGCGGGAACGTGAATGCCCATACTGCTTGATGACTTAGTAGTGTTGTATGTACTTCTGTAGCCTGCTTTTATGAAATAAATGCGCTAGGTGGAAGTCTCTTCAGGAACACAGTATAGAAGTAAAACCACATAAACATTTCGTCCTTTTCCTGAAAGAAAATTCTACTGAAATGAAACCTGGAGGGTATTGTTTCTTGTGCATTGTACCCTCTGGGTGATCTGGGATATCTTTGATCTAGTACCTTTGTCTTCTAAACCCTAGATTGAGGCTTAAAATCTTTAATGATGAATGTTGAAATCCTCGATCTTCCACTGATACTCTTTGCCACAACATTAATGTCTCTGATTGCGAAATCTGTGTCTTGAACAACTCGGGAGGGTTTGACAAATTTTAACGCTGCTTCTTTAATGGAAATCGTGTCGTAATAGCTTCCCATGCCTTTCTTCATAAATTCTGCCTCTGAAACATGGTCATTTCCTGCGCTCTCTGCTTCTGTAATGGAGGCTATGAGTCATGGCAATTTTCTGCCTTGATATCCCTACAAAACCCAAAAACGTATTAAGAAAACCATGCGCGGGGAGGACGAATGCATTGATGGCCGTCGGACTGGTGATGGAACTGTGAAGAGATGGTGGAAAATGCAGTGAAGGGCATTGCGGAATGGTGATGCATCATGGCGAACACAGTGAGAAATGAACGTGAAAATGTGGCAAAAACTAACAAATGAACTAATAATAGACCTGGGGTGACAGAGAGCATGTGGAGAAAAACTGGAGGATAGGTGGCGCGATGACAAGACAATGGGAAATGGATGACATGGAGTGCTGACGGTGGGACTGGTCAACGACGAGGATGATGAAATCTAGACCGTCCGATCTTAGGACAAGATCGACGGCTGAAAGTGTGTCAGAGGGCGATGAATGGTGGGCCAGGGGTATGGATATCTTGGGTTAACCTCCGCACATCTTCGGAGTGCGATGACCGTTGGATGGAGACCTCCAGATGGGACGGCTATAATGGATATTGCGCCGGGGTAAATGACGAACAATAATGCACGATGGAGGGTGGTTTTTAAGCCGTACGTGGAGACACATGGCGAACAATGTATGGAATCACTCCGAATTGAGAAATACCACCCACCTCCGAAAAGCGGTGTGATGTAAACCACTGGTTTTGAACATTGTTTTTGGGCACGGGGACCACAAAGGCAGGTGAGCTGCGGAACGTTGATTTATGGTTTGATCGGATGGTGAACAGGCGATCGGAGCGGTAAACGGGTGGGATATGGGCACAACGTTGATCAAAGAAGGCCGTCCAATCTGTACAAATCGATGAATATTATTGTGCCCGATATCCGCCTGCGATAAGCACTCTCCGGACATACGGCTTGGTCTAGCGCTCAGGTTATGTGGAGAAAAAGACTGAGGGGCTAGGGCCGGAGGGGCTAGGCCTTAAATATTTTCAAATGTGGGTTTTGCAACCTTTTCTAATATAATTTGGAGGCAGGAAAGGTAACGATAGGCGGAAAAAGGATTTTTTAGACCAAAAGAGGGAGATTTGCAAGATTTAAGCAGGATTGTTTGTTAAAATTTTTAATGGGGGGCTGATATGATCAACATAGTGTATGGAATGGATGTAGTTTTCCCCACCTCTTTGGGAGTTCCAGTCATGAAACTTCTTTAAGAAGTACAATCCGAAGAGAATGATATGCAGAGAAAAATCAACCAGACCATTCATTTACAATAGTCCAGAGAGGAAGTTTATAAAAAAACACAAACAGTCCGAGAAGGCATTAAGAAATTATTTGATAGAAGGACTAAATCAAATGTTTTCCGAATTGGAAATATAGTTCTAAAGTGGGATTCTAGAAGGGAAGAAAAAGGAAAACATGGCAAATTTGAGAATTTGTGGGAAGGGCCCTATTTCATTCATTCTATTAGGGGTCACAACGCATTCTTTCTGCAAGAGCTAAATGGAGAAGATCTATTTGGAGGTATTTTCAATGGCAGGATGCTCAAGCACTATTTATGCCAAGAATCTTAGTTTCAAAACTTTTTTTCATTGTATATAACAATGCTTTTTAAATTTGAAAAAGAAAAAAACACAAAAAACAATAGAAAAAGGAAAAAGAGGGCAGTTAAAAGAAAAGCTGTAGCCCCATACCCAAAAAACAGAAGTTTCTAAAGTGTGCAAGTCTAAATGCCACTACTAATTCAAAGGGATATATTGTTCAATTATCTAGCCTAATCATGGACGAACATGCTTTAAATTTATGTTGATAAGTTAGTAGAAACTTTGATTGATAAAACATTATTTCAGACTTAACTTATTCAAAGAAAGATAGATTAGGAGATTGAAAAGATACTGGTTCCACGTGCTTAAAACAGAACCAAAGAGATAGATAAAGATGCCTCACAAAAGACAAATCATGGCCTTATCTTTCTGATTTACTTTTATGCAAAATAATGTTTGTGTGCAAGCTCAAATGCCACTACTTGTAATTATTCAATCATACATCCTAAACATGATTGAGTAAATTTGAATTTCATGTTGATAGGTTAGTGAAAAAGATTTTCCAAACTATATAACCTTGGCTTATCAGTAGAATAGATTAGGATAGAAAAGAATGGTTCAAACAAACTCAAAATCTGAACCAAGAAAAGGAAAAAGATAGCTCTAAACAGATCAAAACCAGAGCTGGAAAAAGAATAGAAGGATGTTTATAATTTTCAAATCTTAAGCCTTCACAATTTTGTTTTATTTTTCTGCAAATAAAGTCTATGTGCAGCTTGTACATAAAGCCATAGACACCATAGAAAATCAGACTACTTAATCCTGATTTAGCTATGTTGTAAATTTCTGTTTTAGAATATAGAGAATGCAGATCTGTCAAACAGCTTAATCTTGACATATAGTAGTATAGGTAGAAATAAAAGAGTTCAACTGTTTAATATGGACTCTCGGAAGAAATAAGGGTTTATTTAGATTAGTTTTTCATATTTTAAAAGAATAAAATGTTGATGTTAAAGGTTTGCAAATCCAAGTGCACCTTATTGAAGAAAAAAATGTCAGGAAGTAGGCTGTGTAGGTAGTTGCTTGGGGAAAGAAATCTGTTTGTTAATATGAATACTGAACATCTTTTAAGCAGTATGATCAAAGGAGATTGAGGTTGTCAAAATGCAAAGAATTGGTCTATTTTGCAGAGATTTATCTCTGAGGTTCTTGACACCTCCAAGGAGCTGCCCTCCCTAAGTGGAGCCACTGTTAGCCATCTATAAAAATTTTCATATCTCATGATGGCTAAATTAGTCTTTCAGTCTTCAAGAAACAAATTTCATGCAAAATCTGTGACTTCTTGAAGCCTCTTTGTGTTCTTTATCCTCAAGAAATCCATTCCATTGATAATCTTCATTCAAAATTCCTCAAAGAAGCCCTGTTGTTATAAAAGAGACTGTTTTCAGCCTTTTTCTCCATCATTTCACCTTCATAAATCTCCTCTAAAAAATTCCTACCATTTTCACTCATTGCACAAATTACAAATCCCTCTAAAAACCCTCATTTTCCCTTCTATACCCTTCTTTTCCGAAGAGAACCCCTCTTAACCTGATAAATCCCCTTTATTTGGTTTAAAATCACCTTTTCTAACCTATCGAAATACTTTAAAAAGGTCCAAACCCCACTTTTTAACCTTGTTCCAACCTTTTTTATAAACTAAGGCCTTATGCCCTTCAGGTCTTAAAGACCTCTGCCCCTTCATTCATATAATCGAGGCCTGAGACCGTCGGCTAAAGGTCTTTAACCCTCATCAGCCATCGCACTTCGACGATTCCTGTTCCCTCTATCCCAGACCTTTGCCGAGGATTATCTCCGTCGATGGATTCATAATCGTCGATCTCCCTCAGATCGGATGGTCTACGCTCCATCGCAAACCGCAAAGGGTCACTTTCGCCTTCCCTTTCGTCGCCAATACGCCCTCCGCCAATATAATCTCGACTGTTGATCCTTACGATCCAATGGCTCCCATTCAACCTTACCTTAGCCCCTTTCCTTTATAATTTCTCACCCCGACTATGTTTCTCCTTGACGTATCTCCACCATTGATCCTCAAGATCTAACGGCCCTTGCTTCCCCCATCATCCATTCTCCTAACCCCATTCATTACCCCTTTTTCTTCCCAATTCAGTCTCCACCATCGATCTTGAAAGATCTAATGGTGATCGGGATTTCTCCTTTGCAAAGCCATATCCCGCATTCCATTGATTATTTATCCCTCCATTCATTCTCATCGTTGATCTTCAAGATCCAACGGCTATCGCTTGTCTCAACCTCTTAAACCCACCCGATGAACCTCCCACTACACGACGAAAGAGATGATGTCATTGGTAATCCCACCCAACCGTGCATCTCCACCCATCACATTTGCCCTCAACCGTAGATCTGGATCTCCCAGATCGGATGACCATCAATCATTTTCTCACCCGATCCACCCAAACATTTCAATGCGCAACTCCTACGTGAAACAAGTGGTTTCGATAGAGATAGGTGTCAATGCCTGAACCGTATCACGTTCATTTCGGCCAAAACTATTTATCGCTTTACCCCCGCACGAATACCACCTCTGGTATTTCGTAAAACCACCCCTCATCATTCACACCAATATTTAAATTCATCCCTGTTCTTCACCATTTTACCATGAAGATTTCCCCTCTGTGCACTGTTCCCCCTCTACAATCGCTCCTTCACCATCTCGACACCTCTGTAAGCAGTTGAATCCAAACAAATCAGGTTTATATGATTGTTTGATGTTTTATTGTAGGTTTTAATGGCGGTCGATTGTGCAGGCCATCCCATAGCCAAGGAAACATTTGCAGAGCCTAGGATGATGATCCTTAGGCCTAGTTTCATGCAGAAAAGGGACCTAGGGTTAGATTAAATGGTTTGGCCAATGCATCATGAAAATTGGTCAACCCAATACCACCCTCCAGTGCAGAAAGAGATACCTGCCAGCAAACAATGAAGATCAAATGAAGAACAGAGATTAAAGAAATTGAAGAATAAAGGTTAATTCAAAAGCATGAAGATTAAAGGACTTAAACCCCACAGATTAAGGTTAAAGACACAGTTTTAAGACTAAAGGATTATAAAGGCCTAAAAAAAAATTAGGCCAAAAGTAATGTTTAGAATGATAAAGTTAAAGGAAAGACTAGGCTAAGACAACCTCGAATACATCGAAAGGGAAGCAATTATTCACTTAATAAATCAACTACCACCTGTGGCCCACTTTTTCTTGCAAAGGGAAAATTAAGCAGTTATTACACAAAATATTATATTTTAAACTGTCATGACAGTTATTGTAAAGATAAGATAAAGCCTTAAAGTCAATCTTTTCCACCTATCTTTATCTCAGAAATTAAGACAAAGTTATTTAATAGAGAAGTAGCTGCAGATATTCTTACCTTATGCCCTGCGTGGTTTTCAAGGATAGGAATGCATTTACTCTGTAATTAATAACATTTTTAACCCTAGAAGAGTTTCACCTCCTCATTTGTAGCATAAATACTGCATTGGAACTCATTGTAAATGTTGGATGTTGATGACTTATGCTGAAGTAATACATAGTCCCTTGAAGCCTTTGATGAGAAATTGATGTCTTGGAGCTTATGCATGATTTGATTCACTTGTTGATGGAGAAGGACTATTTGCAGGATCCATAAGCTTGGTTGATGGTGAAGTGTTTCTTATGTTTATGTTTTCTAGTTTTCCATTATTTTTTCCATCTTGCTATGTTGCAGTAGGACAAAAAATTTAGATTAAGAAATGTTTCCTGATGGCACCTTACTTCTGTTTGTCCTTCACTACCTTAATGTTTTCTTCTGTTGAGATATATTAGGGAATCCATCTCTTGCTCTCTAAGAATTTCTTAGCTTGTTCATTTCTTTAATGGTTTAGATCAGTTAGTGTTGCATATGATTTATGGCTAGCCCTGCATATTGTTGCTACTGAAATACTCTTTTTTGGAATTAACTCTTTAAAGCATTTTTTCCTAGGTTTACTAAAGAAGTTTGTTTGAATCATGCTCTTTTCCTTTACTAGCTAAATTTTTTTCAAGGAACATTCACAGTTGTAACTTTAGATGTTCAGAGTTATCTCTTCTTCTATGGTTATAACTACTTGTGCATCTTAAATGTTTTTCTGCTCTTGATAATGAAATCTATGAAATTTAAATAAGTTTCTTTCTTTTCTATAATTTCATTTGAATGTTTGTCTTGGATAATCATCTGTGTTCAGTTTGAAATAAAATGGATTAGTTTTCACTTATGCCTTTGATTCTCTTTCCATGCTTATGATTTTCTAACTCCCTTAGTGTAAAAAGTTATTAAGGATTTAGTTCTACCATTCACTAACTTTTATTCTCAAGTTTAATGTCCATCTCATGATCCTTCACAACCTTAAAGATCCACCAACCAAGTTAAATTGCTCTGCAAATGCTCTTGACACCATTGATGAACTCATTCATGACCTTGTTTGATTCCATTTCCGAATGACTTAAAAATCTTTCTCGTTTTCTATCTAAATATATCTGAGCATCATACCCAACCAAAAACAATCAGAATACTCTGCACTTAACATCTAGCCTAAAATCAACTTTAATCAGTAAGCAAGTTCACATATTGGCACCTACTAGAGAGATCCCTCTCTAAATCTAGGAAGGTTAGGTCCTAGGATTCCAAAGCTTGGTTTGATGTTACCCTGTACCTTTGTATCTCAATCAATATAGAAAATTACGGGGAGCTAATACGTAGGAAAAAGGGTGGAGATGAGTTGCACAAGCCCATAAGGATTTTTTAAGGAGTGGCAGGGTGACCATGAAATGGCAAGGTTGATAGAATAGTGAAAATTTTCATATAAGGATAATAAAGTCAATGAGATTTATAAAAATCACAATATTCAGGGAGTTTTTTTTTTTTTAATCTAGAACCAGTCTATATTCATCTACAGATAGTAAAAATTACTGATGACTAACAGTGGCTCCACTTGGGGAGGACAGCTCCTTTTCAGGAGGTGTCCAAGACCTCAGAGTTCAGATCTCCGAGTTTTGAAGACCAGTACCTTACTTGTACTTGGAAGATCCCTCTTCCTTCATTTTCTGATGTTCTCTTGAAGCTATTATCTTAAAAAATATGAAAAGACATGGTTGCTTCAATATCAGTTCTACCTACCCATCTCATTTTAACTAAAATTTTTTCTTCTTTTGGGTGCACTTGGACTAGCAAAACCTTGACATTATTTTCTTTTGAAAGCATAAAAACTATCTACTTGTACCCTTATTACTTCCAAGAGTTCAGATTAGGCTGATGAACTCTTTTATTCTCTACCTACTCTACTTATCTTTCAAGGTTAAGCTGTTTGACATATTTTTATTCTCTAATCTTTTAACATGAAATTGAAAACATGACCAGATCAAGTTTAAGCAGTTTGACATGTTATGGGCTATGGAATTTTGGACAAGCTACACACAACAATTATTAAAAAAAAAAAAAAGGCAAAAGAGAAAACTAAGGGTTGTAGTTTGAAATTTATTATGCCTCTCTCTCTCTTTTGGTTCAGATTTGAGCATTGAAACCAAATGTATTTTCCTAATCTAATCTACTTACAAGCCAAGTTTACATGGTTTGGAAAGCCTTCATTCACTAACCTATCAGTAGAAATTTAAAACATGTTTAATCATGATTAGGCTGTATGACTAAACAAGACTCTTTTTCTTGACTAGTAGTGGCATTTAGGCTTGCACACTTTCAGAAATCCTCTTTTTTGTATGGGGCTGTACCTCTTCTTTTTTCCTGCCCTCTTTTATTCTTTTATTTGTTTTTGTCTTTTTTTCAAAATAGTTTGAAACTAAAAAAAAAAATATGCTCATAGTGTTGAGCTTATTTTCATACCTATCTATCCTAATCTAATGAATTTTTTTCTTCCCTAAATGAAACAGCAATGCCAGTGTAGCCAGTTGAGCATCAGTAAAAATGGGTGAACAACTTGACTGCTTGTCGGAGGAAACAACAACATACCTTGATCATGTGTCTTTATAACCAAATTTATCATATTAAGTGTCAAATTTTGATGTATTTGATATTTGTAAACAATCGATGTCTGGAAAATTGAGCCAATCAGGACCTTCATGTAATATGCTATAGGATCAATAAAATCATGATGTAAACTTTTTTCTTTTATGCCTTTCATGAATGGTTGGTCATCTGTATCCCAAATATTAACTCTGAAAACCTAATCTTCAGTCTGGTTCTTGAAAGAACAATCATCCTCAACCTCTTTATCATGATAATATGATTTGGCAGCCTCATCATCTTCTGCTATGTTGTCTTTAAGCAACCCTGGTGTGCCTTGACTAAGTGGAATGGATTTTGATTGTAGGCCTTTGGTAGTGACATTCTCTGGTAATACGTCCTCATAAGGAGGTATTCCAACATCAGCATCAATCTTTTCTATAGTCTTTGTATGAGAAAATGTATCAGTAGATAGGTCAGCAGTAGGAAAAACATACATATCTTCTTTTCATAAACATTTCGAAGCTGGCTGTATGTTTAGGATCTTACTAATTCCTTCTTTAGTGAAAAGAGGAGGTTTTTTTCTCTTTCTTTGGATAGAATTATGATGTTTTTTTTCTTTTTTCTGACTGATCATAAGGTTGGATGTCTTCCATGCTATTAATAACAATACCAAAAGACTGTTGATTTCTGTTAGGGTCCCCTGATTTGGATGATTGGCAAGCCAAGTGACAGGGTAACATCAAACCAATTTTGGAGCCCAAGGACCTAGCCTTCCTGGACTCAAAGAGGGCTCTCTCTATTTGTGTAAGGGATGTATAGTTGTTTGCTTCTTGTGTTTTTGATTTTAGGCTAGTTATGAAGTAGGATTTGGTTTTGTTTTTAGGTTTTTGAGGGAGGAACTGATCAAAGACTAAATAGATAAAAAGATTGTTAGATCAACTGGGCTATGGGGTTGAAAAGGTCGAGAAAGCCTCAGATGGTGATACAAGGTATATTGAAGGGCCGATTTGATCAAGGTAAAATGGATCTTAAGGTAAAATGAAGTGGGATGGACACTAATTTTGTGAAGGACAAAGGCTTACAAACATAAATAGTTCAATAGCAGACATTTATATGGTAGGGCTAACCATTAATCATGATAAATGTAACTTCAAACTAATAGATACATATAAATAAACATTCAAGCGATACATAGATATATCTGACTCTCTAATTTTAGGAAAATTGCTATCAGACTTAGGGGAAAAAAAATTAAGACAAACAAATAACTCAAGCTACTAAGAGGGAACTCCTAGACATAGTATTTTGAGCTATCGGGCACTTTGAACTAAGATTGCAGAGTTTTTGGCAAAGGGCAAGATCGATACAAGACCTCTTTGGTTCAACTAGGACAATCAAACATTCAAAGAAAGGTTTCAGATATGAAGTTGTGACTAGCCTTGAGTAAGCAGGGCGTACCATGAATCATACTTATCATGCATAACAACCATAAATGAAACAATAAAACAAGTTCTTCAGTGACCAAAGAGCAGTTATGAATTCTTTGATATGACTAAGAAGGAAGAAAACATAGAAGCTGTAATGAATCAGGAAATCTGAGGTGCCTCCATGGACATGTGTCAAATCTATTCTCTATTATCTTACAGCAAGAAAAGCACATGAAATTTGTATGAAAAATAAGGAAACATAACAGAGAGGGACACTATACCATTTTACCAAGTCAAGGAATCCAACAACAGTCCTCTTTTATCATCCAAAACATTCAAGAAACTATCCAATGCATGAGACAAGTATTTCTTACAAGCTTGTATAACCATATATTTCTCTATTATCTTACAGCAAGAAAAGCACATGAAATTTGTATGAAAAGTAAGGAAACATAACAGAGAGGGACACTATACCATTTTACCAAGTCAAGGAATCCAACAACAGCCCTCTTTTATCATCCAAAACATTCAAGAAACTATCCAATGCATGAGACAAGTATTTCTTACAAGCTTGTATAACCATATATTTCTCTATATCATCAAGTTCACCCTCATTTACAATGAAATCTCTTGAAATATATAGGCCAAGATGAAGGAGAACCTCCTAGTGCAACTAGTAAGCTCATTGGCCTATCAAAAATATTTGATTTTTTCCTTGAGGCTTTGCAAAGCCCAACGCAAAAAATATCTATAAAAATATCCTAAAAATGCTAAAAAAGGAAATTAAATTTAATTTTCCCAATTGAAAATACCCAAAAAAGGCTAAACGCACATTTGGAAAAGCCACTTCAGAAAAGTGCATTTTTCACAAAAATACTTCAAAAATATAGCAGCAGGAAATCCCCTGTCTTGCGGGCAACTTTTGGAGGACTTCCTGATGTCTAAATGAGGCCCGTGATAGCTCGTTGAAAAGCCCTGGATGTCTGGTTTCTAAAAATAATTTGTTTCCCCAAACTGATCAATTGAAGCCTACGAAAATCTGACCTGTGTGGAAAAACCCAGAAATTAGCCTTTGTTGGTATGCGGGGCAGAGTGTTGAAAAAGTGACTATTTTTCACCACTTTGGGGGACCAAAACATCTTCAATTGATCTAAATTTTTTTGAGTAGATGCCCCTGAAATTATGGCATCCAATGATACCATTTTTAACCTTTGAGGATGCTTCAAACTAAAATGGCGATGCCCCTGATTTTCTGCAAAAAACCCAAAAAAGTCAAAAAACAAAAACTTGTCGAATTATGCCCAATTTTGGCAAGCATTACCTTCATGGGTTTTCAGAAGCATGCTGAGAAGTGGAGGCCAAAATTTCAAGCCTTGATATGCCTTTCTTCATCTTTTGTACCGGGTGCCTCTTTTGGGCCACCTTGAGTTTTTCTTGTGTAACCTTCAATTTCCTTCAGGAAAATTGATTTAGCTTCTTATAATGCCCGGTCATTTTTATTTGAAGCTTTAAGTCTCTATTGGATTTTTCCAACTTATTCTCCAAGTATTTATTCACCCTTTCAAGCCATGCTTCTCTATTGTTTTCTATCTCTTGGGTGAATAAAGTAGTAAGAGGAAAATATTGGAAAAGGACAGCCTCTTCCTCTTTTTGTTTCTCCAAAGCTCTTTTGATTCCCATAGTCCTTGGCCTCTTCCTCCTTGGCTGAACTTATTCTTCCATGTCATTGAATTCGCCCATAATTTCTTCCAACTTAATTCGCGCTTTGGAGGCTTCCTTTTGGTACTTGATAGCCCGTGTCTCATAAACTGCCATGTGGACATTCATTTTCTTGTTTTGTGTTTGCATAAAATGAATAGGTTTTTATACCTCTCTAGATCTGCCCTTAGGTCATGATTTTTTTCTTCTCTATTCAGCAAGAGGGACTTAAGGATTCTAGCCTCATTGTCATTGTCATCATTGTTTATCTGAATTATATCAAAATTCCTTTCTTTTTCATGGCTACTTTCCTCCTTCTCTTTTCCCTTGCTTTGGGTGGCCTTCTTGGTTCTCCTCTTTTTTGGTAATTCAATAATGGATTTCTTGGGTAACTTGCCTTTGCTTCGGAGTTCTCTAGTAGCATTTGGAGTTACAATTTGAGCCACTTTCTTTCTTGATCTTCGGGACTTTCTTACCTTTGGAGAAGAAAGCATGGCCCCTTGACTAGGAGAGGCAGCTAGCACATGCTCTATTTGGTCTTTGCCCTTACTGCTCCCATCATCATCCTTGTTACTGTTTTCCTCCTTTTGAAGGCTTCCTTCTTTAGGATGTTTACTGCTTGGGCTTTGTTTGTCATCACCCTTGATAGCTGGTGGGCTTTCCTGTTTTTCATCAAAAGTGTCCCTTTGATGATCTGAAAATGGAAGGTACTTGAAAAAGGTGCAAGGTATCCATTTTCAATTATATAAATGAGTGCAAAAATACTCTAAGTTTAAATCTGAAAATGTGAGAACTTCATATTTCTAATACAGAGATTGACTGTAGGGGAATTTACCGGATATTTCACCTTTCAAAGAAAGGATGAATCCAGAGGCTACCTGGACCTCTTACAGACTCTGCCTAAAGAAAATATAGAAGTAATCACTCAGATTTAATTAAGATGATCTTGCTTTAAACTTGACGTTAGGTGAAAATTTAGCTTGCAAATGGTGTATGTCTTTTTACTGTTTATGTATCTTAAATGTAATTGTTTTTTCTAAAACTTAATATGGGTATCAGCAACAATATTCAGCAATATAATATCAAAACATAACAGCAATATGATATAGGAGTTCACCCCAACTCTTGGGCTACATCTCCTGGATCAAGCCTCCCAAAATGGGCTTGTCCTCTTGTATTAAAAGCTCTCAAATGAAATACAAGATTATAAGTGTCTCAATAGACAAATCTAAATATATAAACTGATTCAGAAGACAGGAAAAAGCTAAGAATGCCTTTTCAAATTCACTAAACAGTGAAAGATTACCATAAACAGTGATCTCTTCATCAATGTCCAGCTGGTATTTTGAAATTATATGCAACTTTTTAGGTTGTATAAGTCCTCAAATTCCTTTGAAACCTCTTCCAATGGCTTCATAAGGTTGAAATTATCTGAAATAGATCTTTGGTTCACCTCAAACTGATAACCACAACTCAAAATAGCTCCAAACCCAAAATGGCCCTAGTGGCTCCAAATATTCTCCGAAGTTAAACGGGCTGAAAATGAGCTCCAATGGCTCTCAAACCTACGCCATTGAGTCCCAAATGTCAAAGAGACCCAAAATCAAAAAAAAAATCGCTTCAAAAGGCCTTTCCTAGCCAAAGTTATGGCTCATTTACTAAGACTGCCAGTTTGGCCTAGAATTACTCCAGCTAAATCTGGCTAACTGCCAGATAACTCTGCCAAAATAGGAACGGCGCTAAAATTGGGGTTCCGCCAAATTGACCGCCAGATGGAAGGTGCTAACGTTAAGGGCCACGTGACCGCACCGAACGGAAATCATAAACAAACTTAGAGTTTAATGCGCGGAGACTTTAATATATCCATGAAACATTTAAGGTGCATAGCACCATACCCGCGGCCCATGGAACCACGTCCTCGCCAACTGCGCGCCAAGGGCTTGTGCCACGGTTCCAAGCGGAGATCATATGGAGAGGAGGGGGCTGGCCCCCTTTTGGGTCCCGCCCAAACTAATTTGAAATTCAAATATAAATTCGTTGCACCATATAATAAGAGACAATGCAGTGGTCCAACGGTCAGTGCGCTCCGTTGCTACCGCCCCGACCCGGGGTCGAATCCTGCTGTGTATAACAAAATTTTGCAACGCAAATTTCATTCAAACTGGGGCCACGTGGTGGCCTCCGGGCTGGCCACGTGGTGCCCTGTGATTGGCCGCCTACAGAATATTCTGCAAAATATTCCGTGGAATATTCTCAGAATATTCTATGGAATATTCTTTTTTAAATAAAAACTTTTATAAAGTCAAACTGGCCATTTTTTTTATTGAAATTGAAGAACTTCAAAGTTGAATAACTTCTTCATACAATGTCGGTTTTCAGTGCCATTTGCAGCGTTGGGATCGTATCACCGAGGCCTATCCCATCGCTTAGGTTCCAAATAAATTTGAGCACTTTCATTTTTTAGCCTTTTTCCATGGCTTGGACTTGAGTTCCTGATCACACCTCCCAAATGAGAGGATTTTGGACCCCAAAATCTCACTGAAATTATGAAACTGAATTGTATTACAGAAAATGAGAGGATAACGACATCCTCTTCTCTTCAGCCTCAAAAATTTTCCTGAATTGCCAACTGTTCACATGGCGAATTTTGCTGAATGAGCCATGTACTTGTGCCGAATCCCGACCAAGTTTTCTTACCATACCAATCTGCCATACTGAAACCAACAATGACACTTGCTGAACTTTGTGCCCTATTTGCTTGCATGCCTTTCCAACTCATGGAATCTTTCTCTGCTTTGCACTGACACTTCGTTCTCTGCACCAAACGACACCAAAAGCATCTTGTGCAACATACGACATCAACAACAAGTTGAAAATGAAATGTGATATGCAATTGACACACAAAATCTATAACAAGTGTGCACACAAACGACACAAGTCGATAAACAACAAGATACATCTTGACAAACACATGTGTATGTATCATGTACAATGAACTATATACAGTTCGCTAATTACACATACAACCTCTATGTACATGTGCAACTTCAACTCTTCTTTTCAAATACCAACAAGTACATCATCCCAAAAATATGTGGGTGATCAAGAGCTGAACCAAAAGATATTGCTGCAACATAAGTGAGTATCATACTCATTTTTTACACCTCCATGACGAAATTTTGCAACAACAAAGAAATTCCTTCAACTGAAACTGCTTTTGCATGCGATCTTGCATCAACTTTTCAATTGAAATACATGCTTACTAATCTAAAATTTCCATTTACAAAATGAAGATGAATTACTGCAATAAGAAGTTAATCCACTTCTTTCCAAGCCAACTCCATGGCGTCTTTTGCAAATGCGATACACCTTCATGTGAATCTTCCATTTCAACATCGATAATGGACTCCATAGATCCACTTGCACCAAACTGTTTGTCCCTTAGTTGCATGCACTTTGGACGATTTTTTGGATGCAAAGTCCAACAATGAGAGACATCATGTCCCTTCCTTTGACAACATGTGAAATTCTTAAGCACTTTCTGAGAAATTTCTCTTTGCCTCTTCTGCTTCCTGTGTGCTTTCTTTTTCAACTAGCATCTTGAAGCAACATGGTTAACTCCACCACAAAATGTGCAAAAAAAATTTCTTTCATTTGAATAAGAAAAATGATCATTCTTTGCTGAAACATAATAAAATTGATCATGTGAATGATTATACCTCTTTTGCTGCAATGATGGCTTAAAACAATGGAAAGGAAGATTGCCATCATGACATTGATGTAATTGAAAACTTGGGAGAAATGTTCTCTTCAAATTTGCATCACATTCTTGAATGCATGTGCTCAAAGCTTCGCCATTAAGCTGCTCATAGCCAAGACCAATATTCTTGGGATGCTCCACCACACAAATAGGCTCAACAATGCCTTGTGCATGCTTGCCCAAACCTTTGCCTTCTTGATAGCCCATTTTCAACATCAATTTGGACCCAATACCTCTTGTATGCCTTTCAAAAGAACCAACACACTTTTCAATAGAGGAAACTGAAGACAAATCAAAATGATTTACCTCATGATTTACATCCTGAAGATGAGGTATTTTCTTGGACAAATCTTCTTGAGCTTGAAGAAGCTGCAACTCCATATCATGAAGTCTTTGAAGAATGGCTTCTTTCTCTTCGTGCATAACTAGCAATTGTGCACGAAGTTGAACACTTTCCCTTTGATCCTCAAGGAGAATCTGCATCATGTCCTTCACCTTAAAGAACTCATTCTTCATGTCATCATTGAAGAATCTTGTGAAGGAGGAAACTTCACTCGTAGAAGATGTTGACATTATGTAAATGGTCAAACAACCAAAAGGAACTTCCAAAGAAAAGTCCTCAAAGCTTTCAAACAAACGAAAAGATTTTAACCAAATGTCAGTAAAGACCCCTTCTCATTCAAGCAGCCATAAAACCCAAACTATTGGAGTTTGTTTTCCAAAGATAATATTGAGGTAAAATGGGTAAGGAAAATATTCTTCAATCCTTTCCAAGAATCAGCTAACAACAGCTATCCTTCCAACTCAAGAAAACTCATACATGCAACCATTTTGCAACCAACAAAACAGTAAATCTCTTACATTGTTTTAAAAACTTTTGCACAATAACAACTGCTCAACCCGAGCTCTGATACCATCTGATATGAAAATGGAAGGTACTTGAAAAGGGTGCAAGGTATTCATTTTCAATTATATAAATGAGTGCAAAAATACTCTAAGTTTAAATCTAAAAATGTGAGAACTTCATATTTCTAATACAGAGACTGACTGTAGGGGCATTTACCGGATATTTCACCTTTCAAAGAAAGGATGAATCTAGAGGCTACCTGGCCCTCTTACAGACTCTGCCTAAAGAAAATATAGAAGTAATCACTCAGATTTAATTAAGATGATCTTGCTTTAAACTTGACGTTAGGTGAAAATTTAGCTTGCAAATGGTGTATGTCTTTTCACTGTTTATATATCTTAAATGTAATTGTTTTTGCTGAAACTTAATATGGGTATCAGCAACAATATTCAGCGATATAATATCAAAACATAACAGCAATATGATATAGGATTTCACCCCAACTCTTGGGCTACATCTCCTGGATCAAGCCTCCCAAAATGGTCTTGTCCTCTTGTATTAAAAGCTCTCAAATGAAATACAAGATTATAAGTGTCTCAATAGACAAATCTAAATATATAAACTGATTCAGAAGACAGGAAAAAACTAAGAATGCCTTTTCAAATTCACTAAATAGTGAAAGATTACCATAAACAGTGATCTCTTCATCAATGTCCTACTGGTGTTTTGAACTTCTATGCAACTTTTCAGGCTGTAGAATTCCTCAAATGCCTCTAAAACCTCTTCCAATGGCTTCAGAAGGTCGAAATTATCTGAAATAGAGTTTTTTTTCACCTCAAACTGATAACCACAACTCAAAATAGCTCCAAACCCAAAATGGCCCTAGTGGCTCCAAAACTTCTCTGAAGTTAAACGGGCTGAAAATGAGCTCCAATGGCTCTCAAACCTGCGCCATTGAGTCCAAAATGTCGAAGAGACCCAAAATAAATAAAAAAATTGCTTCAAAAGGCCTTTCCTAGCCAAAGTTATGGCTCATTTACTAAGACTGCCAGTTTGGCCTAGAATTACTCCAGCTAAATCTGGCTAACTGCCAGATAACTCCGCCAAAATAGGAACGGCCCTAAAATTGGGGTTCTGCCAAATTGACCACTAGATGGAAGGTGCTAACGTTAAGGGCCACGTGACCGCACCGAACGGAAATCATAAACAAACTTAGAGTTTAATGCGCGGAGACTTTAATATATACACGAAACATTTAAGGTGCATAGCACCATACCCGCGGCCCATGGAACCACGTCCCCGCCAACTGCACACCAAGGGCTTATGCCACGGTTCCAAGCGGAGATCATATGGAAGGGAGGGGGCTGGCCCCCTTTCGGGCCCCGCCCAAACTAATTTGAAATTCAAATATAAATTCGTTGCACCATATAATAAGAAACAATGCAGTGGTCCAACGGTCAGTCCGCTCCGTTGCTACTGCCCCGACCCGGGGTCGAATCCTGCCGTGTATAACAAAATTTTGCAATGAAAATTTCATTCAAATTGGGGCCACGTGGTTGCCTCCGGGATGGCCACGTGGAGCCCTGTGATTGGCTGCCTGTGGAATATTCTGTAAAATATTCCATGGAATATTCTCAGAATATTCTGTGGAATATTCTATTTTAAATAAAAACTTTTATAAAGTCAAATTGGCCATTTTTTTACTGAAATTGAAGAAATTCAAAGTTGAATAACTTCTTCATACAACGTCGGTTTTCAATGCCATTTGCGGCATTGGGATCGTATTTCCGAGGCATATCCCGTCGCTCAGGTTCCAAATCAATTTGAGCACTTTCATTTTTTAGCCTTTTTCCATGGCTTGGACTTGAGCTCCTGATCATTTGAGGACTATTTTTACCCTCCTCATAAGCGCCTTAGCTGTCACCTTACATGTCTCCTTGAGGGTTGCCTAGTTCACTTTTGTCCCTGCTTTCTTCAGGACTGTTAGGCTTTGTATCCTCAATATTTTGTGTTTTATCATTATCATGCTTACTATTGTGAGGGTTGCCAATATTTGTCTCTTTGTGACTGCTGTGTTCCTCATCAACTTGTTTCATCTCTTCATCATTTCCTTCTTCATGCTCACTACTGTGATTGGATTCTTCATTTTGTTCCTCTTCATCACTTGTTTGCCCTCTTTCACTGCGTTCTCCTTGATCACTATTTTGCTCTCTCTCACTGTGTCTTCTTCACTGTTTTGCTCTTTCTCACTTTCAATTATAGGAGATTTTTTTTTCTTAGGAGTAGACTTACTAGAAGAAGGAGAAAGATGATGAGTGGATGGTGAAGGAGGTGCATGGGACGAAGAAGCAGTGGCGAAATCGGGATGTGAAATGAAAGAGTCCCAAGAAACTCTGTTTTTCTCAAGTTGATGGAGGATGACGATCTTGACAAGGGAATGATGAAAAAGACAAGCTTGCTGCTGAGAGGAAGGCTTCTTTTGAATAGTGGAAGCCATCTTTTCAATACTCCTATAGAGGAAAAAGGGTAGGTTTAGCAATTGGGTTCTTGTGAAGTGCATGAGTAGCCTGATATGGTAAGCATAAACCTAGGAAAAAATCCCTTCACATGTGAAATACCTCATGATGATTTTCATGAGAGGAGCATAGCTGGTCAATAAATATGAAAAAGGAAAAATAGATGGGCATGCATCCCGATGTTCTGGTTTTAAGAAGGGTCTGTATTGATATGAATCTAGGTAGCTCTGCTTAAACCATTTTTCTCCAACATAGGGAATTTTGGTAGCTCTGGAGATAGATCTAGCACAGAGCTTGAAGTCTAAAACTGCTAGATGAACATGTTTCCCTTGCAGCCTTAAAGCAAAAAAATGTGTCAAGGGAAGATAACTTTTCACCTCCTGAACCTTTTGACAAAATTCTAAACATCCTACTTTATGAAAGTTAAAGAGTACTGAAGGATAGGCATTCACTTCCTCAGTTGAAAAAGGTTCATACCTTTTGTGAGGACCACTTCTGCTATCTTGCCCAGGAGGCATTTTGCTTCTGAGATCCTTGGTTGATTCACCAAGGCAAACTGTCTCAAATGTTCACTGAGATAAATCTTCAATCAACACACCCTTTACCCTTTGAGAAAAAGCAAGTCTGTCCTTAGCTGGCTAACCAATAGGTTCAAATGAAACAACTCTTTTGATCTTGACAATATGAACTCCTTTTCCTCAACTGACTGTGTTTATTGTGGTTGTTTGAAGAAATAAAGATGTCCCTTTGAAAAACAATTTCTCTTTTGGTAGCACTATTTTAATGGATTGATCTCAAATATAGACTGTATCCTTTTATAAAACAATGTTTCTAATTTTTGAATAAGACTGCCTCTCTATGGATGATTATTATTTTTCTAAAACATAAAAGCACCCCCTTGTTACTGAGTAATAGGTCTGTCAAAATAAATTCTGTCTCCTTTAAGGATCACTATTTTGTTTTTTTGATTTAGCAAACAAAGTGTTTCTTTGGAACCATTGATCTTCTTTGATGATGCAAACAAGGTGCTCTTTGAAACCTATGTTAAAATATCTCTGTAAACTGCTTTGAAAAAACCCTCACAAACTCTGTTTTTTTACTCAAGATTGTAGTCTAGTTGAAGCAAGAAAAGGCTTTTTTGACCTTACTATATTAAGGGACTGAGTTATAACCAAAAACTGTGCCCTTGAAAACACTGTATTTTTTAATATATTGCCTTTCTGCGGAAGTTTATGGTTTCTCTAGAATAAAGACAACCATCTTGTTACTGAGTGATAGGTTTTTGAAGCTGACATATTTATCCCTTTCAAAACGCTTTTCATCTTTGAAAACACAGTCATAAACCCCTTTCCGAACTCATAACTTGGATGACATAGAAAAATACCTTAAAGAGCAAATTTTCGAGGTCTCTTGAGCATCGGAGCAGTGTGAAAGGAGACACATTGAAGACCGGTGGATAAGTGGGTCATTGACAGGAGAAAACGCCGCGTAGAATGGTGTTGGGTCAGCCTTGGGCGCCCAGTGACCACTGGCACAGGCATGTCATGCGAAGTTATAGGCCCATCGCGCCTCCGTTTAATTTCTGTGGTCGGGCACCTTCAGGCGCGCCGCATAGGTGTACAAGTGTGCCGCGTAGAGACTTGAGCCTAAAAACTTCGAAATTCGCCCAAAAAACACCTCTTGCTTTGGTGATGGGAGCTAATGAACATTTGTTTTGAGTTTTAAACTTTAATGAGGGCCTTTTTAAAGGCTCTTTCCTCCTTTAAAATTTTAAAAAGCTCTAATGCCTTTGCATCCAGTTTAGAAGGGTTTTATGCCTTTTTTGAAAAGGTTTTTATAAGGATATCAATTACCGCCCTCAATATTGTCCCATTTTTTGAAAACACCATAAAGACCTATCATAAAGACTTATAGAAAAAATACTATGGTAGCCCTTTGAAAACACCATAATTCCATCGTTCTTTGAAGTAAGGAGGCATCCTTTAAAAAAGATTTTTCTCACTGCTTTTCATCAAGGAGGTGAACCCTAAAACCACTAATGTAACTTTCTAAAGATTATGCCTTTTTCTTATGTTTACTGTCTTCTTTGTATGCATATGTAGAAGCTACTGTCAAACCCAGCTAGCTCTCTCTTTCTTTGGTTATTTAGATGAAGGTCTTTGGCCAAAGTTTCACCTTCATTACAGTTTGAAGGAGGCCTTTATAAAGAGAGGAAACATAAACTTTTTAACACTTAGAATGCCATCCTTTTTCTTGATGTAAAATAGGCTTTTCAACATATGAACCCTTATGGTTTTACCACTGTTTGTCAACTTGTCCTTAAAAAGGAAAGTTGCTCAAAAACCATATGAAAAACTGCTAATGCAATATTTGCCCATCTGTTGGAAGGAGGTGACTCAAAATTTCTGAAAACACATTGACAACTTAACCCTCTTCTTTTTAAATTAAGGAGGTTCTATCTATGCCTTTAACCATCTACTTTAATGAAGGAGGTTACCCTGATTTTCTAACCATCTGCTTTTAATGAAGGAGGTTACAATGGTCTTCTAAACATCTACACTTCTAAAGGAGGAGGTTCTCAGCATCTATGACATTTCATCTATTTCAAAAATGTATTACCTTTCTGCAAGTCACATGTCTGCTTGGTATCATATCAAATGGGCAAGAAGGTGAAATTTGACAATTTTCTTTATGAGACATGATCTGAGATCTATATCCTTTGTAAAACATCCTTGTAAGCCCTTAGATTAGAAACCATGTGTTTTGAATATGGAGAGTATTTTCTTGCTAGACATATTTGACTCACCTCCCTTGACTGTATTTGCAGATGCAGGTTGAAATTTCCTTTTGGAGGAGATGCTGAGAATACTACTGCTCAGCAAAACATTAGCCCTTTTCTTACTGAATTTCATTTGTTTTATTGATGGCGAACTAACTCATCATAAAGGACCCTTTTGACCTTTTTCTTTTTCTCTTTTACACATTGATCGTTGTTACAATCACACCCCTGCAGAGATGTAACAAACAAATGACTTTGAACTCTAAAGAGCTTCCTTGGGGTCTTATGGAGATTTTCCTTGACTTAAGCATGTTCTTTTAGATAGTTAACATACTTATCTTCTTCTGTTTTGGATCTCTGTATAATTTCTTCTGGACTGAGATAGAATGACCTCTAAGTGGCGCGACCTATGGATGGATGAAGATTTGTTTTTGCAGATTAGGAGCTAATCCAAGGCTGGCTGGTACTGAACAGAGGCTTTTGGCTCAGGATGTTTTTTCCAAGGAAAGGATTCCCTAAAGTGCCACTACCTAACTTAGGGGCGATCTTGATAGATTATGAGTGTTTTTCTTTGGTATGATCAGATATTTACATGACAGATAATCAGGGATAAGGTTTCAGACACTTTGTCAATAGTTGACTAGTGAATGGCTTGGGAATAAGGGTAAATGACAACAAATAACTTTTTAGCTATGAAAACTCATGGATAGGGTTATATGACTGAAACTAGATAGGACTTGGAAAATGGGTTTTTTCTCATCATAGGCTGATCGGAATGGGTAGGAGGACAAAAATTGTTTAGGGGTGTTTTCTAGATGACAGATTTGACAGTTTGGATATCAGCTTCTAGAAAACTTAGCTTAAGAAACTAGTCATCATCAATAGGTGAAAAATACTGATGACTAAAAGTGGCTCCATTTGGGGAGGGCAACTCCTTTTCAGGAGGTGTCCAAAATTTCAGATCTCTGGCTTTTGAAGACCTGTGCCTTTATCCATTGGCACAAATTTCTTTCTTCCTTGATGCTATTTCTGAAAATTGACAGCATGATTAGCATCAAAGTCATTTCTACCTACCCAGCTACATTTCCTAACATTTTTTCTTCTTTGGGGTGCATTTAGACTAGCAACCCTTTGGCATAATATTTTTTAAAAATGACACTATATAATTCTACACTTATATCCATCGGGAGTTTAGATTAAACTGATGAACTCCTTTGTTTCTCTACCTATGCTAGATCGACTGTCAAGTTTAAGCTGTTTGACAAGATTTCATTCTCTAATCTAAAACATGAAATTGAAAAATGACCAAATCAAGATTAGACAGTCTGATTTTTCATGTACTTGTGTCATGAAAGACAAGCTGCACACAAATATTGTTTTGCATGAAAATGAAATTTAGAAAAATCAGGGCTAGGATACACAGTTTCTTTTTCATCCCTGTTTTCCTCGTTGGTTCTGTTTTGAGCATGTGGAACTAGTATCTTTTCCTAATCTATTTTCTTTGACAAGTCAAGCTTACACAATTTGACTATCTCTTCTCTCACTAACTTATCAGCAATAAATTTAAAACATGTTCAGTTATGATTAGTCTAGATAACTGAAAAAGACATCTTTGAGTACTAGTAGCGGCATTTAGACTTGTGCGCTTTCAGAATGACTATTTTTTGAACCTGGGGCTTCTTGATATTTTCCAAACTGCCCTCTTTTTCTACTTTTCTATTTTTTTTTTTAAATTTTCTAATTTTTGATTTATTCCTTCAAACAATGATATATACAATGATTGAAAAATCCGGAACTAGAAATCCTAAAAATGGTGAAACTTGAGCATCTTATCTTCATAAGGATCTCCTAACGTTCTTGCTCCATTCAGCTCTTGAAAAGAAAAGTTTGGAAAATTTTCTCTTGTAAGCATAACATAAGGATTCATTCATGAATCTCTAAACAACCCTGTGTCTTCCCGCTGTACTTCTTTATACCTTTGATCTCCACTTCTCCTTTTGTTGTACATATTTTTCAAATAATGCAGATATTCTTTGTCATTTTTGAAGTATATGATGACATCATCAAGGTAGATCATAATGCAGAAATTTAGAACTGGAAACATGGCTTTTAGGAGCTTGTCTTTGATGTCTGGTGGTTTTGTAATTCTGGGTTTGAAGATGGAACTACTTCCAGCATACTTGAAAAATTATTTGAGTTGTTCGCTTTGCAAAGGAATTATTTGGTGATACCTTGAAACATCATTTTGTAAAGACACATGATTAGAAGCACCTATCATTTGTATAGTATGGTCTTGGGCAGGAAGGATATAAATTCTGTCCCAAGGGTGTGTATTTGTGTTTCTAAAATAAACACAGATCCTATGTCCAGCTGTCTTATCTTCGATTATTAATGTTTGATCAAGATTTTTGTATTTTTCCTTTATCAAAGTTGTTTGTTGGAATGATGGTAGTGTCATAGTGCTTCTCACTGTTTTCCCTACATGCACTAGTATCTTGAACAATCTTGCAAATTCTAGTAGTTATAAGTCTTTGGTGAAGTGGTAGAATGTTAGCTAGTTCAAGCAAGTCAGGTATATTTGGACTGCAGTCATCATATCCCTTCATATTAAGTTTATCAGGCATTTTTCCTGGATCTTTAGCTGTTGTGTCTATAATCAAGTTTTCATTCGAGGAGGTAAAGTTATGAGATGATGAATCATTTAGGTACGGTAAAAATGTTAAGCTCCCATGTCCCTGATTTCCAAAGAGGTTTGTAATATGCAAATCTTCTAGTTCCTCTATTCTGAAAAAGTTTCTTGATGTTACTGTTGATGTTTGTCTATGGTTTGAGAAATTTGCTTGATGGTGTGCAATGTTTTCTGCTTTTTGATCTGTTTTTGTTTCTAGGAAATCAAATTCTCTTCCCTCAAGACATAACTGCTCAGGTTCATGATAATTTTGAGTGTCCAGCTCATCATAGAGAACCTAGGGTGGCTAATGTGGTGCACCTAGATTTGTTTCAAATTCTCCTAACTGTTCCTCAATGTCTTCGTCAGTGTGTAAAATGAAGGAATTCAGATCTGAATGCAACGAGTACATCAGGATGCTATCTGGCCTTTCTTGGCTGCTGACCATATATTTCATGTGTGATTGCTGATAGAGTATTCTAGTTTGGTTAAACACATGAATAGTGGCGTAGGACATATCAAGTTGAATATTTCCCTGAAGCTTGGTCCCCCATATTCTGGATAAAAGCATTCCATACTTGGGAGGGATGTCTGCTACCACTATGTCCATGATCAGGTGTTTTGTAGGTATTTGGGCCAAACTAAAACAAAGATATTTGATTAAGCCTAGACACTTGATTCTACTTGAATCAAATGAATACAAGTCTTTATAAGGTTTTGCTATTTATATGTTTAATATTTCCATTACAACTTTTGGCATGAGATTGTGAGAGGCCCCAGAATCTAGCATGGCATTGTGTAAGATTTGGGCATGTATATTCAGACTGATATAAAAAGGAAGAGTGGTTCCTTCTTTGAATTTCCCTTCTATTTTTGGACCAAACAACACCTCAGGGGTATCATCAGCTAGGTGTAGAGTATCTGCATCATTCGCTATGTTTAAGACGTTTAGCACTTGGGATTTGTAAGAGCTTTGGGCGAGAATTTCAGTGAGAGGCATGGTGATCTTAATTTTGGTGATTTCTCCTTCAAAACTGAAGGATGTTTGTAGTTTAGATAGATTTGCTTCATTTTTTTCAGCCATGACTTTCTCTATGTTCTTAATTTGCTGACTTTGGTTTGGGATTTTGTTCAACAAAGCCATCTTGGGAATCTTAGTAGAGATACTAGGACAGTTTGGGCCAAGGGTTTTCTAAATAGCTTTATCTTTGTTTTGGTTAGTTTTCTTGGCCACGATTTTGTTACTATCCACTGCTATTTTAAGAATAGTATCATGGGTTTTAGTAACAGCAGTGCCTGAGCTACCTTTCTTAGAGTTGTCTTGGTTTTTCGTACTCCTAAGATCATATTGCCTGTGAGCTTCTATTATGGCATTCAAAAATCCCACCTCAAGATCTTCGGGGTCCTCATAATTGGTTTCATTTTGACTCGAGGAGAAGAAAACTTGTTCTTCTTCTGTGAGGAAAACCTCACCCTCGTTATCAGAACCTATTAGGTTTAAATGATTTTCATCAATTGGTTCTGTATCTCTCTCTTCCTCATCAACATAGTTTTCATTGAAGGGTGGCCTGATTTGTTGGTCATTTTCCCTTGGTTTATTTTGAGGCGGGTCTCTTCTAAATTTTTGGTTCCAGTTCCTGTTTTGAGGGTTTGGCTGGTTGTCCCTAAGAGGTGCCCTTTCACTTATGTTTTCCCATATTTTTTACATGGATCTAACTAGGTCATCTATTCTAGGATCTAAGGAAGAGAATGAAGGGGCGACCTCATCACGGTATGTGACTTTATTCTCTGATATGGTCCTAGATCTCTTTTTAGCTAAGTTGGCTTCCGCACTCATAGCCACTTTTTGCATCTCTTCTAAAGTTGCAGGGTCTTTGTCTCTTAGTTGATATGTCATATCAGGGTCGAAACCCTCGGGAAACTTTCCTAAGGCTGAGCCAAGTGGAGGTTTGAAGTGAGGCAGGAGGGCATTATAAACACTATTGAACCTAGTGCAATATTCTCAGACACTTTCCCCATTATCCCTTTTAAGATTGTTATACTCAGAAAGGATTTGAATGGGGTTTTTTTTTATTTCCCACCTATTTATGAAATTTTGGTAGAGTGATGGGAGATTGTGTATACTGTTAGGAGTTAAGCTCTTAAACCATTTCTTGGGATCTTCGCCCAGGCTTTGAGCAAACATCCTCATTCTTATGGTCTCGTCTTCTATTTACATGTATTCAAAGGCATCACTAATTATATCTACATGTTGTTGGGCGGTAGTAGCCTCAACTCCGGTGAAGTGTGGGATTTTGGATTGGTAGTCATATTGCAAAGGTGCCAAAGGCTGTGGTAATACCAAGGGTGCATACCAAGCTACCATGGTGGTAGCTAATGGTTTATTTACAGTATGAGGGCTTGTAGGATGAGATGAGGTGATTTGAACAATGGTGGTCTGAATGGGTGTGGCAGAGGTACTGGGACTGGTGAACTGATTTTGAGCAGATTTGGGGTGGTAAGAGTCAAAGTGGTGGACAAGCTGAAAGTTGAGAGGTGTAATAGGTGAGGCTTATCTACTAGGACTCTACTGCAAATCTAACGGCTCAAGATCGTCAAAGTTGATTTTACTTTGTGACTTGCTTCTAAAAAGGGTTTTTACAGATTTCAAGTCAAACTGGGAATCCTAAAAGGATGTAAGATTTTCAGGTACAGAGCTTGCTTTGCGGATGGTCCTATCGGTAGCTAAGTTACTAGTTTCAGAAGTTTGCCACAAAATATTTTCTGGGTTATCAACTATGATAGGGGGATTTGGGTCTGGATGAGATTTGGTATTAATTCTTCGTGAAGCCAGATTTCAAAGTCAAAGTTTAGAGAGGATGATAGTTGTGTTTGTTTTGGACGGATGACCTCTTTAGGGTTTTCGCTAATGTTAAGAAAGGTCAAAACAACAATGAAGGCTAGTGGAGTCACTAGGTGGATTTCTTTGAAATCTATGGTCCACCACCAATACTGACAAAGATGCTATTGGGAAAACGTTTTCTAGCAAAATTTGATGTGGAGACTTGCAAGAAAGACTTAACACTTAGTTTCCACAGTTTGCTAGACTGTTTGGAAAAGCTAATGGTTCTATTTGCAAGTTTATTCTATTGATTTCCTATGTTTAGGTGAAGTTTTCTAAATCGCCAAGTTATACTTAGTTTGTCACTAATTACAGAGGTTGCAAGATGAATTTTGATTTTTCGAAAAGATGAGTCAACATAATAGTATGGTTTATGAAAATTTTGGTTTTTATGGAGTTTTAGGTCTACTGGAGGCTAGTGGAGTTTCTAGGTGGATTTTTTGTTGTTTTTATAGAGATGTACTTATGGTCCACCACCAATAACTGGAAATAGCCAATATGGGGATGTTTTGTTTTGGGATTTTCTGAGTCTTTATGTGTAGCCTATGGTGTGTAATAGTATCCTATAGTTGGGTCATCATTTTGCTAGGATGGTGAGGCAAGTAGATTCTGCTCTTTGATAAAACTTTTAGGTTGAGGGATTCTGAAGTCCTAAGGTATACTTAGATTGTCACTAACTAAGAAGGTCCCACCGTGATCGCCATTATGTTAGTGAGCGGTGGGATAAGTCAACCAAATAGTATTCCTAAAGGCTGCTAAATTGTTAAGGGAAGTCTAAGTTTGTTTATTACTCAGAGTTCCACCGTGATCGCCATTATGTTAGTGAGCAGTGGGATAAGTCAACCAGATATTATTCCTAAAGGATGCTGAAATTCTTAGGGAAGTCTAAGTTTGTTTATTACTCAGAGTCCCACCGTGATATCCATTTTGTTAGGGTCTCTTGATTTGGTTGATTGGCAAGCCAAGTGACAGAGTAACATCAAACCAATTTTGGAGCCCAAGGACCTAGTCTTCCTAGACTCAGAGAGGGCTCTCTCTATTTTTGTAAGGGATGTATAGTTGTTTGTTTCTTGTGTTTTTGATTTTAGGCTAGTTATGAAGTAGGTTTTTGGTTTTGTTTTTAGGTTTTTAAGGGAGGAACTGATTAAATACTAAATAGATAAAAATATTGTTAGATCAATTGGGCTATGGGGTTGAAAAGGTCGAGAAAGCCTCAGATGGTGATACAAGGTATATTGAAGGGCCGATTTGATCAAGGTAAAATGGATCTTAAGGTAAAATGAAGTGGGATGGACACTAATTTTGTGAAGGACAAAGGCTTCCAAACATAAATAGTTCAATAGAAAATATTTATATGGTAGGGCTAACCATTAATCATGATAAATGTAACTTCAAACTGATAGATGCATAGAAATAAACATTCAAGCGATACGTAGAGATATATGACTCTCTAACTTTAGGAAAATTTCTATCAGACTTTGGGGAAAAATAATTAAGACAAACAAATAACTCAAGCTACTAAGAGGGAACTCCTAGACATAGTATTTTGAGCTATCGGGAACTTTGAACTAAGATTGCAGAGTTTTAGGCAAAGGGAAAGATCGATACAAGACCTCTTTGGTTCAACTAGGACAATCAAACATTCAAAGAAATGTTTCAGAGATGAAGTTGTGACTAACCATGAGTAAGTAGGGTGTACCGTGAATCATACTTAGCATGCATTGAAACAAGCAAACAAGTTCTTTAGTGATCAAAGAGCAGTTAAGAATTCTTTGATATGACTAAGAAAGAAGAAAACATAGAAGCCGTAATGAATCAGGAAATCTGAGGTGCCTCCATGGGCATGTCTCAAATCTATTCTCTACTGTCTTACAACAAGAAAAGCACATGAAATTTGTATGAAAACTAAGGAAACATAATAGAGAGGGACACTATACCATTTTACCAAGTCAAGGAATCAACCAGCAATCCTCTTTCATCATCCAAAACATTCAAGAAACTATCCAATGCATGAAAAAAGTATTTCTTCCAAGTTTTTATAACCATATATTTCTCTATATCATCAAGTTCAGCCTCGTTTACAATTAAATCTCTTGCAATATATAGGCCAAGATGAAGGAGAACCTCCTAGTGCAACTAGCAAGCTCTTTGGCCAATCAAAAATATCTGATTTTGTCCTTAAGGCTTTGCAAAGCCCAAGGCACAAAATATCTATAAAAATATTCAAAAATGCTAAAAAAGGAAATTAAATTTACTTTTCCAAACTAACAATGGCCAAAAAATGCTAAACACACATTTGGAAAAGCCACTTCAGAAAACAACATTTTTCACAAAAATAGTTCAAAAATATAGCAGCAGGAAATCCCCTGTCTTGCGGGCAACTTGTGGAGGACTTCTCGATGTCAAAATGAGGCCTGTTATGGCTCGTTGGAAAGACCTGGATGTCTAGTTTCCGAAAATAATTCTTTTTCCCCAAAATTATGACTGGAATCCTATAAAAATCTGACCTGTGTGGAAAAACCTAGAAATTAGCCTTTGCTGATATGCGGGGCAGAGTGTTGAAAAAGTGACTGTTGTTCGCCACTTTGGGGGAGAAAAACATCTTCAATTGATCTGAAATTTTCTAAGTAGATGCCCCTAAAATTATGGAATCCAATGATACCATTTTCAACCTTTGAGGATGATTCAAAATAAAATGGTGATGCCCATGATTTTCTGCAAAAAACCCAAAAATGTCAAAATACAAAAACTTGTCGAATTATGCCCAATTTTGGTGAGCATGACCCTCATGGGTTTTCAGAAGCATGCTGAGAAGTGGAGGCAAAAATTTCAAGCCTTGATATGCCTTTCTTCATATTTTGTACCGGGCGCCTCTTTCGTGCCACCTTGAGCTTTTCTTGTGTAACCTTCAATTTCCTTCGGGAAAATTGATTTAGTTTCTTATAATGCCCAGTCATTTTTCTTTGAATGTTTAAGTCTCTATTGGTTTTTTCAAACTTTTTATCCAAGTGTTTATTCACCCTTTCAAGCCATGCTTCTCTATTGTTTTCTATCTCTTGGGTGAATAAAGTAGTAAGAGGAAAAGATTGGAAAAGGGCAGCCTCTTCCTCTTTTTGTTTCTCCAAAGCTCTTTTGAGTCCCATAGTCCTTGGCCTCTTCCTCCTTGGCTGATCTTCTTCTTCCATGTCATTGAATTCGCCCATAAGTTCTTCCAACTTAATTCGCACTTTGGAGGCTTCCTTTTGGTACTTGATATCCCGTGTCTCATAAACTGCCATGTGGACATTCATTTGCTTGTTTTGTGTTTGCAGAAAATGAATGAGGTTTTTAGACCTCTCTAGATCTGCCCTTAGGTCATGAATTTGTTCTTCTCTATTTATCAAGAGGGACTCAAGGATTCTAGCCTCATCGTCACTATCATCGCTGTTTATCTGAATTATATCAAAATCCCTTTCTTTCTCATGGCTACTTTCCTTCTTCTCTTTTCCCTTGCTTTGGGTGGCCTTCTTAGTTCTCCTCTTTTTTGGTAATTCAGCGATGGGTTGCTTGGGAAACTTGAATTTGTTTCGGAGTGCTTTAGTAACATTTGGAGTTACAATTTGAGCGACTTTCTTTCTTGATGTTCAGGGCTTTCTTACCTTTGGAGAAGAAAGCATGGCCCCTTGCATGGGAAAGGCAACTAACACATGCTCTATTTGGTTGTTGCCCTTACTACTCCCATCATCATCCTTGTTACTGTTTTCCTCCTTCTGAAGGCTGCCTTCTTTAGGATGTTTACTGCTTAGGCTTTGTTTGTCATCATCCTTGCTGGTTGGTGGGATTTCCTGTTTTTCATCAAAAGTGTCCCTTTGAGGACTGTTTTGACCCTCCTCATAAGTGCCTTGGCTGTCACCTTGCATGTCTCCTTGGGGGTTGCCTCGTTCACTTTTTTCCTGACTTTCTTCAGGAATATTAGGCTCTGTATCCTCAATTATTTGTGTTTTATCATTATCATGCTTACTGTTGTGAGGGCTCCCAATATTTTTCTGTTTGTGACTGATGTGTTCCTCATCAAGTTGTTTCATCTCTTCATCATTTCCTTCTTCATGCTCACTGTTGTGCTTGGATTCTTCATTTTTTTCCTCTTCATTACTTGTTTTCCCTCTTTCACTATGTTCTTCTTGATAACTGTTTTGCTCTCTCTCACTGTGCTCTTTTTCACTATTTTGCTCTTTCTCATTGTGCTCTTCTTTATCATGCTCTTTTTCACTTTCAATTATATGAGATTTTTGCTTCTTAGGAGTAGACTTACTAGAAGAAGGAGAAAGATGATGAGTGGATGGTGAAGGAGGTGCATGGGATGAAGAAGCAGTGGTGAAATCAGGATGTGAAATGAAAGAGTCCCAATAAACTATATTTTTCTCAAGTTGATGGAGGATGACGATATTGACAAGGGAATGATGAAAAATACAAGCTTGCTACTGATAGGAAGGCTTCTTTTGAATAGTGGAAGCCATATTTTCAATACTTCTATAGAGGAAAAAGGGTAGGTTTAACAATTGGGTTATTGTGAAGTGCATGAGTAGCCTGATATGGTGAGCATAAGCCCGTGAAAACCTCCTTTCGCATGTGAAATACCTCATGATGATTTTCATGAGAGGAGCATAGCTAGTCAATAAATATGAAAAAGGGAAAATAGATGGGCATGCATCCCGATGTTCTGGTTTAAAGAAGGGTTTGTATTGATCTAAATCTAGGTAGCTCTGCTTAAACCATTTTTCTCTGACATATGGAATTTTGGTAGCTCTGGAGATAGATCTAGGAGAGAGCTTGAAGTCTAAACCTGCTATACGAACATGTTTTCCTTCCAGCCTTAAAGAAAACAAATGTGTCAAGGGAAGATAACTTTTCACCTCCTGAACCTTTTGACAAAATTCTAAACATCCTACTTCATGAAAGTTAAAGAGTACTGAAGGATAGGCATTCACTTCCTTAGTTGAAAAAGGTTCATACCTTTTGTGAGGACCACTTCTGCTATCTTGTCTGGAAGGCATTTTTCTTCTGAGATCCTTGGTTGATTCACCAAGGCAAACTGTCTCAAATGTTCACTGAGATAAATCTTCAATCAACACACCCTTTACCCTTTGAGAAAAATCAAGTCTGTCCTTAGCTGGCTAGCCAACTGGTTCAAATGAAACAACTCTTTTGATCTTGATTTTATGAACTCCTTTTCCTCAACTGACTGTGTTTACTGTGGTTGTTTGAAGAAATAAAGATGTCCCTTTGAAAAACAATGTCTCTTTTGGTAGCACTGTTTTAATGGACTGATCTGAAATATAGAGTGTATCCTTTTAGAAAACACTGTTTCTGCTTTTTGAATAAAACTGCCTCTCTGTGGATGTTTATTATTTTTCTAAAACATAAAAGCACCCCCTTGTTACTGAGTAATAGGCCTATCAAAATAAATTCTGTCTCCTTTAGGTATCACTGTTTTCTCTTTTTGATTTAGCAAACAAAGTGTTTCTTTGGAACCACTAATCTTCTTTGATGATGTAAACAAGGTGCTCTTTGAAACCTATGTTAAAATATCTCTGTAAAATTCTTTGAAAAAACCCTCAAAAACTTTGTTTTTGATTGGAGACTGTAGTCTAGTTGAAGCAAGAAAAGGCTCTTTTGACCTTACTATCTTAAGGGATTGAGTTAAAAACAAAAACTGTGCCCTTGAAAACACTGTATTTTTTAATATACTACCTTTCTATAGATGTTTATGGTTTCTCTAGAATAAAGACAACCATCTTGTTACTGAGTGATAGGTTTTTTAAGCTGGCATATTTATCCCTTTCAAAACACTTTTCATCTTTGAAAACACAGCCAGAAACCCCTTTCTGAACTCATAACTTGGATGAGATAGAAAAATACCTTAAAGAGAAAATTTTTGAGGTCTCTTGAGCATCAGAGTAGTGTGAAAGGAGACACATTGAGACCGGTGGATAAGTGGGTCGTTGATAGCAGAAAACACTACGCAGAATGGTGTTGGGTCGGCCTTGGGCACCCAGTCACCGCCGGCACAGGCGTGTCACGCGAAGTTACCGATGCACCGTGCGTCCATTCAATTTGTGTGATCAAGAACCTACAGGCATGCCGCGTAGGTGT
The DNA here is from genome assembly GCA_034641835.2 of Pinus albicaulis. NCBI lineage: Eukaryota > Viridiplantae > Streptophyta > Pinopsida > Pinales > Pinaceae > Pinus > Pinus albicaulis. The sequence goes on from CM076573.1 coordinate 389,104,145, forward strand.
ATAGGCATGCCGTGCAGAGAATTGAGCCTGAAAACTTCGAAATTCACCCGAAAAACACTTCTTGCTTTGGTGAGGGGAGCTAATGAACGTTTGTTTCGAGTTTTAAACTTTGATGAGGACCTTTTTAAAGGATCTTTCCTCCTTTAAAATTTGAAAATGCACTAATGTCTTTGTAGCCAGTTTAGAAGGGTTTTATGCCTTTTTGAAAAGGTTTGTATAAGGATATCAATTACCGCCCTCAATATTGTATCATTTTTTGAAAACACCATAAAGACCTATCATAATTACTTATAGAAACAATACTATGGCAACCCTTTGAAAACACCATAACTCCATCGTTATTTGTAGTAAGGAGGCCTCCTTTAAACAAGATTTTTCTCATTGCTTTTCATTAAGGAGGTGACCCCTAAAACCACTAATGTAACTTTCTGAAGATTATGTATTTTTATTACCTTTACTGTCTTATTTATATGCATATGCAGAAGCTACTGTCAAACCTAGCTAGCTCTCTCTTTCTTTGTTTATTTAGATGAAGGTCTTTGGCCAAAGTTTCACCCTCGTTACAGTTTGAAGGAGGCCTCTATAAACAGAGGAAATAGAGACTTTTTAACACTTAGAATGCCATCCTTTTGCTTGTTGTAAAATAGGTTTTTCAACCTATGAACCCTTATGGTTTTATGACTGTTTGTCAACTTGTCCTTAAAAAGGAAAGTTGCTCAAAAACCATATGAAAAACTACTAATGCAATCTTTTCCCATCTCTTGGAAGGAGGTGACTCAAAATTTCTGAAAACACATTGACAACTTAACCCTCCGCTTTTTAAATGAAGGAGGTTCTATCTGTGCCTTTAACCATCTACTTTAATGAAGGAGGTTACCCTGATTTTCTAACCATATGCTTTTAATGAAGGAGGTTACACTAGTCTTCTAACCATCTGCTCTTCTAAAGGAGGAGGTTCTCAGCATGTATGACATTTCATCTATTTCCAAAATGTATTACCTTTCTGCAAATCACATGTCTGCTTGGTATCATATCAAATGTGCAAGAAGGTGAAATTTGACAATTTTCTTTATGAGACATGATCTGAGATTTATATCCTTTGTAAAGCATCCCTGTGAGCCCTTAGATTAGAAACCATGTGTTTTGAATATGGAGAGTATTTTCTTGCTAGACATATTTGACTAACCTCCCTTAACTGTATTTGTAGATGCAGGTTGAAATTTCCTTTTGGAGGAGATGTTGAGAATACTACTGCTCAGCAAAACATTAGCCCTTTTCTTACTGAATTTCATTTGTTTTACTAATGGAAAACTAACTCATCAAAAAGGACCCTTTTGACCTTGTTCTTTTGCTCTTTTACATATTGATCATTGATGCAATCACACCCCTGCAGAGATGTAACAAACAAATGACTTTGAACTCTGAAGAGCTTCCTTGGGGTCTTATGGAGATTTTGCCTGACTTAATCATGTTCTTTTAGATAGTGAACATACTTATCTTCTTTTGTTTTGGATCTCTGTAGAATTTATTCTTGACTGAGACAGAATGACCTCTAAGTGGCGCGACCTATGGATGGATGAAGATTTGTTTTTGCAGATTAGGTGCTAATCCAGGGCTGGCTGGTACTGAACAGAGGCTTTTGGCTCAGGATGTTTTTGCCAAGGAAATGATTCCCTAAAGTACCACTAACTAACTTAGGGGTGATCTTGAGAGATTATGAGTGTTTTTCTTTTGTATGATCAAATCTTTACATGACAGATAATCAGGGATAAGGTTTTAGACACTTTTTCAATAGTTGACTAATGAATGGCTTGGGAATAAGAGTAAATGATAGCAGATAACTTTTTAGCTATGACAGCTCATGGATAGGGTTATATGACTGAAACTAGATAGGACTTGGAAAATAGGTTTTTTCTCATCATAGGCTGACCGGAAAGGGTAGGAGGAAAAAAATTGTTTAGGGGTGCTTTCTAGATGACAAATTTGACAGTTTGGAGATCAGCTTCTAGAAAACTTAGCTTAAGAAACTAGTCATCATCAATAGGTGAAAAATATTGATGACTAAAAGTGGCTCCATTTGGGGAGGGCATCTCCTTTTCAAGAGGTGTCCAAAATTTCAGATCTCTATCTTTTGAAGACCAGTGCCTTTATCCATTGGCACAAATTTCTTTCTTCCTTGATGCTATTTCTGAAAATTGACAGCATGATTAGCATCAAGGTCATTTCTACCTACCCAGCTACATTTCCTAACATTTTTTCTTATGCAACACTTTGGCATAATATTTTTGAAAAATGACATTATCTAATTCTACACTTATATCCGCCGGGAGTTCAGATTAAACTGATGAACTCCTTTATTTCTCTACCTATGCTAGATCGACTGTCAAGTTTAAGCTGTTTGACAGGATTTCATTCTCTAATGTAAAACATGAAATTGAAAAATGACCAAATCAGGATTATACAGTCTGATTTGTCATGTACTTATGGCATGAAAGACAAGATGCACACAAATATTATTTTGTATGAAAATGAAATTTAGAAAAATCAGGGCTAGGATACATAGTTTGTTTTTCATCCCTATTTTCCTCTTTGGTTCTGTTTTGAGCATGTGGAACCGGTATCTTTTCCTAATCTATTTTCTTTGACAAGTCAAGCTTGCACAATTTGACTATTTTTCTCTCACTAACTTATCAGCAATAAATTTAAAACATGTTCAGATATGATTAGGCTAGATAACTGAACAATACATCTTTGAGTATTAGTAGCGGCATTTACACTTGCGTGCTTTTAGAATGACTATTTTTGAACCTGGGGCTTCTTGCTGTTTTCCAAATTGCCCTTTTTTTCTACTTTTCTATTGTTTTTTTAATTTTCTATTTTTTTATTTATTCCTTCAAACAATGATATATACAATGATTGAAAAATCCAGAACTAGAAATCCTGAAAATGGTGAAACTTGAGCATCTTATCTTCATAAGGATCTCCTAACGCTCTTGGTCCACTTAGCTTTTGAAAAGAAAAGTTTGGAAATTTTTCTCTTGCAAGCATAACATAAGGATTCATGCATGAAACTCTAAACAACCCCGTGTCTTCCCACTGTACTTCTTTATACCTTTGATCTCCACTTCTCCTTTTGCTGTACATATTTTTCATATAATGCAGGTATTCTTTGTCATTTTTGAAGTATATGATGACATCATCAAGGTACATCATAATGCAGAAATTTAGAACTGGAAACATGGCTTTTAGAAGCATGTCTTTGGTGTCTGGTGGTTTTGTAATTCTGGGTTTGAAGATGGAACTACTTCCAACATACTTGAAAAATTCTTTGAGTTGTTCGCTTTGCAAATAAATTATTTGATGATACCCTGAAACATTATTTTGTAAAGACAGATGATTAGAAGCACCTATCATTTGTATAGTATGGTCTTGGGAAGGAAGGATATAACTTCTGTCCCAAGGGTGTGCATTTGTGTTTCTAAAATCAACACAGATCCTATGCCCAGCTATCTTATCTTTTATTATTAATGTTTGATCAAGATTTTTGTATTTTCCTTTGTCAAAGTTGTTTGTTGGAATGATGGCAGTGTCATAGTGCTTCTCACTGTTTTCCCTACATGCACTAGTATCTTGAACAATCTTGCAAATTCTAGTAGTTCTAATTCTTTGGTGAAGTGGTAGAATGTTAGCTAGTTCAAAAAACTCAGGTATATTTGGATTGCAGTCATCATATCCCTTCATATTAAGTTTATCCAGCATTTTCCCTGGATCTTTAGCTGTTGTCTCTATAGTCAAGTTTTCATTTGAGGAGGTAAAGTTATGAGATGATGAATCATTTAGGTATGGTAAAAACATTAAGCTCCCCTGTACCTGATTTCCAAAGAGGTTTGTAATATGAAAATATTCTAGTGCCTCTGTTCTAAAAGGTTTTCTGATGTTACTACTGATGTTTGTCTATGGTTTGAGCAATTTTCTTGATGGTGTGTAATGTTTTCTGCTTTCTGCTCCGTTTCGGTTTCTAGGAAATTAAACTCTCTTCCCTTAAGACATAACTGCTCAAGGTCATGATAATTTTGAGTGTCCAGCTCATCATAGAGAACCTGGGGTGGCTGATGTGGTGTGCCTAAATTTGTTTCAAATTCTCTTAACTGTTCCTCAATGTTTTCGTCAGTTTGTAGAATGAAGGAATTGAGATCTGAGTGCAAGGAGTACATCGGGATGTTATCTGGCCTTTCTTGGCTTCTAACCATATATTTCATGTGTGATTCCCGATAGAGTATTCTATTTTGGTTAAACACAGGAATAGTGGCATAGGACATATCAAGTTGAATATTTCCCTAAAGCTTGGCCCCCCAAGTTCTAGATAAAAGCATTCCGTACTTGGGAGGGATGTTTGCTAACACTATGTCCATGATCAGGTGTTTTGCAAGTATTAGGGCCAAACTGAAACAAAGATCTTTTATTAGGCCTAGACACTTGACTCTGCTTGAATCAAATGAATACAAGTCTTTATAAGGTTTTGTTATTTCTAGGCCTAATATTTCCATTACAACTTTTGGCATGAGATTGTGAGAGGCCCCAGAATCCAGCATGGCATTGTGTAAGATTTGGTCATGTATATTTAGACTGATGTAAAAAGGAAGAGTGGTTCCTTCTTGGAATTTCCCTTCTATTTTTGGACCAAAAAAAACCTCAGGGATATCATCAGCTAGGTGTAGAGTATCTGCATCATTCGCTATGTTTAAGACCTTTAGCAATTGGGATTTGTAAGAGCTTTGGGCGAGAAGTTCAGTAAGAGGCATGGTGATCTTAGTTTTGGAGATTTCTCCTTCAAAACTGAAGGGTGTTTGTAGTTTAGATAGATTTTCTTCAGTTTTTTCATCCATGACTTTCTCTATGTTCTTAATTTGTTGACTTTGGTTCAGGATTTTGTTCAAAAAAGCCATCTCGGGAATCTTAGTAGAGGTACTAGGACAGTTTGGGCCAAGGCTTGTCTGAATAGCTTTATCTTTGTTTTGGTCAGTTTTCTTGGCCACGATTTTGTTTCTATCCACTGCTCTTTTAAGAATGGTATCAGGGGTTTTATTAATAGTAGTGTCTGAGCTACATTTGTTAGAGTTGTCCTGGTTTTTCTTACTCCCAAGGTCATACTATTTGTGAGCTTCTATTATGGCATTCAGAAATCCCACCTCAGGATCTTCAGGGTCCTCATAATTGGTTTCATTTTGATTCGGGGAGAAGAAAACTTGTTCTTCTTTTGTGAGGAAAACCTCACCCTCATTATCAGAACATATTAGGTTTAAATGATTTTCATCAATTGGTTCTGTATCTCTCTGTTCCTCATCAACATAGTTTTCATTGAAGGGTGGCCAGATTTGTTGGTCATTTTCCCTTGGTTTATGTTGAGGCGGGTCTCTTCTAAAGTTTTGGTTCTGGTTCCTATTTTGAGGGTTTGGCTAGTTGTCCTTAATAGGTGCCTTTTCATTTATCTTTTCCCATATTTTTTCCATGGATCTAACTAGGTCATCTATTCTAGGATCTGAGGAAGAGACTGAAGGGGCAACCTCATCACGGTATGTGAATTTCTTCTCTGATATGGTCCTAGCTCTCTTTTAAGCTAAGTTGGCTTCCACAATCATAGCCACCTTTTGCATCTCTTCTAAAGTTGTGGGGTCTTTGTCTCTTAGTTGATATGCCATGTCAGGGTCAAAACCCTCGAGAAACTTTGCTAAGGCTGACCAAGTGGAGGTTTGAAGTGAGGCGGGAGGGCGTTATAAACACTGTTGAACCTAGTGTAGTAGTCCTGGACACTTTCCCCATTATCACTTTTAAGATTGTTATACTCAGAAAGGATTTGAATGGGGTTTTTTCTGCTTTCCCACCTATTTAGGAAAGTTTGGTAGAGTGATGGGAGATCATGTATACTGTTAGGAGTTAAGCTCTTAAACCATTTCTTGGGTTCTCTGCCCAGGCTTTGGGAAAACATCCTCATTCTTATGGTCTCGTCTTCTATTTCCATGTATTCAAAGGCATCACCTATTATATCTACATGTTGTTGGGTGGTAGTAGCCTCAACTCCAATGAAGTGCGGGATTTTGGATTGGTATTCGTGTTGAAAAGGTGCCAAAGGCTGTGCTAATACCAAGGGTGCATACCAAGCTGCCATGGCGGGAGCTAATGGTTGATTTATAGTATGAGGGCTTGTAGGATGAGATGAGATGATTTGAACAGTGGTGGTCTGAATGGGTGTGGCAGAGGTACCGGGACTGGTGAACTGATTTTGAGCATATTTGGGGTGGTAAGAGCCAAAGTGGTGAAGAAGCTGAGAGTCGGGAGGTGTAGTAGGTGAGGCTTCTGTTACACCATTTTTTGGTCATCTAACCTATTATCATTAAATGGACCCAAGTACACCATGTAAGACCAATTTTACCCTCAGTAAAATTGCCTTGACTATGTTAAATAACTTAATAAACCACATTTATTAGGTTGTTTATGGTCTAAACAGGAAACCCCAAAAGGAGATATTAAACAAACCTATATTTTTTTTATTTTGCTCATGGAATAATTAATTAAACCATAATTTAATTATTATTCCCAGTCATGTTTAACCCAAAAACAAAGAAATTAATTAGATAAATCTTTATTTATCTTATTATTTTCTAGGAATAATTATTTAAATCTTATTTAGATAATATTCCTTGTTAAATATGACCAAATCACCCACAACAATTAAATAAATCATTATTTATTTGATTATCTTTCAACCATTTTAAATAACAATAAATCATTATTTATTCGATTATCTTCCAACTACTTCTTTAAAAAGATAAATAAATCATTTATTTATTTATTTTTTAATTAATCAAGGGATTTGACCCAAGTCAAATACCTTTTCCCTCCAACAAATATAATAAAATATTCCATAAATGGTGGATCTAGTTTTGGTTAACATTATTTTAATCACGCACCAAGATCTAGAATGACCCAATATTTTGTTATAAATAGGAGGGTTTTTCCCATCATTCTTCACCTTTTGTTGCCTATTAGATCACTCTGGATCTATACACTTGGTCACATTTTTCTACTATTTGTTGTGTTTGCTCCCTTTGAGTTCTATTCTTTGTGTGGGTTTTCTACACCACAAGAGAGAGAGATCTTAGATCTGAAGTGCTGAAGACTTCGAAGAACCCATCCCACTGAGGATAATTAGATACGCCTTCTTGTTTTCCTCCCAGGTGCCCCATTAATATAAAAATTCTTTCAAAAAATTGTTCTTGTCTTGTCTATTGGTATATGGAGCAAACCCTTGTTTTTACTGCTTAATGTCTTTCCATGCATAGATCTGGCAAACTGTCTCAAATGTGCACTGAGATAAACCTTCAATCAACACACCCTTTACCCTTTGAGAAAAATCAAGTCTGTCCTTAGCTGGCTAACCAACTGGTTCAAATGAAACAACTCTTTTGATCTTGATTATATGAACTCCTTTTCCTCAACTGACTGTGTTTACTGTGGTTGTTTGAAGAAATAAATATGTCCCTTTGAAAAACAATGTCTCTTTTGGTAGCATTGTTTTAATGGACTGATCTAAAATATAGAGTGTATCCTTTTAGAAAACACTGTTTCTGCTTTTTGAATAAAACTGCCTCTCTGTGGATGTTTATTATTTTTCTAAAACATAAAAGCACCCCCTTGTTACTGAGTAATAGGCCTGTCAAAATAAAGTCTGTCTCCTTTAGGTATCACTGTTTTCTCTTTTTGATTTAGCAAAAAAAGTGTTTCTTTGGAACCACTAATCTTCTTTGATGATGTAAAAAAGGTGCTCTTTGAAACCTATGTTAAAATATCTCTGTAAACTTCTTTGAAAAAACCCTCAAAAAATTTGTTTTTTATTGGAGACTGTAGTCTAGTTGAAGCAAGAAAAGGCTCTTTTGACCTTACTATCTTAAGGGATTGAGTTAAAAACAAAAACTGTGCCCTTGAAAACACTGTATTTTTGAATATACTACCTTTCTATAGATGTTTATGGTTTCTCTAGAATAAAAACAACCATCTTGTTACTGAGTGATAGGTTTTTTAAGCTGACATATTTATCCCTTTCAAAACACTTTTCATCTTTGAAAACACAGCCAGAAACCCCTTTCCGAACTCATAACTTGGATTAGATAGAAAAATACCTTAAAGAGCAAATTTTCGAGGTCTCTTGAACGTCAGAGTAGTGTGAAAGGAGACACGTTGAAGACCGGTGGATAAGTTGGTCGTTGACAGTAGAAAACACTGCGCAGAATGGTGTCGGGTTGGCCTTGGGCACCCAGTGACCGCCGGCACAGGCATGTCACGTGAAGTTACAGGTGCGCCATGCGTCCATTCAATTTGTGTGATCGAGAACCTACAGGCGTGCCGCGTAGGTGTACAGGCATGCTGTGCAGAGACTTGAGCCTGAAAACTTCGAAATTCGCCCGAAAAACACTTCTTGCTTTGGTGAGGGGAGCTAATGAACGTTTGTTTCGAGTTTTAAACTTTGATGAGGGCCTTTTTAAAGGCTCTTTCCTCCTTTAATATTTGAAAATGCACTAATGTCTTTGTAGCCAGTTTAGAAGGGTTTTATGCCTTTTTGAAATGGTTTGTATAAGGATATCAATTACCGCCCTCAATATTGTATCATTTTTTGAAAACACCATAAAGACCTATCATAATTACTTATAGAAACAATACTATGGCAACCCTTTGAAAACACCATAACTCCATCGTTCTTTGTAGTAAGGAGGCCTCCTTTAAACAAGATTTTTCTCATTGCTTTTCATCAAGGAGGTGACCCCTAAAACCACTAATATAACTTTCTGAAGATTATGTATTTTTATTACCTTTATTGTCTTCTTTATATGCATATGCAGAAGCTACTTTCAAACCCAGCTAGCTCTCTCCTTCTTTGGTTATTTAGATGAAGGTCTTTGGCAAAAGTTTCACCCTCGTTATAGTTTGAAGGAGGCCTCTATAAACAGAGGAAATAGAGACTTTTTAACACTTAGAATGCCATCCTTTTGCTTGTTGTAAAATAGGTTTTTCAACCTATGAACCCCTATGGTTTTATGACTGTTTGTCAACTTGTCCTTAAAAAGGAAAGTTGCTCAAAAACCATATGAAAAACTACTAATGCAATCTTTGTCCATCTCTTGGAAGGAGGTGACTCAAAATTTCTGAAAACACATTGACAACTTAACCCCCCGCTTTTTAAATGAAGGAGGTTCTATCTGTGCCTTTAACCATCTACTTTAATGAAGGAGGTTACCCTGATTTTCTAACCATATGCTTTTAATGAAGGAGGTTACACCAGTCTTCTAACCATCTGCTCTTCTAAAGGAGGAGGTTCTCAGCATGTATGACATTTCATCTATTTCCAAAATGTGTTACCTTTCTGCAAATCACATGTCTGCTTGGTATCATATCAAATGTGCAAGAAGGTGAAATTTGACAATTTGCTTTATGAGACATGATCTGAGATTTATATCCTTTGTAAAGCATCCCTGTGAGCCCTTAGATTAGAAACAATGTGTTTTGAATATGGAGAGTATTTTCTTGCTAGACATATTTGACTAACCTCCCTTAACTATATTTGTAGATGCAGGTTGAAATTTCCTTTTGGAGGAGATGTTGAGAATACTACGGCTCAGCAAAACATTAGCCCTTTTCTTACTGAATTTCATTTGTTTTACTAATGGCAAACTAACTCATCAAAAAGGACCCTTTTGACCTTTTTCTTTTGCTCTTTTACATATTGATCATTGATGCAATCACACCCCTACAGAGATGTAACAAACAAATGACTTTTAACTCTGAAGAGCTTCCTTGGGGTCTTATGGAGATTTTGCCTGACTTGAGCATGTTCTTTTAGATAGTGAACATACTTATCTTCTTTTGTTTTGGATCTCTGTAGAATTTATTCTTGACTGAGACAGAATGACCTCTAAGTGGCGCGACCTATGGATGGATGAAGATTTGTCTTTGCAGATTAGGTGCTAATCCAGGGCTGGCTGGTACTGAACAGAGGTTTTTGGCTCAGGATGATTTTGCCAAGGAAATGATTCCCTAAAGTGCCACTAACTAACTTAGGGGTGATCTTGACAGATTATGAGTGTTTTTCTTTGGTATGATCAAATATTTACATGACAGATAATCAGGGATAAGGTTTTAGACACTTTGTCAATAGTTGACTAATGAATGGCTTGGGAATAAGGGTAAATGATAACATATAACTTTTTAGCTATGACAGCTCATGGATAGGGTTATATGACTGAAACTAGATAGGACTTGGAAAATAGGTTTTTTCTCATCATAGGCTGACCGAAAAGGGTAGGAGGACAAAAATTGTTTAGGGGTGCTTTCTAGATGACAGATTTGACAGTTTGGAGATTAGCTTCTAGAAAACTTAGCTTAAGAAACTAGTCATCGTCAATAGGTGAAAAATATTGATGACTAAAAGTGGCTCCATTTGGGGAGGGCAACTCCTTTTTAGGAGGTGTCCAAAATTTGAGATCTCTATCTTTTAAAGACCAGTGCCTTTATCCATTGGCACAAATTTCTTTCTTCCTTGATGCTATTTCTGAAAATTGACAGCATGATTAGCATCAAAGTCATTTCTACCTACCCAGCTACATTTCCTAACATTTTTTCTTCTTTCGGGTGCATTTAGACCAGCAACACTTTGGCATAATATTTTTGAGAAATGACATTATATAATTCTACACTTATATCCGCCGGGAGTTTAGATTAAACTGATGAACTCCTTTATTTCTCTACCTATGCTAGATCGACTGTGAAGTTTAAGCTGTTCGACAGGATTGCATTCTCTAATCTAAAACATGAAATTGAAAAATGACCAAATCAGGATTAGACAGTCTGATTTGTCATGTACTTATGGCATGAAAGACAAGCTGCACACAAATATTATTTTGTATGAAAATGAAATTTAGAAAAATCAGGGCTAAGATACATAGTTTGTTTTTCATCCATGTTTTCCTCTTTGGTTATGTTTTGAGCATGTGGAACCAGTATCTTTTCCTAATCTATTTTCTTTGACAAGTCAAGCTTGCACAATTTGACTATTTTTCTCTCACTAAATTATCAGCAATAAATTTAAAACATGTTCAGTTATGATTAGGCTAGATAACTGAACAATACATCTTTGAGTATTAGTAGCGGCATTTAGACTTGCGTGCTTTTAGAATGACTATTTTTTGAACCTGGGGCTTCTTGCTGTTTTCCAAATTGCCCTCTTTTTCTACTTTTCTATTGTTTTTTTAATTTTCTATTTTTTGATTTATTCCTTCAAACAATCATATATACAATGATTGAAAAATCCAGAACTAGAAATCCTGAAAATGGTGAAACTTGAGCATCTTATCTTCATAAGGATCTCCTAATGCTCTTGGTCCACTTAGCTTTTGAAAAGAAAAGTTTGGAAATTTTTCTCTTGCAAGCATAACATAAGGATTCATGCATGAAACTCTAAACAACCCCGTGTCTTCCCACTGTACTTCGTTATACTTTTGATCTCCACTTCTCCTTTTGCTGTACATCTTTTTCATATAATGCAGGTATTCTTTGTCATTTTTGAAGTATATGATGACATCATCAAGGTACATCATAATGCAGAAATTTAGAACTGGAAACATGGCTTTTAGAAGCATGTCTTTGGTGTCTGGTGGTTTTGTAATTCTGGGTTTGAAGATGGAACTACTTCCAACATACTTGAAAAATTCTTTGAGTTGTTCGCTTTGCAAATAAATTATTTGGTGATACCCTGAAACATTATTTTGTAAAGACAGATGATTAGAAGCACCTATCATTTGTATAGTATGGTCTTGGGCAGGAAGGATATAACTTATGTCCCAAGGGTGTGTATTTGTGTTTCTAAAATCAACACAGATCCTATGTCCAGCTATCTTATCTTTGATTATTAATGTTTGATCAAGATTTTTGTATTTTCCTTTGTCAAAGTTGTTTGTTGGAATGATGGCAGTGTCATAGTGCTTCTCACTGTTTTCCCTACATGCACTAGTATCTTGAACAATCTTGCAAATTCTAGTAGTTATAAGTCTTTGGTGAAGTGGTAGAATTTTAGCTAGTTTAAAAAAATCAGGTATATTTGGATTGCAGTCATCATATCCCTTCATATTAAGTTTATCCAGCATTTTCCCTGGATCTTTAGCTGTTGTCTCTATATTCAAGTTTTCATTTGAGGAGGTAAAGTTATGAGATGACGAATCATTTAGGTATGGTAAAAACATTAAGCTCCCCTGTACCTGATTTCCAAAGAGGTTTGTAAAATACAAATCTTCTAGTGCCTCTGTTCTAAAAGGTTTTCTGATGTTACTATTGATGTTTGTCTATGGTTTGAGCAATTTGCTTGATGGTGTGCAATGTTTTCTGCTTTCTGCTCTATTTCTGTTTCTAGGAAATCAAACTCTCTTCCCTTAAGACATAACTGCTCAAGGTCATGATAATTTTGAGTGTCCAGCTCATCATAGAGAACCTGGGGTGGCTGATGTGGTGTGCCTAAATTTGTTTCAAATTCTCTTAACTGTTCCTCAATGTTTTCGTCAGTTTGTAGAATGAAGGAATTCAAATCTGAGTGCAAGGAGTACATCGGGATGTTATCTGGCCTTTCTTGGCTGCTAACCATATATTTCATGTGTGATTCCCGATAGAGTATTCTAGTTTGGTTAAACACAGGAATAGTGGCATCGGACATATCAAGTTGAATATTTCCCTGAAGCTTGGCCCCCCAAGTTCTAGATAAAAGCATTCCATACTTGGGAGGGATGTTTGCTACCACTATGTCCATGATCAGGTGTTTTGCAGGTATTTGGGCCAAACTGAAACAAAGATCTTTTATTAGGCCTAGACACTTGACTCTGCTTGAATCAAATGAATACAAGTTTTTATAAGCTTTTGTTATTTCTAGGCCTAATCTTTCCATTACAACTTTTGGCATGAGATTGTGAGGGGCCCCAAAATCCAGCATGGCATTGTGTAAGATTTGGTCATGTATATTTAGACTGATGTAAAAAGGAAGAGTGGTTCCTTCTTGGAATTTCCCTTCTATTTTTGGACCAAAAAAAACCTCAGGGATATCATCATCTAGGTGTAGAGTATCTGCATCATTCGCTATGTTTAAGACCTTTAGCACTTGGGATTTGTAAGAGCTTTGGGCGAGAAGTTCAGTGAGAGGCATGGTGATCTTAGTTTTGGCGATTTCGCCTTCAAAACTGAAGGGTGTTTGTAGTTTAGATAGATTTTCTTCAGTTTTTTCATCCATGACTTTCTCTATGTTCTTAATTTGTTGACTTTGGTTCAGGATTTTGTTCAAAAAAGCCATCTCGGGAATCTTAGTAGAGGTACCAGGACAGTTTGGGCCAAGGCTTGTCTGAATAGCTTTATCTTTGTTTTGGTCAGTTTTCTTGGCCATGATTTTGTTTCTATCCATTGCTCTTTTAAGAATGGTATCAGAGGTTTTATTAACAATAGTGTTTGAGCTACATTTGTTAGAGTTGTCCTGGTTTTTCTTACTCCTAATGTCATACTATTTGTGAGCTTCTATTATGGCATTCAAAAATCCCACCTCAGGATCTTCGGGGTCCTCATAATTGGTTTCATTTTGATTCGGGGAGAAGAAAACTTGTTCTTCTTTTGTGAGGAAAACCTCACCCTCATTATCAGAACATATTAGGTTTAAATGATTTTCATCAATTGGTTCTGTATCTCTCTGTTCCTCATCAACATAGTTTTCATTGAAGGGTGGCCAGATTTGTTGGTCATTTTTCCTTGGTTTATGTTGAGGCGGGTCTCTTCTAAAGTTTTGGTTCCGGTTCCTATTTTGAGGGTTTGGCTAGTTGTCCTTAAGAGGTGCCTTTTCACTTATCGTTTCCCATATTTTTTCCATGGATCTAACTAGGTCATCTATTCTAGGATCTGAGGAAGAGACTGAAGGGGAAACCTCATCACGGTATGTGAATTTCTTCTCTGATATGGTCCTAGCTCTCTTTTCAGCTAAGTTGGCTTCTACAATCATAGCCACTTTTTGCATCTCTTCTAAAGTTGTGGGGTCTTTGTCTCTTAGTTGATATGCCATGTCAGGGTCAAAACCCTCGAGAAACTTTGCTAAGGCTGACCAAGTGGAGGTTTGAAGTGAGGCGGGAGGGCGTTATAAACACTGTTGAACCTAATAGTAGCCCTGACACTTTCCCCATTATCACTTTTAAGATTGTTAATTTTAAAGGATTTGAATGGGTTTTCTCTCGATTTCCCACCTATTTAGGAAAGTTTGCAGAGTGATGGGAGATCATGTATAATCATTAGGAGTTAAGCTCTTTAACCCATTTCTGTCTTCTTCCGTCTCGCAGTTTCAGTGTACCATCTCATTCTGAGGGTCTCTTCTTCTATTTCCATGTATTCCAAAGGCATCACCATTCTGACTTGGCTATTGGCAGTGGTAGAACCAACTCCAAAGGAAGTGTGGGATTTTGGATTGGTAGTCATGTTGCAAAGGTGCCAGAGGCTGTGGTAATACTAAAGGCACATACCAAGCTACCATGGCGGGAGCTAATGGTGGATTTACAGTATGAGGGCTTGTAGGATGAGATGAGGTGATTTGAACAGCGATGGTCTGAAGGGGTGTGGCAGAGGTACTGGGACTTGTGAACTAATTCTGAGCAGATTTGGGGTGGTAAGAGCCAACGTGGTGGAGAAGCCAAAGTCGGTGGAGGTGTAGTGAGTATGAGGCTTCGTTACACCATTTTTTGGTCATCTAACCTATTATCATTAGATGGACCCAAGTACACCATGTAAGACCAATTTTACCCTCAATAAAATTGCCTTCACTATGTTAAATAACTTAATAAACCACATTTATTAGGTTGTTTATGGTCCAAACAGGAAACCCCAAAAGGAAATATTAAACAAACCTATATTTGTTTGATTTTCCTCATGGAATAATTAATTAAACTATAATTTAATTATTATTCCCAGTCATGTTTAACCCAAAAACAAAGAAATTAATTAGATAAACCTTTATTTATCTTATTATTTTCTAGGAATAATTATTTAAATTTTATTTAGATAATATTCCTTGTTAAATATGACCAAATCACCCACAAATAATTAAATAAATCATTATTTATTTGATTATCTTCCAACCACTTCCTTAAAAAGATAAATAAATCATTTATTTATTTATTTTTGACTAATCAAGGGATTTGACACAAGTCAAATACCTTTTCCCTCCAACAAATATAATAAAATATTCCATAAATGGTGGATCTAGTTTTGGTTAACATTATTTTAATCACGCACCAAGATCTAGAATGACCCAATATTTTGTTATAAATAGGATGGTTTTTCCCATCATTCTTCACCTTTTGTTGCCTATTAGATCACTCTGGATCTATACACTTGGTCACATTTTTCTACTATTTGCTGTGTGAGCTCCCTTTGAGTTCTATTCTTTGTGTGGGTTTTCTACACCACAAGAGAGAGAGATCTTAGATCTGAAGTGCTGAGGACTTCGAAGAACCCATCCCACTGAGGATAATTAGATATGCCTTCTTGTTTTCCTCCCAGGTGCCCCATTAATATAAAAATTCTTTCAAAAAATTGATCTTGTCTTGTCTATTGGTATATGGAGCAAACCCTTGTTTTTACTGCTTAATGTCTTTCCATGCATAGTTCTGGCTTTTTGCAGCTCTTTTCTTGTTCAACTAACCGAATATCTGAAGATATTGGCAGCCACTTTTGTTATTAGGGCTATTAGTTATGCGTAGCTAAAGTGGTCCTTTTTCGTACACTTCGACAAAGGATTCATATTAACAAATGGTGACTCCACACGGGTTTTAAATTACGACTGCTGTCGTTTTTCATATTCCTGCATATCCAGCTACTTCAGACCCTAGGGTTTCTTTTTAGCTGTTTATTTTTCCTATTTTTATGTTTTTTTTCTCACATAAGACCCTAAAACATTAAAATTTTTAACTTCCACGTGTTTCTGGCCCTATTGTGCAGGTGACCGACATCAGCCGCAACTGAGATGACAAATTTTCCGAAAATCTGCCGCCGAGACAACCAGAGCGGGGGGTCGCACTTTTCAGCCCAAAAACTATGACCTGGACCTCCAGGTCGCACTTTTCTGCCCATTTTCTGCGACCTGCACTGAAAACAGGTCAGAACCTGCGACCTGCCAGTTTTTCAGTTGTTTTTCTGCAATTTTTCTGGGTTTTTCTGAAGCTTCTGTCAAGGTTTTCCAACCTCTGTCTCAGCCCGTTTCGATCCGTTCCTGATCTGTTTTGCTCACCTAAGTGGGAACCTAGCCCCCTAGGGTTTCAGTACCCTCCACTTTTGGTGGAAGAGTTTTAGCTGCTTCAGGCGTCTGTTTTTTCAGAGTTTCAGCCTCCCCTTTTCTAGATCTGATACCTCCCTTTCAGATCCCTTTAAATCAGCCTTTCTTCCTTTCAAATCACCTCTTGCCGTTTTGTTTGGACCTCTCTTTAGGACCTCCTCCCTGTCCTTTCCGCTTTTTGCTGATTTCCTCCTTTTTTTCCAGCCACCTTGCCTCTGTCACTTGGCTGTGATCTGCACCTCTTTTCAACAGCTTTATCCTTTAGATCCCTGTCCCTTTTGAACTTAGATCTATTGGCCTCTTTTCCGTGTGTTTTGCCTAGATTTTTTCCCTTTTTTAGATTAGTTTTGAGAGACCCGCCTTCTTGGGTTAGATAGATGCAAAAGTAGCTGTTAATTTTCTGTTATTTTAGCATTATATACTGTTCTCTGCAGATTTATTTTCAGTTACGCAGCACACTTTTTTCTTGCTCTCAAAACAGAAAGGGTTTAAAAATTAAAATTAACGCACGCCACACACTGACCCTAAGTGAAGAAGCAACTGGTTAACACCGCCTGGCAAAGACTCTAAAATCAATTTTCACTGCACCTTTTCTGCCCTTGACCTCATTTGATTCTGTCCCTTTCTGCCCCTGTCGGTTTCCTTCTTCCCGTCATCATTGCGCCCCCAAGGCGCCTTTCCCGGAGACTTCTTGGCCTTCACCCTCAATTTCTGATCGATTGACCTGCTCCGTCCCGCCGTCGTCGAGCTAGTCCTCCTCCGAGTCCGCACTCCGACTCCTCTTCTGATTCATTGGGTTCTCCCCCTGTCACCTTCACTATGTCTGGTCTAGGGCCTAACGCTAGTGGTGCTCTAGGCCCTAATGCCCGAACTACTACTAGCGGAACCGCCACAGGAACTACCTCGGCCATACCCTTGCTGTCGTACATTGCAGGCCTCAACCTCCCAGATTTCTATCAGTTGATCAACGACCCCATCCGCCACGATGTTGGTTGGCCTGCTATGCCAACCAAGCTCCCCTCCGACATACCTAAGTTCGAAGGCCTTGCTGGAGAAGATCCAACCAATCATGTCCGATCTTTCCACATGTGGTGTTCCTCCAATTCCATTACCGATGACTCCATCTTTCTTCGTTTGTTCCAACGCACGCTTAACGGCAAAGATTCTAAATGGTATGTAGACCAAGCCACCTCTTCCCATACCACCTTTGCGACCATTGCCCAAGCCTTTTTATCTTACTTCCAGCTCCCCCTCCGATACGATACCGGTACGGAGCTCTTGACTTCCTTTAATCAAACATCTTCGACCCGCCTTTCTACCCATGTTCAGGAATGGCGACGAAGACGCAGCTTATGTCGAGCTCCCCCCTTCGAAGATCGGATCTATATGGACTGGTTCCTTCGCTCTCTCTTAGCTCCCATTGGCAAAGATGTCACCTCCCATTTCCCTCAAACCGAAGAAGCCGCCCTCCAAATAGCCTTGAAATATGACCTGATCTACGCCCAGTCTGGTTATGTTTATACTGTCCTTCCTGACTTCCCCAGGCCCGGTGGTGCTAACGCCCCGGGGGCATCTCATTCCACCGACGGTATCGTTGGAGCCATTTCCCATCTGTATGCTCAACCTCCTATGGGTTACGGTCTTCCTCACGGAGGGGCCAGCACCTCTAGCACTCTTCCCCCTTCCGGTAGCATGTACCCAGGATACGGCATGCCTCCTCCTTTTTCCCAACCTCCTGCTTACCTCAATGTTGCCCAACCTAACCATTACCCTTATCCACAGCCTGTTATGCCAGCTCATCCAGCATATGCGCTTCCACCTCCCTTGCCTCCTCAACCCCAGCAACAACACCTATAGCCCCCTTCAGGGCAAGTATTTGCACAACAGGGTGCGACTAATCCCCCTTCTTCTCAAAGAAGGCGGAGAGGCAATCCAAATCAATCTGCCCCTGGTACTCGTGGACCCAATCCTCAAGGTTTTGACCCTAACACTGCTAACCAACAACAGGGCACTCAGCCCAAGCCAGACAAGCCTCTTCGTACCAACAAGCCTTGTTCGTGTTGCGGTGTTTACGGTCATTACACCCACGATTGTCCCCTTTTACCACAGATGCGGCAGATGTGGGAGTCTCAAGCCACATTGTGAGGACAACATGTCTCCCCTCATGCTCCCCCTAATGTGGCCACTACTCAACCAGCTGTGTTTACTGATCCTTTCCCTCAGCAAGGATTCGTGGCTACCCAACCACCTAACGGGCGGGTCTCCACTCCCCCTTCCATTTCTGGTTCCTCCGACTACCAGATCCTCATGATGAACTCTGATCCATCCCCCACCGTCGACCTTCAACTTCAAACTTGGTCTCGCCAGTACCCCAAGCCTCCTGCTCAGTCTGCCCCCGAGCCTCCTTCTTCAGGTTCTACAGAGCCTCTTTCGACACCCAGTGGCCCCTTACGTATCCCTCAACCCAAAGTTGAGGTTCATACCAAGATTCCTAAGGGACCATTACGTTGAAATGCTGCTTCCAGTCGAGCCGCTCACTCGTATAGCATAGTAGATGATTTGGCGCAATCTCCTGCTGCCATTTCCACACTAGAACTCCTCCAGTCGTGCCCTTCCCAAAATAAGGCTCTACTATCTTCCGTGGGCGCTGTAGATCCTGCTGATGACCAAATGATTGTTTTCGACGCCACTCAATCGGACCATCCTCCTCTTCCTGCTTCCGTCGCCTTCCAAATCCCAGTCAAAATCCGGAACGCCAACGTTTCTCGGTGTATAATTGATGAGGGGGCATCCACCTGTGTGATGTCCACTTCGGTTTGGAAGCAACTCGGATCTCCTGAGCTGGCCCCTTCCATGATCACCCTTCGAGCGTGGGACAACCACGCCTCCCAGCCCATTGGCCTTTTTCGTAATTGTCCTATCACCCTTGCTGGTAAGACCATTTGCGTTGACGTCGAAGTCATTGATGCTCCTCTAGACTACAACATTATATTGGGGCGAAGCTACACCTATGCCATGTCTGCTGTCCCATCCGTGGTTTTTCGCAAGATGTCTTTCCCTCACAATGGAAAGATAGTCACCATTGACTAGCTGTCTTACCATGAGCCGTCATCTCAAACCTCCCCTGAGATGACCGTCTCTTCTGTAGCCAATAAGAAAACCGTCGATTCCTTGACCAGTGTCTCCCCCGGCATCTACAAAGATTCCTCCCTTCTTGGAAATTTTCCTGGTCTTCCCCCTCCTCATATTTCTGATCCCAGCTTGTCGAATGTTTGCATGATGCAATCGTCTCGGGCTACCCTTAAGCGGCCCACTTCGGCTAGTCAGCAACCTCAGACTCAACCTTGCCCACCGCAACTTGCTCCTAGCCCTTCATCTCCGCCAGCCGGACCTCCTCCTTCTGGCCCTGCTCCTACAGATGGTATCCCTGAACCCCTTTATCCCATTTTTCTAAATACATTTTGGCATGACCACACCATGCTCGGGGGCACCCATGCCCCTCAACCATAACCCTCCTCACCTCGTTTCTAGAGAGGAGGCTGTCTTACCAATCGAGTGTACATCCCTTCCCTTCCTCTGGCTGTTGAACTTCTCCCTGACACCCAACCTCTATAACAATGACTTATCATGCTTGAGCGTGCCTCTGAATATCGCTGTGTTGCATTGCAAACCATGGAAGCGGCCAAGAAACGCACCAAAAGCTCAATATGACCAAAAAGTCCAGCCTCGTCCTTTTCACGAAGGCGACCTTTTTCTAGTATATGACCAGGCCCATGATGTCCTTGGTCACAGGAAGTTCGACTCATTATGGCTAGGCCCTTACATCATCAGTAAGGAGCTTGGTAAGGGGGGCATACCTTTTAGAAGACTTCAAAGGCAATCTTCGCAATGCACTCTATCTTAAGAAATATTACCCTTAGCATTTCCCTTCTGAGATGCGTGTTTTATTTTCTGTTAGATAGCTCGCATATTTTTATTTTTATCCTTCGCCAGGACCTATTTTTTCCAAGAAGGGTCACTTCACCTCTCCTTAAAATCGAATTTCCTCACTTACAACACTTGTACTTGGGGCACCATCTTGCCTCCTTACTTGTCCATGTTTGTGACAATTTTCGTCATGAGTCCCCACCTTGCACTCATGCTTTTATGGTCCCCCATTGGGCCTTTTACTGTGTGGAAGCACCATCGAGTCACCCTTGTTTAGAGCGTCCAAGTTGAGTCATCATCGCATTCATGGAGTCTATCCCGCATCCCTTTGTCCCCCACTATAGCCCTCCATCCTTCATTGCTTGGTCTCTCTCTTGTGTCGCATATTATGACCTTCAGTCCCACTGTCCCCTATCCCTTACGATATTGTGTCAGTCGCTGCCATGTCATTCATGCCCTTTATGCTCTAACAAGGAAAGTCGTCCATTAGCTACTCAGTCCTTTCCACTTCACTATCATCATTAGTGTCAGTCTGTCCGTCGCTCTACTCTTTTCTCTCGTGCCTTAGTTGAGGGTCTCTCATTGCCTCACCTATGGCGGACCTCCTTGTGTCGACATCAGCTCATTCATTCCAGAAGCCAGGTCTAGAGGGTGGTGTACCTTGGTTCCAACTTCCACTCTTGTTCGGTGCCTCGGATCAGGCAAAGGGATCTCTTCTTGCCCTTTGACTTGATTGTTTCTCCAGCTCCTTTCAGCATGATCGAGATCCGTATACTTGATGGTCCAGTGATCCAGCAGCAGCTCTTGATGATTCCCGGGTGTGTGTGAGATGTCTCAACCCTCATGAAGGGGTGGCCCTACAGGTAGCCCCCCACATGCCTGGATGAACTCTTCCTTGCAGCCTTCGATGTAGCTCCAGATATTTGATGATTTTGGCCGTAGCCACTTGCAGCGCCTCTTTGCTTTGCATGTATCAGTCAGATTTTGTGAGCCCTTCCCCATTTACAGGGGGCATTTGGGTTGTATTTGTCTCATGTACTCAGATATTATTGTACTAGTCCTGGCTGTTATCCCAGGCACAGCATGTATGTGAGACTCTTCATTGTATTTTTATATGGCTCGTGATTATGCCAGTTGTACTCTATGGTTCGGTCCCTGGTTTACGGGACACACTATTCTTTTGTACTTTGTCACGGCGGGCATAGGTATGCCTCCCCCGCCGCCTTCAGCACAGGTACCCTCTCATAAAAAGAGACTTGTTGCACCTGCGAGTCTCGTCTCCTCAGGGTCTAGTCCTCCAGCACACTATCGACCTCATATTTCTCTCTCTGACATACCCTTTTTGTTGTCTAGTGATTGTCTTCTTACAACGTACTTCGGTCATACGATTTGCTCCTGACACTCGCACGCTGGGGGGCAATCTGTTCCACCATTTTTTGGTCATCTAACTCTTCATCATTAGATGGACCCAAGTACACCATGTAAGACCAGTTTTACCCCAAGTAAAACTGCTTTCACTATGTTAATTAGGAAACCCCCAAAGGAATAATTAATTAAACCATAATTTAATTATTATTCCCAGTCATGTTTAACCCAAAAACAAAGAAATTAATGAGATAAACCCATAGTTATCTTATTATTTTCTAGGAATAATTATTTAAATAATATTCCTTATTAAATATGACCAAATCAACCACCATTAATTAAATAAATCATTATTTATTTGATTATATCCCAACCACTTCCTTAAAAAGATAAATAAATCATTTATTTATTTATTCTTCACTAATCAAGGGATTTGACCCAAGTCAAACACCCTTTCCCTCCAACAAATAATAATAAAATATTCCATAGAGGTGGATCTAGATTTGATTAATATTATTTTAATCATGCACCAAGATCTAGAATGACCCAATATTTTGTTATAAATAGGAGGGTTTTCCCCATCATTCTTCACCTTTTGTTGCATATTAGATCACTCTGGATCTATACACTTGGTCTCATTTCTGCCATTTTGCTCCCATTGAGCTCCACCTTCTACATTGGGTTTTTCTACATCTACAAGAGAGAGAAAGCTTAGATCTGAAGTGCTGAGGACTACAAAGAACCCATCCCATTGAGGAGATCTGGATACACCTTCTTGTTTCCTCCCAGGTCCCCTGTAATATAAAAATTCATTCAAAAATCGTGTTCTTGTCTTGTCTGTTGGATGCATGGAGCAAACTCTTTACTTTACTGCTTAATGTCTTTCCATTTATAGATCTGTTTGTTGCAGCACTTTAACTACTAATTGCAGATCTGAAGATGTTTTGCAGCCATTATTGTTGTTAGGGCTATTAGTTATGCGTAGCTAAAGTGGTTCTTTTTCGTACACTTCGACGAAGAATTCATACTAACACCCGGAATCTAGCCTCGGCAGGTTGGGCCATCTTCACCCCCTTGCATGCCTTGTTACATCCAGCGAGTGCATTGGTTGCATCACCAACAATCGGGGCAGATATGATGCAGTGCATGGTCTCTTAGCCGATGCCCTCTTCCATCGCATCCTCCATCTGCACGTTCGTTTGGATTCCCTACTTCTTGTCATGCAACTAACTGGTGTTTATCGTGTGCATAACCCTGTGCTGTTTAGACGCTCTTTACGAGTGAAACTCTTGATACGTGCTTTTGAAACCATAACTTTCAACCATGTACCTCGAGAACAGAATCACTATGTAGATAGTATTGCAAACCATGTTCTAGATTGGCATTTATCACACGCATTTCATACAAGACAATAACATTTATAATCATTAAAAAATGATGCATATCCATAATATGTGTCACAAAACATGTGTTTAGAGTCCATCTACTCTGATACATATGACATGCCCATAGCATGTTACAAAAAACTCAAAACTGCGGGCACCACCTGCCCCTACATACACACTAGGGGGCACCACATGCCCCACACCTAGTCACTATCTGGCGGATCCCGAGCCAATGGCTCTGCCCCTGTAGCCTGTAGATCATGCATCCCCTGACCGGCCATCGCCATGCGCTGCACGACACCTCGCCATTCCGAGGGTAGACCAACACATGGCTCTATGTACTGGTCGTCTAAGTCCTGCCACCCACACTCTGATACTCTGGTCAGAAACCTTTCGCATCTACGATGGAGGTCCTCCAGAAGGGCGGCCACATCCTCATTATGCGCTGCTCTCGACCCACTCGGACCTGCAGCTCCAGATGCTACCGGTCGTCCCATATATCTGGCCGGTTTTACCGGAGCTATATCTGCATACCAAAAGTCCATGAATCAGTACCCTAGCTACTATTCAAAAACTTTCAAATGCCCATACAAGAATAGCAATCTGTCACTTACCATCGGGCCCCCATACTCGACCAGGCGGAAGTGGCAGGTGCGGATCTCCACAATAACTCATCCCACTATAGGGATAGTCGTCTATGTATAACGGCATCTGATCCCAATGGGCAAAAAACTCAGGTTGAAACACTCGCCCGACCGCCCCTCCTCCTCCTCTGCACAGTAGCCGCCCCCACCGGCGCATCCTGGGCTCTCTCGGGCCCCCATCTGGAAGCTGTATACGAGGCCTCAAGGTCAGGATCTTCTCAAAGAAGAAGGCGCACAATAAAGTCCCATACGAGCGTGGTTCACTTGCCACTTGCAGAGTGACAAATGTCGTTTTAGCGACACCAGCATCATTTGGGCCCACCCATAGTAGGTCCCACTCGACACACTCTCCACAATCATCATCTTCCCCCCAGTGATGTGATGGAGCGTAGCACAGCTGCGGCCACTGCACGGGTTTCTAGTCTCTCTAGATCCCCGATCGGTATCCGATTCCCCTTGACTTGGAAACCCGGTCGACAATGTCGCTCCACAAACTCCATGATATGCCACCCCCGCGGTAATACTGGCTACGTGTTTCCCACCATCCCCAGTGGTGGGAGGCCCGTCAGGAAATATACATCCTGGACTGTCAGTTTGATCCTGTGCCCCTGCACTACAAAGATATCATGCTCTGGATCCCAGTAACTAATAATCCAGGCCAACAACGGCTCTCCTGCTCTCATCAAAGGGTTCTCCAAAAAATTTAGAACCCCAAACCTGGCCAACACACGACGGACGCCCTGATCCGCCTGGAGCTCTGCCCGTAATGTACCCAGGTCTCTCTCTCTCCAGTTAACCCGTAAATCTGCCATACCTACACAAAAACATCATCTTTGTCAGCATACAGATCGGGAATACCATAACCAAACACAAAAACCAAACTCTCAGCCATCAAATAGCACCAAAACCCCCTCATCTCCTAGGTCGTAGTTTTCTGCCCAATTCTGGGACAGGTCGCACTTTTTGCCCTGAAACCTACTTCCCAGGTCGCACTTTTTGGCCCAAAAAGTGTGACCCAGCCATAGAGATGAAGGAGGGTCTGTTTCTAAGATTTTGGGCCCTAAACTGAACTTTCAGTCCATCAAAATGAAAGAGTAAGGTTAGGCCTCTTACCTGCAACTGACGGATCTCGATTCCAATGGTCGGTTTGTCTGCTACACTCGCCGCAAGATTTAGGGCCTTCTCTCCTCTCTACACTCACCACAACAACAATAGAAAATGAGTGAATTTGGAGGGAAAACTACCTTATTAAAAGAGAACCCCTGTTTCTTCTTTCGACTGTTGCATCCACATCGTATCCCCGTTTGACAAACCATCTACACCGTTGGAAAGCTCTCGCCGAGCCCTCAAATGGGTATCTGTTAGTTTTTTATGATTTGATACTTCACCAGGACACATTTTGTCCAAGAAGGGTCACTTCACCCCTTCTTAAAATCAAATTTCCTCACTTATGACACTTGTACTTGGGGCACCATTTTGCCTCCTTACTTGTCTTTGTTCGTGCCTCCTTACTAGCATATCCAATTCTCCTCAATGGGATGGGTTCTTGGAAGTCCTCCCAGGTGCCCTTAATACAAAAATTCTTTCCAAAATTGTTCTTGTCTTGTCTATTGGTATATGGAGCAAACCCTTGTTTTTACTGCTTAATGTCTTTCCATGCATAGATCTGGTTTTTTGCAGTGCTTTTCTTGTTCAAGTAACCGTAGATCTGAAGATATTGGCAACCACTTTTTTTGTTAGGGCTATTAGTTATCCGTAGCTAAAGTGGTCCTTTTTCGTACACTTCGACAAAGGATTCATACTAACAGCTTCTATACTAGGACTCTGTTGCAAATCTAAGGGCTCAAGATCGTCAAACTTGATTTTACTTTGTGACTTGCTTCTAAAAAGGGTTTTTGCTGATTTCAAGTCAAACTGGGAATCTTGCAAGGATGTAAGATTTTCAGGTATAGAGCTTGCTTTGTGGATGGTCCTATCAGTAGCTAAGTTACCAGTTTTATAAGTTTGCCACAAAATATTTTCTGGGTTATCAACTATGAAAGGGGGACTTGGGTTTGGATGAAATCTGGTATTGATTCTTTGTGAAGCCAGATTTCAAAGTCAAAGTTTAGAGAGGATGATAGTTGTGATTGTTTTGGATGGATGACCTCTCTAGGGTTTTCCCTAATGTGAAGAATGGTCAAAACAAAAATGAAGGTTAGTGGAGTCGCCAGGTGGATTTCTTTGAGATCTATGGTCCACCACCAATACTGACAAAGATGTTATTGGGAAAAAGTTTTCTAGCAAAATTTGATGCGGAGACTTGCAAGAAAGACTTAACACTTAGTTTCAACAGTTTGCTAGACTGTTTGGAAAAGCTAATGGTTCTATTTGCATGTTTATTCTGTTGATTTCCTATGTTTAGGTGAAGTTTTCTAAATCACTAAGTTATAATTAGTTTATCACCGATTACAGAGGTTGCACCATGAATTTTGAGTTTTGGAAAAGATGAGTCAATAGAATAGTATAGTTTATGAAATTTTTGGTTTTTATGGAGTTTTAGGCCTACTGGAGGCTAGTGGAGTCACCAGGTGGATTTTTTGTTGTTTTTATAGAGATGTACTTATGGTCCACCACCAATAACTGGAAATAGCCAATCTGGGGATGTTTTTTTTGGGGGTTTTCTGAGTCTTTATGTGTAGCCTATGGTTTGTAAGAGTATCCTATAGCTGGGTCATCATTTTGCTAGGATGGTGAGACAACTAGATTCTGCTCTTTGATAAAACTTTTAGGTTGAGGGATTCTGAAGTCCTAAGGTATACTTAGATTGTCACTAACTCAGAAGGTCCCACCATGATCGCCATTATGTTAGTGAGCGGTGGGATAAGTCAACCAGATAGTATTCCTAAAGGCTGCTGAAATGTTTAGGGAATTCTAAGTTTGTTTATTACTCAGAGTCTCACTGTGATCGCCATTATGTTAGTGAGCGGTTGGATAAGTCAACCAGATAGTATTCCTAAAGGTTTCTGAAATGTTTAGGGAATTCTAAGTTTGTTTATTACCCAGAGTCCCACCATGATCGCCATTATGTTAGTGAGCGGTGGGATAAGTCAACCAGATAGTATTCCTAAAGGTTGTTGAAATGTTTAGGGAAGTCTAAGTTTGTTTATTACTCAAAGTCCCACCATGATCGCCATTATGTTATGGTCCCGTGATTTTACTGATTGGAAAGCCAAGTGACAGGGTAACATCAAACCAACTTTGGAGCCCAAGGACCTAGCCTTCCTAGACTCAGAGAGGGTTCTCTCTATTTGTGTAAGGGATGTATAGTTGTTTGCTTCTTGTGTTTTTTATTTTAGGCTAGTTATGAAGTAGGTTTTTGGTTTTGTTTTTAGGTTTTTGAGGGAGGAACTGATCAAAGACTAAATAGATAAAAATATTGTTAGGTCAACCGGGCTATGGGGTCGAAAAGGTCGAGAAAGCCTAGATGGTGATAGAAGGTATATTGAAGGGCCGATTTGATCAAGGTAAAATGGATCTTAAGGTAAAATGAAGTGGGATGGACGCTAAGTTTCTGAAGGACAAAGGCTTCCAAACATAAATAGTTCAATAGCAGACATTTATATGGTAGGGCTAACCATTAATCATGATAAATGTAACTTCAAACTGATATATGCATATAAATAAACATTCAAGTGATACATAGAGATATATGACTCTAACTTTAGGAAAATTTCTATCAAACTTTGGGGAAAAACAATTAAAACAAACAAATAACTCAAGCTACTAAGAGGGAACTCATAGACATAGTATTTTGAGATATCGGGCACTTTGAACTAATATTGCAGAGTTTTAGGCAAAGGGAAAGATTGATACAAGACCTCTTTGGTTCAACTAGGACAATCAAACATTCAAAGAAAGGTTTCAGAGATGGAGTTGTGACTAGCCATGAGTAAGTAGGGCGTACCGTGAATCATACTTAGCATGCATAACAACCATAAATGAAACAAGCAAACAACTGAATTTTCCCAAAATGATAAGAAAGGAAATTAAATTGACTTTTCCCAACTGAAAATGGCCAAAAAAGGCTAAATGCGCATTTGGAAAAGCCACTTCAGAAAATTGCATTTTTCACAAAAATACTTCAAAAATATAGCAGCAGGAAATCCCCTATGTTGTGGGAAACTTTTGGAGGACTTCCTGATGTCAAAAAAAGGCGTGTGATGGCTCGTTGGAAAGCCCTAGATGTATATTTTCTGAAAATACTTATTTTTCCCAAAAATGATCAATAGAAGCCTATAAAAATCTGACCTGTGTGGAAAAACCTAGAAATTAGCCTTTGCTGATATGTGGGATAGAGTGTTGAAAAAGTGACAATTTTTCGCCACTTTGGGGGACCAAAACATCTTCAATTGATCTGAAATTTTCTGAGTAGATGCCCCTAAAATTATGGCATCCAATGATACCATTTTAAACCTTTGAGGATGCTTCAAACTTAAATGGCGATGCCCATGAGTTTCTGCAAAAAACCCAAAAATGTCAAAAAACAAAAACTTGTCGAATTATACCCAATTTTGGTGAGCATGACCCTCATGGGTTTTCAGAAGCATGCTGAGAAGCGGAGGTCAAAATTTCAAGCCTTGACATGCATTTCTTCATATTTTGTACTTGGCGCCTCTTTTGGGCCACCTTGAGCTTTTCTTGTTTAACCTTCAATTTCCTTCGGGCAAATTGATTTAGCTTCTTATAATGCCCGGTCATTTTTCTTTGAAGGTTTAAGTCTCTATTAGCTTTTTCCAAATTATTCTCCAAGTGTTTATTCACCCTTTCAAGCCATGATTCTCTATTTTTTTCTATCTCTTGGGTGAATAAATTAGTAAGAGGAAAATATTGGAAAAGGGCAGCCTCTTCCTCTTTTTGTTTCTCCAAAGCTCTTTTGAGTCCCATAGTCCTTGGCCTCTCCTTGGCTGATCTTCTTCTTCCGTGTCATTGAATTTGCCCATAAGTTCTTCCAACTTAATTCATGCTTTGGAGGCTTCCTTTTGGTACTTGATAGCCCGTGTCTCATAAACTTCCATGTGGAAATTCATTTGCTTGTTTTGTGTTTGCAGAAATTGAATGAGGTTTTTAGACCTCTCTAGATCCGCCCTTAGGTCATGAATTTTTTCTTCTCTATTTAGCAAGAGGGACTCAAGGATTCTAGCCTCATTTTCACTGTCATCACTGTTTATCTGAATTATATCAAAATCCCTTTCTTTCTCATGGCTACTTTCCTCCCTCTCTGTTCCCTTGCTTTGGGTGGCCTTCTTGGTTCTCCTATTTTTTGGTAATTCAACAATGGATTGCTTGGGCAACTTGCCTTTGCTTCGGAGTTCTCTAGTAACATTTGGAGTTACAATTTGAGCCACTTTATTTCTTGATGTTCGGGGCTTTCTTACCTTTGGAGATGAAAGCATGGCCCCTTGCCTAGGAGAGGCAGCTAGCACATGCTCTATTTGGTCTTTGCCCTTACTGCTCCCATCATCATCTTGTTACTGTTTTCCTCCTTTCGAAGGTTGCATTCTTTAGGATGTTTACTGCTTGGGCTTTTTTTACCATCATCCTTGTTGGCTGGTGGGCTTTCGTGTTTTTAATCAAAAGTGTCCCTTTGAGGACTGTTTTGACCCTCCTCATAAGTTCATTGGCTGTCAATTTGCATGTCTCCTTGAGGGCTTCCTTGTTCACTTTTGTCACTGCTTTCTTCAGGAATGTTAGGCTTTGTATCCTCAATGTTTTGTGTTTTATCATTATCATGCTTACTGCGATGAGGGCTGCCAATATTTTTCTCTTTGTGATTGTTGTGTTCCTCATCAAATTTTTTCATCTCTTCATCATTTCCTTCTTCATGCTCACTGTTGTGCTTGGATTCTTCATTTTGTTCCTCTTCATCACTTGTTTGCCCTCTTTCACTATTTTTATCTCTCTCACTGTGCTCTTCTTCACTGTTTTGATCTTTCTCACTGTGCTCTTATTCATCATGCTCTTTTTCGCTTTCAATTATAGGATATTTTTTCTTCTTAGGAGTAGACTTACTAGAAGAAGGAGAAATATGATGAGTGGATGGTGAAGGAGGTGCATGGGATGAAGAAGCAGTGGCGAAATCAGGATGTGAAATGAAAGAGTCCCAAGAAACTCCCTTTTTCTCAATTTGATGGAGGATGATGATCTTGACAAAGGAATGATGAAAAATACAAGCTTGCTAGTGAGAGGAAGGCTTCTTTTGAACAGTGGAAGCCATATTTTCAATACTTCTATAGAGGAAAAAGAGTAGGTTTAACAATTGGGTTCTTGTGAAGTGCATGAGTAGCCTGATATGGTAAGCATGAACCCAGAAAAACCTCCCTTCGCATGTGAAATACCTCATGATGATTTTCATGAGAGGAGCATAGCTAGTCAATAAATATGAAAAAGGAAAAATAGATGGGAATGCATCCTGATGTTCTGGTTTCAAGAAGGGTTTGTATTGATTTGAATCTAGGTAGGTATTCTTAAACCATTTTTCTCCGACATATAGAATTTTGGTAGCTCTAGAGATAGATCTAGGAGAGATCTTGAAGTCTAAATCTGTTAGATGAACATGTTTCCATTTCAACCTTAAAGCAAACAAATGTGTCAAGGGAATATAACTTTTCACCTCCTGAAAAATTTCACAAAATTCTAAACATCCTACTTCATGAAAGTTAAAGAGTATTGAAGGATAGGCATTCACTTCCTTAGTTGAAAAAGGTTCATACCTTTTGTGAGGACCACTTCTGCTATCTTTCCTGGGAGGCATTTTGCTTCTGAAATCCTTGGTTGATTCACCAAGGAAAACTATCTCAAATGTTCATTGAGATAAATCTTCAATCAACACACCCTTTACCCTTTGAGAAAAAGCAAGTTTGTCCTTAGCTAGCTAACCAACTGGTTCAAATGAAAAAGCTCTTTTAATCTTGACAATATGAACTCCTTTTCCTCAATTGACTGTGTTTACTATGGTTGTTTGAAAAAATAAAGATGTTCCTTTGAAAAACAATGTCTCTTTTGGTAGCATTGTTTTAATGGACTGATTTGAAATATAGACTGTATCCTTTTAGAAAACAATGTTTCTGCTTTTTGAATAAGACTGCCTCTCTGTGGATGATTATTATTTTTCTAAAACATAAAAGCACCCCATTGTTACTGAGTAATAGGCCTGTCAAAATAAATTCTATCTCCTTTAAGGATCACTGTTTTCTCTTTTTGATTTAGCAAACAAAGTGTTTCTTTGGAACCACTGATCTTCTTTGATGATGCAAACAAGGTGCTCTTTGAAACCTATGTTAAAATATCTGTGTAAAATACTTTGAAAGAACCCTCACAAACTCTGTTTTTTACTGGAGACTGTAGTCTAGTTGAAGCAAGAAAAGGCTCTTTTGACCTTACTATCTTAAGGGACTGAGTTAAAACAAAAAATTGTGCCCTTGAAAACACTGTATTTTTTAATATACTGCCTTTCTGCAGATGTTTATGGTTTCTCTAGAATAAAGACAACCTCTTGTTACTGAGTGATAGGTTTTTTAAGCTAACATATTTACCCCTTTCAAAATTCTTTTCATCTTTGAAAACACATTCAGAAACCCCTTTCCAAACTCATAACTTGGATGAGATAGAAAAAAACCTTAAAGAGCAAATTTTTGAGGTCTCTTGAGCGTCGGAGTTGTGTGAAAGGAGACATGTTGAAGACCGGTGGATAAGTGGGTCGTTGACAGCAAAAAATGTTGCACAGAATGGTGTCAGGTCGGCCTTGGGTGCCCAGTGACTGCTGGCACAGGCGTGCTGCGCGAAGTTACAGGTGCATCGCCCCTCCATTTAATTTGTGTGGTCGAGCACCTACAGGCACGCTGCGTAGGTGTACAGGAGCGTCGCGCAGAGACTTGAGCCTGAAAACTTCGAAATTCACTCGAAAAACACTTCTTGCTTTGGTAAGGGGAGCTAATGAACATTTGTTTCGAGTTTTAAACTTTGATGAGGGCCTTTTTAAAGGCTCTTTCCTCCTTTAAAATTTGAAAAAAGCTCTAATGCCTTTGCAGCCAGTTTAGAAGGGTTTTATGCCTTTTTGAAAAAGTTTTTTATAAGGATATCAATTACTGCCCTCAATATTGTATCATTTTTTGAAAACACCATAAAGACCTATCATAAAGACTTATAGAAACAATACCATGGAAACCCTTTGAAAACACCATAACTCCATCATTCTTTGAAGTAAGGAGGCCTCATTTAAACAAGATTTTTCTCACTTCTTTTCATCAAGGAGGTGACCCCTAAAACCACTAATGTAACGTTTTGAAGATTATGTCTTTTTCTTACCTTTACTGTCTTCTTTTTATGCATATGCAGAAGCTATTGTCAAACCCAACTAGCTCTCTCTTTATTGGGTTATTTAGATGAAGGTCTTTGGCCAAAGTTTCACCCTCATTACAGTTTGAAGGAGGCCTCTATAAATAGAGGAAACAGAGACATTTTAACACTTAGAATTCCATCCTTTTTCTTGATGTAAAATAGGTTTTTCAACCTATGAACCCTTATGGTTTTATCACTGTTTGTCAACCTATCCTTAAACAGGAAAGTTGCTCAAAAACCATATGAAAAACTGCTAAAGCAATCTTTGCCCATCTATTGGAAGGAGGTGACTCAAAATTTATGAAAACACATTGACAACTTAAGCCTCTGCTTTTTAAATGAAGGAGGTTCTATCTATGCCTTTAGCCATCTACTTTAATGAAGGAGGTTACCCTGATTTTCTAACCATCTGCTTTTAATGAAGGAGGTTACACTGGTATTCTAACCATCTGTTATTCTAAAGGAGGAGTTTCTTAGCATGTATGAAATTTCATCTATTTGCAAAATGTATTACCTTTCTGCAAATCAGATGTCTGCTTGGTGTCATATTAAATGGGCAAGAAGGTGAAATTTGACAATTTTATTTATGAGACATGATCTGAGATTTATATCCGTTGTAAAACATCCCTGTGAGCCCTTAGATTAGAAACTATGTGTTTTGAATATGGAGAGTATTTTCTTGCTAGACATATTTGACTAACATCCCTTGACTGTATTTGCAGATGCAGGTTGAAATTTCCTTTTGGAGGAGATGCTGAGAATACTATTGCTCAACAAAACATTAGCCCTTTTCTTATTGAATTTCATTTGTTTTAGTGATGGCGAACTAACTCATCATAAAGGACCCTTTTGACCTTGTTATTTTTCTCTTTTACACATTGATCATTTATGAAATCACACCCCTACAAAGATGTAACAAACAAATGACTTTGAACTCTGAAGAGCTTCCTTGGGTTCTTATGGAGATTTTTCCTAACTTAAGCATGTTCTTTTAGATAGTGAACATATTTATATTCTTCTATTTTGGATCTTTGTAGAATTTCTTATGGACTGAGATAGAATGAACTCTAAGTGGCGTGACCTATGGATGGATGAAGATCTGTTTCTATAGATTAGGCACTAATCCAGGGCTGGCTGGTACTGAATAGAGGCTTTTGGCTTAGGATGTTTTTGCCAAGGAAAGGATTCCCTAAAGCGCCACTACCTAACTTAGGGGCAATCTTGAAAGACTATGAGTTTTTTTCTTTGGTATGATCAAATATTTACATGAAAAATAATCAGGTATAAGGTTTCAGACACTTTGTCAATAGTTGACTAATGAATGGCTTGGGAATTAGGGTAAATGACAGCAGATAACGTTTTAGCTATAACAGCTCATGGATAGGGTTATATGACTAAAACTAGATAGGACTTGGCAAATAGGTTTTTTCTCATCATAGGCTGACTGGAATGGGTAGGAGGACAAAAATTGTTTAAGGGTTTTTTCTAGATGACAAATTTGATAGTTTGGAGATCGGCTTCTAGAAAACTTAGCTTAAGAAACTAGTCATCATCAATAGGAGAAAAATACTAATGACTAACAATTTCTAATTGTATTCGGGTTGTCTTTGATGAACTAAAATGAAGCATAACCAAAAGGTGAAGACCCTTCCCTTTCTCGTGAGATTTCTAGACTTTCTTCTTCACTCTCATAGCTAATTTGTATTTGCTAATCATTATATTTGAGTTGCTGAAAATGACTATCTTTGTCCCATAAATTAGTTATTTATTTTTCTGTAATGTTGGCTTGATTCCAGAGAACATAATCATCATTATATTGATCATACTTGGGTAGCTTATTCATAGCAGAAATTTTATCCCATGTGCACACTAGATCAATAGATTGTTCCACCATATGTTGATCTATAACTCTATTTTCTGACCTATGGTAGTTGGGATTAGAAGGAGAGTGCTTATGGCTAATATATTATTCTTTTGTTGGCATTGAAATACAATGGTTTTATTTTTCTTGTGAAGGTTGGTCATAAGGTTGAATGTTTTCTTGAGCCTCGCACAAGAGAGAGGAAGAATCATCACTTGTCGCTTTAGATGGATCTTGTGGATCCTCCTTCATTCCCTGATTGATTTCATCCTCAACCAACCTCTCTTGGTTGTTATGATAGTTAACCTGGGTCTGAAATGCATGAAATTCCTCTAATACATCTTTAGGATGCCGATTTCCCAAGTCTTCGTCAACGTTTACAAGCTATTGTATGAGGTCTTCAGATTCATCACAACAATTTTCAACTAATGATAAAGATGGACTATTTTATTTATAATGCTCATAAAATACCTTGAAGAAATCCTTTAAAGAGAAAAAACTATGGGCTTCAGTCCTTCATACCATTCCCTTGCTTTACCTTCTAATGTCCCCATGAGCATTTTCATGAGGCAGTCCTCACGCCATTCAAATTTTATCCTCCATGTTTGTATATGAAATTTGATGAGATGTAACAAGGGGTCATCAAAGTTTTCATCTTGAAACATAGGTAGGTTGGTGCTCCAATTTATTTGAGGCCTTTTGTGGGGGAATCCAGGAATATGATTTCTACTCATTGGGGCATATCTTCGTTGTATTCTTGGATCCATCCTCGTTTAATCAAAAAGGGTCACCACATCTTTTCAACCAATCTAGAGTCTTCTACCAGTGGAGTATTTAGGTCTATTGAGAGTTGTGGAGTCCCCAGTTGGAGGAATTCAATTCTGATGTCCACCATCAGCAATGAGTAATTACTGAACTCACACAGTGTGTGATTAGGCTTTAAACTATTAGGACTGATTGACACAATCCTAAATGAGTCTATGATAACTAGTGGAGTCAGTAGGCCTACTGGAGGCCAGTGGATTCACCATGTGGATGATGTTAACTGTTTTGAGGATTTGTTTGTTGTCCACCATCAAAAACTAAATACCAATATAGAGATGTTTTTGGGTTTTATGAGTCCTTTATGTAACACTAAGATCTTCGATGAGTGTTCTCGAGTTGAGTCATCATGGTGCTAGTATGATGCATCAACCAGATATCACTCTTGGCTAACACTTGATTTTCTAAGTTTGACAGCGGGGTTTATGAGTCTTAAGGGATATTCAAGCTGTTACTTTCTCATGTCCCACCTTGATCGCCATTATGTTAGATCCCCGTAATTTTTGTAGATTGGAAATGACCAAAAAGACAAGGGTAACATCAAACCAATATTTGGAGTCCTAGGACCTAACCTTCCTAGACTCATAGAGCGCTCTCTCTATGTTTGTGTAAAGGATTTAGCTTGTTAGATTTTATGGTTTTGATTTTAGGCTAGTTATAGGGATTGGGGTTTGTTTGTTTTTTTGGTTGGGTAGGTCAAGAGTGTCTCATAGGGCAAGTATAATAAGGCCAAATGGATCTTTAAGGCTTATGTGAGTGAAGTGAACATTAATTTGTGAAATAAGTAGGTTTAAAGGGCAGTTAAGAATCCTTTAAAAATTACTATAACAATAAAATGTTTAAGAATATCATGCATAAATAAATAACCAAAGACAAGGCATACCATTAGCTTCTTTGACTAAATCTAGCAAGTAAACATCAAGACAACAGTCAAGTAAACCATAGAGAGAAAAAAGCTTGTAAATTCTCTAGTGATTTCACCTTCAAGAAAAGAAAACATTCAAGATAATATATAGTAATGATAAAAGATAAGGGAACTCCTAAAATTCATTAATCATACTACAAATAACTTCAAAGCAACCATTTAAGATGAACAAAGGGCATGGCAAACCATGAACCTCTTCAGTTAAATCCTAACTAGAAATACTTGAAAGAAAGATCTAAAAAACAATGTTTAAGTTATATCAAAGAGTAGTACTAACCATAAACTACTTTGACATGGACTCCATTAAATAATTTTTGAGATAAACAAGCTGGGTGGGATTAGAGAGCAACTAAGAATTCTCTAAACTGAGCTAGCAGAGGAAAACATACAAGAAATAGAAAGCAGACAGAGCTAAGGTGGCTCTAAATAACATTTCTTAGTCTAAACTTTCTATCCTATTGCATGAGAAAGATGAAAAAAACTAAAAAAACATAAGAAAACGAGCACTAATTTAGAAGGACATCACCATTATCCATGCTCATGAATCCTACAAGTGTGCTTGGCTCCATTGTCATCCAAATCAAAGCATTCATAACACTCCAAAGCCAAATTTTCTTCAATCTCAAAGTATATGTATTAAGTCTAACAATCAACCAAAAATTACAATGAGGCCTCCATGTAGTACTTAACTTGCATAGGAAGGTCAAAACCCCAAGACCATGCAAGGCCCAAGGCAGAAATATCCTAATTCAATAAATGGAAAATAACTCCTCAACCAACTTTGGCAATAAAAATAACTTTGAGGCTCCTCAATAACTCCAAAATATCTCCAAGTGTGTTTTGTTGAATTTTTTGCAACGGCACAACACTAAGGTTCAAGGGCACAACACCAGGGCAAGGGCGCAGCGCCTGCACTCGAAAAATTTCCTGTTTTGTAACCAAGGTTTGGAGATCTTCCAAGTGTCAAAATGAGCTCCATGATAGCTCATTCGAAAGCATGTCCTGTCTAGTTTCCAAATATGTTTTTAGTTTCTATTTGGTGTCCATTTTCCTTCCAAAAAATGCATTTCCCCAATACTTTTCAGGGCGCAGCACCAGCTCTGAAAATAGGGTAGAATGGTGAAATTTTGCATGTTTTTGGCCCTTTTGGAAGACCAGTTTGTCTCCAAATGACCTGAAATGTTTTGTGGGTGATTTCCTCAGCCTAATGAACCCAAAATTGTAAACCATTACTTGATTGAGTTCCCCAAAAAAGAGCAAAACGCCAGTGGCGCTGCGCCCTTGGCCCTCCAAAACAGTTAAAATTCAAAATTTACAAAAAGTTGCCAAAATTTGAATTTTCCTTGCTCAATATGTTTGGGATTCCTGTATGGATGCATCAACAAGGATTTCAAGTTTTTCTTTGTCTTTTTCCTCCTTTTCTTTGGCTAAGGCTTTCTTCAATCCAATTGTCCTTGCCCTCTTCCTAGGAAGTTGTTCTTCCTCTTCTTCATCAATGACCCTTTCCTTACCTTCATCAAGCTGCTTACCAGATGTAGAAGGCATGGTCCCTTGCCTCTAAGGGTAGAAAATGCATGCCTATTTCCCCTATAGTAGGTTAAAGGAAAATTTTCAATTTTTATCATTTCAGTGCCTTCACTATTATTGCCATCATGACTGCCATCATCATTGGTATCATCACTGTCCTCATGGCTCTTATCAGCACTGCTACTTTCTGCCTCATGTCCTTCATCTGATCCACTGATTTGTGCCTCATCACTGTTATCATGGCTTTTCTCACTGTCATCACCATCACTACTGATGTTTGCCTTATTGCTATCTATGTCATTGATATCCTCCTTATTGACATCAACCTCATTTTACTTATCCTAAGTACTATTTTCCTTACTGCTATGAGCTTCACTGTTCTCTTCACTTCTCTCTAACCCATTGCTATCATGGCTCATTTCCTTGTTGCCTTTTGCATCCTCATTGCCATCATTCTTATTACTTCCTTCATTTCTCCCATCACCACTAATATGTGCCTCACTGTTTTCAGACTTATTGGCATCTTCTGCATTTGCATTTGCATCAATGTTTTCTTCCTTCTTGCTTGAATCATCATTATTATCTCCCTTTTTGTTAGATGCATTAGTATCATGAGATGAAGATGAGAGATTTTGACAAAGTGGTGAAGAAGGGTCATTTTCAAATGAAGTAATATGTGTGGATGGTGAGGTGGATGAGTCATCATGAGGTGAGGGAATGTGAGTATATGAGAATGAGGGATAAGCTAACCACTCAATTACAACCCTCTACTAACATGTTTACTCTCTGTTTTTCCAACCTTGGAGTGTAAATGGAAATGAAATGAAAATATAGTGATGAAATGGTAGTTTAGGATAATGAGGGAATGAATAAGTGAGGGTTTAGGTATCTTCAGCTGAGTGAGAGGCTAAAACACTTAAATATAACCCCTAGCTGTGCAATCACTCTTTTTGTTAGTGATAATATTCATAAGCAGATGGAGAGAGTTTCAAATAGTGGTTCCAAGTATGAAATTTAGGGGTTTTTCCTTAGGGTTTGATTTGATCCAATTAAAACATCAAATATGCTTGAAAATGTGGTTAGGTGATGGTACTTACCCTCAAGAACGCTTGAAAAACCCTTGGCAGAGATTTGGAGGTGTTTTGACTTGATTTGAGTGTTTGCAGGGTCAAGGAAGCCCTCCTGGCCAAGAGCACAGTGTCAGTGCCAATGGCACAATGCCAGTGCTGAGGGCACATCGCCAACTCCTGAGCGCGCAACGCCTTTTTGCAGAGGGAATTTGGAGGCCTTCATAGTGTCTAAATTGGGCCAACAATAGCTTGTTAGAAATCTTAGCTTGTATATTTTCCTAATATACCTTTTTTGCACTGATTAGAGTTGGTTTGACCTATCAAAAGTTGATTCCCCCAAGACTGGGAAAAAGGTGCTTAATGATGGTGCAGAAATGCAGAGTGCTGGTGCATGCAACTTTTTGAGGCCTTCCTCAACTCCAAATTGAGCTCATGATAGCTCATTGGAAAGATATTCTAGTCTAGGTATCATTTGAATTATCAAGAAATTCATTGGGACAATCCAACTATGGGAAAACTATATTTTCCCAAGGTCACTCCAGAAGTGCAGCACTTCTCTTGTGACACCTGTATTTTTGACATTGCTCTAAAACCATGACACCTATGTAAATTTTGAAGGAGGTTTTTCTTCTTGGACCTATGATGGACAAAAACCTCTCTCACGTTTTTCAAATGCATCCCTTTTTGGTTAGAAACATAGTTTGAAGCAAAACTGGCCCTAGGTGTGGCAAATGATTTGTCCTTTGGAATGACTTCTTGGAAAATGATGGAGGCATGATAAGTTCATTAGACAAGTTTTGGATATGATCACACAGTGGAATCTTCAAATTATTCTCTTGTTTCTACCATGGATCTCAACTCATGATTTTCACCTTTGCTGGCCATTTTCCCAAAACCCTAGATGTTTGGAGTGTGTTAAGATGATCATCAGTGTTGTCTTATAAGTTATCTATAGCCCTTTCAAGTTCATTCATTTTTGTCCAGTTCACCTCACCTTTTTCCCTATTTCATCAATAATCTCTGAAATACTTTTCTTCATGTTTGGTTTTTGGTGTACCTCCTCCATGGTCATTTCTACATTTGATCACTACTTGGTACACTGTTGGACCTTCAAGCTCAAAAAAACCTAATTCTATAGAAGAACAAGCGTTTCCTGTCTTTCTTCCTGCAAGATGTATTTATTCAGGAGCATACCTCCTAAATTACCAACTTTCTACTGATAGACCTTTTAACACTCCTGCAGAAGTGTCAAAGTTTACATTTACCTTTTGCAGAACTTGAATTTGATAAGGTAGTGTTCTTTGGAAACCTTTAGATATTTTCTTGAGTAACCATGTCTCAACATTCCAATACCTCTGAACCAAATTCTAACAAAGAAAAACAATGTCTAAAACACCAATTATTTTCCTTGGAACATATGAAACCCTAATTGACCTAGTGGGAGGATTCTTTGACTTGGTCTTTGACTGAAAATTGGGTTGGAGTCTTTAAGTGAAAAAACAGAGTATTTGTCAAAGTGTTGTATTGAAGATCCAAAATCCAATGAACTTGATTTATCTAAAGAGCCTACAGAGATAGTTTTGGGACCATCAATGCTTGAGGAACTTGGTGAACATGGGAAGGAATAGACTTATAGGAAACCCTAGATGGAAAGTAGAGTTATTGGCAAGGGAAAAATAGAGTAATGAGGTCATAGGTAGGAATAAGGATGGAGATAAGTGGCACAAGAACATAAGGAGTTTTTAAGGAGTGGCAGGGTGACCATGAAATGGAAAGGTTGATAGAATAGTGAAAATTTTCCTATAAGGATAATGAAGGCAGTGAGATTTCTAAAACTCACAATATTCAGGGAAATTTTTTTTAGAAATCCAGAACCAGTCTATAGTCATCTACAGATATTAAAAAATACTGATGAATAACAGTGGCTCCACTTGGGGAGGGCAGCACATTTTCAGGAGGTGTCCAGGACCTCAGAGTTAAGGTCTCTGAGTTTTAAAGACCAATACCTTACTTGTACTTGGCCGATCCCTCTTCCTTCATTTGCTGATGTTCTCTTGAAGCTATGATCTCAAAAAATATGGAAAGACATGATTGCTTCAATATCAGTTCTACATACCCATCTCATTTTTCCTAACATTTTTTCTTCTTTTGGGTGCACTTGGACTGGCAAACCCTTGACATTGTTTTCTTTTGGAAGCATAAAAAATATCTACTTGTACCCTTATTACTTCCAAGAGTTTAGATTAGGCTGATGAAATATTTTATACTCTACCTACTCTACTTATCTGTCAAGGTTGAGTTGTTTGACATATTTTCATTCTATAATCTACTAACATGAAATTGAAAACATGACGAGATCAAGTTTAAGCAGTTTGACTTTTCATGGGCTATGGCATTTTGGACAAGCTGCACACAACATTTATTTGGAGAAAAAAAGAAGAAGATAAAAGCGAAAACTGAGGGCTGTAGTTTGAAATTTATTCTGCCTCCCTCTCTTTCTCTTTTGGTTTAGATTTGAGCATTGAAACCAAATGTCTTTTCCTAATCTAATCTACTGAAAGGCCAAGTTTACATGGTTTGGCAAGCCTTCATTCACTAATCTATCAGTGGAAATTTAAAACATGTTTAATCATGGTTAGGCTGTATGAATAAACAAGACTCTTTTTCTCAACTAGTAGTGGCATTTAAGCTTGCACACTTTTAGAAATCCTCTTTTTGGTATGGGGTTGTACCTCTTATTTTTTCCTGCCCTCTTTTCTTTTTTTCTTTTTTTCGTCTTTTTATCAAAATAATTTGAAACTAAAAACTAAAATATGCTCATAGTGTTGAGCTTATTTGCATACCTATCTATCCTAATCTAATGAAATTCCTTCTTCCCTAAATGAAACAATAATGTCAATGCAGCCAATTGAACAGTAGTAAAAATGGGTGAACAACTTGACTGCTTGTCGAAGGAAACAACAACATACCTTGATCATGTGTCTTTATAACCAAATTTATCATATGAAGTGGCAACTTATGACGTATTTGATTTTTGTAAACAATCCATGTCTGGAAACTCGAGCTAATCAGGACCTTCATGTAATCTGCTATAGGATCAACAAAAGCATGATGTAAATTTTTTTCTTTTAGGCCTTTCATGAATGGTTGGTCATTTGTATCTTAGATATTAACTTTGAAAACCTCATCTTCAGTCTGTTTCTTGAAAGTAAAATCATCCTCAGCCTCTTTATCATGATAATCTAATTTGGTAGCCTCATCATGTTCTGCTATGTTGCCTTTAAGAAACCCTGGTGTGCCTTGACTGAGTGAAATGGATTCTGCTTGCAGGCCTTTGGTAGGGACATTATCTAGTAATAGGTCCTCTTGAGGAGGTAGTCCAACATCAGCATCAATCTATTCTATAGTCTTTGTATGAGAAAATATATCAGTAGATAGGTCAGCAGTAGGACAAACAAACATATCTTCTTTGCATAAACATTTGGAAGTTGGCTGTATGTTTAGGATCTTATTAATTTCTTCTTCAGTCAAAAGAGGAGGTATTTTTCTCTTTCTTTGTATAGAATTATGATGTTTTTTTTCCTTTTGTGACTGATCATAAGGCTAAATTTCTTCCCTGTTGTTAATAACAATACTCAAAGACCGCTGATTTCTAATTGTATTAGGGTTGTCTTTGATGAACTTAAATGAAGCATAACCAAAAGGTGAAGACCTCTCCCTTTCTCCGAAACTTTATACACTTTCTTCTTCACTCTCATAGCTAATTTGTATTTTTTGATCACTATATTTGAGCTACTGAAAATGACCATCTTTGTCCCATAAATTAATTATTGATTTTTCTGTAATGTTGGCTTGATTCTAGAGAACATAATCATCATTATATTGATCTTACTCGAGTAGCTTATTCATAGAAGAAATGTTATCCCATATGCACACTAAATCAGCAGATTGATCCACCATATGTTGATCTATAAGTCTATTTTCTGATCTATGGTAGTTGGGATTAGAAGGAGAGTGCTTATGGCTAATAGATTCTTCCTTTCTTGGGATTGAAATATAATGGTTTTCTTTTTCTTGTCAAGGCTGGTCATAAGGCTGAATGTTTTCTTGAGCCTCACACAAGAGAGAGGAAGAATCAACACTTGTCCCTTCAGATGGATCTTGTGGATCCTCCTTCATTCCCTGATTGATTTCATAGTCAGCCAACCTCTCCTGGTTATTATGACAGTGAACCTGGGTCTGAAATGATGAAATTCCTCTAATATATCTTTAGGATGCCGATTCCTAAGTCTTCATCAATGTTTACAAGGTATTGTATGAGGTCTTCAAATTGATCACAACAATTTTTAGCTGATGATAAAGATGGACAATTTTCTTATAATGCTCATAAAATACCTTGTGGAAATCCTTTAAAGAGAACAAACTTCCAGGCTTTAGTCCTTCATACCATTCTCTTTCTTTACCTTCTAATGTCCCCATGACCATTTTCATGAGGTAGTCCTCATGCCATTCAAATTTTAACCTTCATGTATGTATATGAAATTTGATGAGATGTAACAAGGGGTCATCAAAATTTTCATCTTGAAACATAGGCAGGTTGGTGCTCCAATTTGTTCGAGGAATTTTGTGGGGGAATCTAGGAATATGATTTCTACTCATTGGGGCATATCTTCATTGTATTAGTGGATCCATATTTGTTTAATCAAAAAGGGTCACTGCACCTTTTCAACCAGTCTAGAGTCTTCTACCGGTGGAGTCTTTAGGTCTATTGAGAGTTGTGGAGTCGCCAGGTGGAGGAATTCAATTTTGCTATCCACCATTAGCAATGGGTAATTACTAAACTCACACAGTGTGCGATTAGGCTTTAAACTATTAGGACCGATTGACACAATCTCGGAGGAGTCTATGGTAACTAGTGGAGTCATTCGGCCTACTAGAGGCCAATGGAGTCACTAGGTGGATGATGCTAACTGTTTTGAGGATTTTTTTGTTGTCCACCATCAAAAACTAAATACCAATCTAGAGATTTTTTTGGGTTTTCTGAGTCCTTTATGTAACACTAAGATCTTCGATGAGTGTTCTTGAGTTGATTCATCATGGTGCTAGCATGATGCATCAACCAGATATCACTCTTGGCTAACACTTGATTTTCTAAGTTTTATAGGGAGGTTTATGAGTGTTAAGGGATATTCAGGTTGTTACTTACTTAGGTCCCACCGTGATCACCATTATGTTAGATCCCCAGAATTTTGGTAGATTGGTAATGACCAAAAAGACAAGGCTAAAATCAAACCAATATTTGGAGTCCTAGGACCTAGCCTTCCTGGATTTAGAGAGGGCTCTCTCTATGTTTGTGTAAAGGATTTATCTTGTTTGATTTTAGGCTAGTTATAGGGACTGGGGTTTGTTTGTTTGTTTGGTTAGATAGGTTGTCAAGTAGAACAGATAGAATAAGAGAGGTTTAGACCTTTGGGATATGGAGTCTACAAAAGGTCTTGATAAGTACAACAATAGGTCAAGGGTGTCTCAGAGGGAAAGTATAACAAAACCAAATGGATCATTAAGGCTTATGTGAGTGAAGTGAACATTAATTTGTGAAATAAGTAGGTTTAAAGGGCAGTTAAGAATCCTTTAACAAGTATTATAACAAGAAAATGTTTAAGAATATCATACACAAAGAAATAACCAAAGATAGGGTATACCATTAGCTTCTTTGACTAAACCTAGCAAGTAAACATCAATACAACAATCCAGTAAAACATAGAGAGAAAAAAACTT
This sequence comes from Pinus albicaulis, assembly GCA_034641835.2. Taxonomy (NCBI): domain Eukaryota; kingdom Viridiplantae; phylum Streptophyta; class Pinopsida; order Pinales; family Pinaceae; genus Pinus; species Pinus albicaulis. The sequence continues at coordinate 389,148,218 of CM076573.1, forward strand.
GTAAATTCTCTAGTGATTTCACCTTCAGGTAAAGAAAACATTCAATATAACATACAGTATTGATCAAAGATAAGGGAAATCCTAAAATTCGTTAATAATACTACAAATAACTTCAAGAAAACCATTTAAGATGAACAAAAGGGCATGGAAAACCATGAACCTCTTCAGTTAAACCCTAACTAGCAATACTTCAAAGAAAGATCTCAAAAACAATGTTTAAGTTATATCAATGATTAGGACTAACCATAAACTAATTTGACATGGAATCCATTAAATAATTTTTGAGATAAAAAAGCTGAGTGGGATTTGAGAGAAACTAATAATTCTCTAAACAGACCTATCAGAGGAAAACATATAAGAAATAGAAAGAAGACAGAGCTAAGGTGCCTCTAAACAACACTTCTTAATCTAAAATTTTTGTCCTATTGCATGAGAAAGATGAAACAAATTGAAAAAACATAAGAAAGTGAGCACTAAATTATAAGGACATCACCATTAGCCATGCTCATGAATCCTATAAGTGTGCTTGGCTCCATTGTCATCCAAATCAAAGCATTCATAACACTCCAAAGCCAATTTCTCTTCAATATCCAAGTCTATGTATTAAGTCTAACAATCAACCAACAATTACAATGAGGACTCCATGCAGTATTTAACTTTCATAGGAGGGTCAAAACCCTAACTAGGGTTTTGGAAACCATTAACTACTCATAAATGTCATTTTTGTCCTATGAGACCATGCAAGGCCCAAGGCACAAATATCCTAATTCAATAAATGCAAAATAACTCCTCAACCAACTTTGGCAAAAAAATTGAATTTGAGGCTCATAAATATCTCCAAGTGTGTTTTGTTGATTTTTTTGCAAGGGCGCAGCATTGAGGTTCAAGGGCATTGTGCTAGGCCAAGGGCGTACAGCTTGCACTAGAACAATTTCCTGTTTTGTAACCAAGATTTGGAGGTCTTCTAGGTGTCCAAACGAGCTCCATGATAGCTCATTGAAAATAATATCCTGTCTAGTTTCCAAAGCTTGTTTTGGGTTTCGATTTGGTGTCCATTTCCCTTCCTAAAAACCCATTCTCCCAAGACTGTTCAGGGCGGAGTGCTAGCTCTGAAAATAGGGCAGAATGGTGAAAGTTTGCATGTTTTTGGCCCTTTTGGAGGATCAGTTTTTCTCCAAATGAGCTGAAATGTTGTGTGGATGACGTCCTTGTCCCAATGAACCCAAAAATGCAAACCATTCCTTCATTGAGTGCCCTCAAAAAGAGCACATCTCCAGTGACGCTGCACCCTTGGCCCTCCAAAACAATCAAAATTCAAAATTTACAAAAAGTTGCCAAAATTTGAATTTGCCTTGCTCATTATGTTTGGGATGCCTTTAGGGATGCATTAGCAAGGATGTCAAGGTTTTATTTGTCTTTTGCCTCCTTTTCTTTGGCTACGGCTTTCTTCAATCCAATTGTCCTTGGCCTCTTCCTAGGAAGTTGTTCTTCCCCTTCTTCATCAATGACCCTTTCCTTACCTTGTCAAGTGCTTAGCTGATGTAAAAGGCATGGTCCCTTGCCTCTTAAGGGAAGAAAACACATGCCTATTTCCCCTATGGAAGGTCAAAGGAAAAGGTTCAATTTTGATCATTCCAGTGCCTTCACTATTGGTGCTATCATGACTACCATCATCATTGGTATCCTCACTGTCCTCATGGCTCTTATTAGCACTGCTACTTTCTGCCTCATTTCCTTTATATGATCCACTAATTTTTGCGTCATCACTGTTAACATGGCTTTTTGACCCACTGTCATCATCATCACTGCTGATCTCTGCCTTATTGCTCTCTGTCTTGCTGATATCCTCCTTATTGACATCAGCCTCATTTTCCTTATCCTCACTGTTGTTTTCCTTACTTCTAAGAGATTCACTATTCTTTTCATTGCTCTTTGACCCACTGCTATCATGGCTCATTTCCTTGTTGTTTTCTACATCCTCACTTCCATCATTCTTACTGCGTCCTTCATTTCTGTCATCACCACTGCAATGTGCCTCACTATTTTCAGACTTATTGGCATCTTCTTCATTTGCATTTGCCTCACTATTTTCTTCCTCCTTGCTTGACTCTTCATTGTTATCTCCCTCTTTTTTAGATGCACTATTATCATGAGATGAAGGTGAGGGATTTTGAGAAAGTGGTGAAGAAAGGTCATTTTGAGATGAAGGAATATGTGTGGATGGTGAGGTGGATGAGTCATCATGAGGTGAGGGAATAAGAGTATATAAGAATGAGGGATAAGCTAACCACTCAATGAAAACCCTCTACTGACATGTTTACACTCTGTTTTTCCAACCTTGGAGTGTAAATGGAAATGAAATGAAAAGATGGTGATGAAATGGAAGTTTAGGCTAATGAGGGAATGAATAAGTGAGGGGATAGGTATCTTAGGCTGAGTTAGAGGCTAAAACACATAAAGAAAATCCCCAGCTATGAAATCACTCTTTGATTTGATTGATACTCTTCATAAACAGATGGAGTGAGTTTCAAACAGTGGTTTCAAGCATGAAATTCAGGGTTTTCTCCTTAGGGTTTGATTTCATCCAATTAAAATATCAAATATGCTTGAAAATGTGGTTAGGAAATGGTACTTACCCTCAATAACACTTGAAAAACCCTTTGCAGAGATTTAGAGGTGTGTTGAATTGATTTGAGTGTTTGCAGGGTGAAGGAAACCCTCATGGCCAAGGGCACACTACCAGTGCCAAGGGCGTAGCGCCAACTCCTAAGCGTGCAGTGCCTTTTTGCAGAGGGCATTTGGAGGCCTTCCTAGTGTCCAAATTTTGCCCATGATAGCTCATTACAAATATTGTCCTGACTAATTTCTAAATATACCTTTTTGACACTGATTGGAGTTGATTTGACTTGTCAAAATTTGATTCTCCCAAGATTGGTCAAAAAGTGATGAATGATGGTGTAGAAATGCAGAGTGCTGGTGCAGGAAACGTTTGGAGGCCTTCCTAAACTCCAAATTGAGCTCATGATAGCTCATTGGAAATATCTTCTAGTCTAGTTATCATTTGACTCATCAATAAAGTATTTTGGAAACTCCAGCTACGAGAAAACCTGATTTTCCCAATGTCACTCCAAAAGTGCAACAATTCCCTCGTGACAACTGTAGTTTTAAAATTTCTATAAAACCGTGAGACCTATGTAAAATATGGAGGTTTTTCTTCTTGGACATATGATGGACAAAATCCTCTCTCACTTTTGTTAAATTCATCGTTTTTTGGTCAGAAACATAGTTTGAAGAAAAAATGGCCCTACGTGTGGCAAATGATTTGTCCTTTCGAATGACTTCTTGAAAAATGATGGAGGCATGATAATTTCATTAGAAAAGTTTGGGATATGATCACATAGTGGCATCTTCAAAGTCTTCTCTTGTTTCCACCATGGAGCTCAACTCATGCTTTTCACCCTTTCTGGCCATTTTCCCAAAACCCTAGATGTTTGGAGTGTTTTAAGACAATCATTAGTGTTGTCTTCTAAGTTCTCTATACCCCTTTCAAGTTCATTCATTTTTTCCTATTTCACCTCACGTTTTTCCCTATTTCATCAATAATATCTAAAAGAATTTTCTTCATGTTTGGTTTTTGGTGTACCTCCTCCATGGTCATTTTTGCATTTGATCACTACTCGGTACACTACTGGACCTTCAAGCTCAAAAAACCCTAATTCTATACAAGAAACAAGTGTTTCATTTCTTTGTTGCTACAAGATGTCTTTATTCTTGAGAATACCTCCTACCTTACCAAATTTCTACTGATAGACCTTTTAACACTCCTACAGAAGTGTCAAAGTTTACATTTACCTTTTGCAGAACTTGAATTTGATAAGGTAGTCTTCTTTGGAAACCTTTAGATATTTTCTTGAGTAACCATGTCTCAACATTCAAATACCTATGAAACAAATTCTAACAAAGAAAAACAGTGTCTAAAACAACAATGATTTTCCTTGGAACATATGAAACCCTAATTGACCTAGTCGGAGGATTCTTTGACCTAGTCTTTGACTAAAAATTGGCATGGAGTCATTAAGTGAAAAAACAGAGTATTTGTCAAAGTGTTGTATTGAAGATCCAAAATCTAATGTACTTGATTTATCTAAAGAGCCTACAGAGATAGTTTTGAGACAATCAATGCTTGAGGAACTTGGTGAACAAGGGAAGGAATAGGCTTATAGGAAACCCTAGATGGAAAGTGGAGTTATGGGCAAGGGAAAAAACAGATAAATGAGGTCATAGGTAGGAAAAAGGATGGAGATGAGTAGCACAAGCCCATAAGGTGTTTTTAAGGAGTGGTAGGGTGAACATGAAATGGCAAGGTTGATAGAATAGTGAAAATTTTCCTAGAAGGATAATGAAAGTAGTGAGATTTCTAAAAATCACAATATTTATGGAATTTTGTTTTTAGAAATCTAGAACCAGTCTATAATGATCTATAGATAGTAAAAATTACTGATGACTAAAAATACCAACATGCAAGCACCCACCTGTGAAAGGATACAACCTTCTCTCATTCTCCAACACCCATTGGAAGGGAGCTCCAACCCCCTGACTCGTTTACCAGCACCCACTAGAAGGGAGACCCTACCCCCTAATATGATCGCCAGCTACTACTGAAATGAAGATTCAACTTCCTCATTGAAGGCTCCAACCCTCAGCACCTCTGTGGACCATGTTTCATAAATTTTCACATTGGATCCACCTATTTCAATAGATCACACCTTGTAGGCTACTTTTCATCAAATTTTCAAATTGGACCCACATATATCAAAACTGAAACTGATCAGTGTAACAAATCACTCAATCATTGAACCAAACTGAATCAACCAATCACTGAACCAAATGAGACCCAAATCAATCAACTTATTCTAAAACAATCAAAATCAGTTAGATCATTGTAATAAGAATACCAATATTGAACCCAAAACATTGCATCAACTCATTGAATCAATTGCATACCTTAATCAATCATATGACAGAATATATACGCTACTCTTCTTAAGCATATCCGCATGTATGCACACTTTCCATGAATTAAACCCACGTACAAATCTAAAAATACCAAACCCTGAAACTAAACCATTTTCATTCTGAAATAAACTCTGAGTCACAAAAATAACCACTGAATCATTTTGAACTAATCATAGAACTATCATTGATCACATACAGCTAGTAGCATCATCACTCTTCAACATATCATTCCTTAATCAATTCAGCTTCAATCATCACTATTAAACCTAGATCAACATGAAGAATTCATTGGAAGACAGTAGAAAAACAACAAGACTGATTAGACTGATAAGAAATCTTATTGAAAAAAAACCTAACTTATATACCTACTTTCAAAAAAACACTTCCATGTATATATGTGCCCTTCAACAAATCAAACCTGCATATAGATATTTATAAATTACAAAATCGATACACTACTTACCAACATGAAACCCATGTATGTACGTGTGTTTATGGTTATCAAACAAGCATACAAATTTTCAAATATTCACTTTTACCTTCATTGCACATCAGACCTTCAAGACAAATCCACCTCTCGGAATTCATTATAAAACATGCATCAAAAACATTATTATCCCAGATCAAATTAACCCATAATAAAATCAGTCAACACATAGTCATTTCAGATCTATTAAACCTTATCCATTGTTGCATTCCACAGTGCACACTTATTTCAGATCAATAACCCAAACTATGCATACATACTTTAGAGTGAAGTATTCATCAATCACACATCACTTGCACTCAACTTTTCTTGCACCCTTAGCACTTTGATCTTCACCTCCTTATATAGCTTAGGCCTTAGCCAATACCATGGGTCAAAACCACACTAATTTAAATGATATTTTTTTACAGGATCAAATAGTTGTTGACGTGCTCATTAGTATGGGCTAATACCATGGTAAGGACCCTTGGTATTTAGGAAACCATAGTGCAGAAATTGTACATGTTTTTCCTTCTACATACCACGTGTGTACACGAATTTTCTTGATAGAACCCACGTGCACCTATCAAAACATTCCCTTCAACATTCCTTTGTATTTGAATTACTATGCATTCGTCCAAAATCTCTGTCACATGTAGACACATCCTGTTGACATCTTCATAAATTATGTTGCCATCAAAGGACGAGTCATGAAGTAGGATACCATCAAGGAAGACACATTAGTCATAATGCCAAAACACACCTGGAAGCTATTAGGTTCAATAACTTTTTCCTATGAATTAGATAGAAAAGTGAGGAGAGTAAAAATACACCAAAATAAAGTCAAGGGCTGGTAATAGATACTAAATAAACTTCTTAAGAATCAAGAATTGGTACGGAAAGTAAATAAAATAAAAAAGGCACAAATTCTGCACAAAAATTTGTAACTTCCACAATCGATACTGGCACAATTTCATCTTCCACTCAAAAGAAGTGGAAAGTTATTACAAGTGAAAAACTGGTTCACGGTGGGCTATTAGGTGAAGGATATGATGAAGAGCCTCCTCAGAGATTCACTCTAGAAATAATGCATCATTGTTGAATCTTCCAAATCTAGTAGTCCCCTCAAAATAGGAAGCATTCAACAAGTTATAGACGTGCAAATCGAGAACGTTGTACCACCTGAGTCCTTGTATATGGACAACTTTACTGTTTATGGGAATTCCTTCAAGGAAGATTTGAAAAATATTTAAAAGGTATTGATTAGATGCAAGGAAGCACACCTTGCCTTGAGTAATATAAAGTGTAGGATGATACTAAATATGGGCATTATGCTTGTTCATGTCATTTATGATGCATGTATCAAGGTTTATCCCACCAAGATCAAGGTATTATCCCAATTGCTAGTTCCTACATTGCACAAAGGGTTGAGAAGTTTCCTTGGTTTTGTAAGGTATTATCGACGCTTTATTGAAGGTTTCATAAATATTGTAATACCTTTGTTGAAATTATTATCTAAACATGTTGTTTTCTTATGGATTTACCAATGTCAAGATTCATTTAATACTTTGAAAGAAAAACTCTTATTTTTTTTATGTTTTTTGGGGACTCAATTGGGCTTTACCCTTTCATATTTCCACGAATGACACAACTTTAAAAGCTATCCTAGGGAATAAAGATGACTAGTGTTATTACGAAATTTTTTACACTAGTAAAAAATTTAACCCCCGTTGAATTGAATTACATTGTGAGAGAGGAGTTCCTCATGGTAGTGTAACCTATAGACAAGTATGGGCATTATATAATAGGTTATGAGTTTTTCAACCATACAGACCATGTTGCGATCTAGTACCTCATGAATAAACTAGTAACTAAGAGTCGGATGATTAGATGACTTCTCTTATTAGAGGAATTTAATGTTACCATTGTAGATCGACCTAGTAAAAATAATTTTCTTGTTGATTCCTTTTCTGGGTTGCAACATGAATAAACTAATGTTCCTATAAATGTGGATTTTCCTGATGAACAATTATTTTTGGTTTCTAGTTACCTGCCTTGGTTTGCAGATATTGCAGATTATCTTATTATATGAAAACTACCAGTGAAGCTCTTTCTCCTGAGAATTTCAAGATCATAAATAGAAGTGCTTATTATTCTTGGATTAACAGTGATTTGTTTTATATATGTGTAAATATGATCATTAGACGATGTGTACAGGAGGATGATCCTGAAATTTTAAGACATTGTCACAATGAGCCTCGTGGAGGCAATTTTTCAAATAAGTGCATTACCTACAAAGTATTGCAAGATGGGTATTATTGGCCTAACCTATTTAAAGACGTGAAAAAATATGCACACTAGTGTGATAGTTGCTGACGAATGGGGAGGTCAGTTTAGGTAGATGAAATGTCATTGAAAACATAAGTGTTGGTTGAACCGTTCAAGAGGTAGGCCCTAAATTTCGTAGGTCTGATCATGCCAGTTTACCCAAAAAATAAATATATTTTGGTGTGTATGGGTTATGTTAAAAAATGGGTCGATGCCAAGGCGATAGCTCGAGCAAATGAATATGCAGTCTCAACTTTTCTATATGAGGATATGTTTACCAGGTTTGGTGTGCCGAGGGAGATTGTTATAGACCAAGGATGCATTTTACATCCAACTTGATCAAAGTTATTATGGAACAATATCATATTTGACATCAAACATTAATTCCTTATCACCCTCAAGTGAATGGGCAAGTAGAATCCATGAATAAAGTATTGGAGGGAATTATCACTAAGACCATTAAAATCCATCATAAATATTGGGAACATTGATTAATTGAAGCTCTCTGGGTATACAAAACAACATGGAGTACTAAGGGATGCCCACCATATGAGCTAGACTATGGGAAACAAGTCCTACTATTGATGGTTTTAGATTCACACCTTCCCGATTGTTTCTCAGTTGGTACTAGATTTAAACAAAGAACGGGAACATATATTGTTACAACTAAATGAAATCAGGCAGGACATAGTCCAACAGATGATACTAGTACATGAGCATTAGAAGAAATGGCATGATAAATTCATTCGGCACAAAAAATTCCAGTAGGGAGACTCGTTTCTCTTTTTTTATTCTAGATTTAAGGATTTCAAAGGGAAATTCATGACTTGTTGGTTGCGACCATATGAAGTGGGCATTTATTTTGAAAATGGGTCAATTCAAATAAAAAACATTGATGAACAACAAATATATTTTCTTGTCAATAGACATAGGCTAAAGTTTTATCGAAATCCAATGTCCAAGGAGTAATTTGTAGCTAAAATCCACAAGGACAATGGGACGAAAGTGGTGAATTAGGAATAATCTCTTCTTGTTTCTATTTCCTCTTCTTAACTCTTCCCTTTTTGTTTAAAACATATATATTGGGGCCTAATTGTGAAAATCGCCTTTTGACATGATTAGGTTGTTAAAATGTTGTTATCATTTCTTTATTCTCTAACTCATGAATCTTCCAAATTTTTGTGTTGTCTCATGTTAGTTGATGAGGGATTCCTTAAGGCCCTCCTTCTAATGGTTCCTACCCCCATCAACTTCATCACATTATCATAGGAGGAGGACTAGGGATTATTAGAGTAGCTTGATACTTGAATGCATCAATGGAAAGATCTCTTGTTGAAAATCAGTGGGAATACATCATTGTCTCCTAGTTACTAGATCTTATAGGTGACTCAACTTTACCACATTAATTCATACCTCGCAAGATATATATGGGTACCTTGGATTCCATTGACATTAAAGGTGGAAGGCCTCAGTTTAATTAAAAACATACACTATTTTTTGGTAATCCAACGATTCTTTGTTATGCAGCCAGCTCACAAAATAGTAGAAATGATAGATCAATGACTTAAAAGCTATCCTCTTCGAGGGGGAAACCCCCTTTACATCACACAAATGAAAACTTGTTTGATGATACAAATGAAGAGACCTACTTGTTATATATAGGATTCTAAGGGGTCACAATATAATCATAGCCTAAATAACATTCATAATGTAAGGGCACAACAATAACAATAATGTGCTTCTATGGGGCACAAAAATAACAATATGGTGGCTACATGGGCACCAAAATAACGGTAGGGGGCTACACTATAATTATAGGGACATAACATGCCCCTCTCCTTTAAAAAAGTGTTGTCCTCAATGCTTGAGTAGTTTTGTATTCTTCTATATAAAATTCCCATCCTCCCATGTGGAATCTTCAACGAGTAAGTTCTTCCACTTAATGAGATACTATGAAATTGATCGATTCTACAGTTCTGGGGTTCTTGTTTCTGTGACTGCTTCGGGCTCAAATATTAATTTTCCTTATTTGTCAAGTTATGGAAATACTGTTTGAACTAGGAGATTATCACCGATAACCTTCTTTAAGCATGAAATATGGAAAACTTGGTGTACTTTGGAAGATGTGGGGAAATCCAATTTGTATTCCATAGTACCAGTAGTTTACAACACCTTGGAAGGACTATAGTTCTTGGGTGATAATTTATTATCCTTCTTAGCTTTCTTGAGGGACATCTATTTGTATGGTTTTAGCCGTATAAATACCCAGCTGCCTACATCAAAACTTATTTCATTGTGATGTTTAATTTCCTATTGTTTCATTCGATTTTGTGCTAGAGTGAGGTTATCCTTTAAGAGATGGAGAAATTGTTTTTGATGCTCGATGTGATCTTCCACTACTTCAACCTTATAATTTTCTCTTAAATATGATGTGATGGATAGTGGATGATATCCATTAAGTTCCATAATTTTTCTTTCAACTTTTCTTTCCACCTTGAATGCCTCCTCCAATGAATTAGGTTCCAAAAGGAGAACTTCATGTTGTATGTATCCTTTATTTTCCCTATAAATACATCAATCCTATGCTCCTCTCGAATATCATTTACCTTGATATTCAATATTTGGATGTCTTCAATGTGCTCTGCCATTGAACCCTTTTGTTTGAGATTTATCAATTGGCTAAAGAAGGTGTTTCTCTTTGTATCCTCATAATGTGTGTTCGAGTAGGGTCCCCTAACCGCAATTTTGGTACAATTTTGTAATATTTTGGAATAGTTTAGTCTAGTGCAATGGATTTGGGGTGGGTCAAAGCCCCCAATGAATTGTAATGGGTCAAAGGGTAGACCAAGAGTCTGCAAACCATGGTTTGCAGACCATAGAGTAGCACAGGCTAAGATGATATAAATAGATGTATAAGTTGAGTCTAGAAGCAAGTTTTGAGTCTGATTAAGCTTGGATACGAATTGCAGAGATCTATTTTGTGGATTTTCTGGGTAAGGGCTCCTGGTGGCTGTGTGCGTGGAGACCCTAAGTCTTGATGTGTGCGTACCCTGATGGTTGTGTGCACAGGATGGTAAATATAGTCGATAAGTCAGATTTGAATATGAATGAATATGAATGAATGAGAAGGATGTTTTGTGATATCTGAGTATTTATGTGTTATGGTTATTGGCTACGCTCTATGTTATTTTTGAGATTATATATGCTCGTTGAATACTGATGACTTATTGATATGCACATGGATGCTATACTAATATAAGAAGGAATAAATGCATAGATCTGGTTATGATCAATCACCTTGCTTCTGTTAACATGTTATCTAATCATTTATGAGCTTCGCTTAAGTTATTTCGCCAATATACTATTAAGGGTTTATGTGTTAGGGATCTCTCGCGCAGGTCTGTTAGATCTGAAGGGACCCACTTAAATTAAATTTATCTCTCTTAGGGTGTAGAAACCTGGTTCCACCACCCTCCCATACTACTTCGAGTGATACCTTGACCAGCGCAAGCAGGACATTGCCAAAAGGGACAGTAGTATAGGGATTTTTTGGTAAATATTAAATCCGAACCTGAGTTAAGACCCCTCAAACCAAAAAATGGTTCCATTTCTGGGACTGGGAGCATTTTGAGAGAGAGATTGGGTAATGCCATGGGGTCATTGGTAGCCATTGAAGCCTAAACTTGAGGAATAGTTTGAAACGTAGATTCAAGAGTTTTCCCTAAAAGATAATAGAAGCAAGAAGCTATCGGCCGAGGAGTGGAAGAACAAGTACATTTTTACAAAGGTACATGAAATTTTCTTCATAACCTTTTCACACAAGCTACAGGAGTGGCTAGCGAGGTTGGAGGAGTTCCAAACCTGTTGGAAGGAAGATTAGGTCACGTAGTGGACCCTTGAGTTGATACAAAAGTTGGAGAAGACTGATAAAAATATCACTAGGACAGTAGACCACTAGGTGGATAGTGTTTTGGGTGGGTTTGTAACTGAGTTTGCAGTCGATCAGTTTTTGTCCTATTCTAAAGCAGAGAAAATGTTTTTCAAGGGATTTAGTGGTAAATTCTTGTAGACATTAGAGCTGCTGATTAAGATGCTATTATGTGGAAATATTTTCCTGTGCAGTCACACCGAGTGAATGACCTTTGACCAGAGTGGAAGCACGACGCGAAGTGATAAATACTAGCGGGTTAATCAAGAAGGAGATAGATCATTGTACAATCCTCTAAGGGAACCACCTAATCTAAACCGGGACGCGGCTGCGCACACAGGGACCAGTCCCCCCGCTACGCCACCATTGAACTCATGCAAGGGTAAGAATTCTCTTACCCCCCTCCGTCACCACCTACAGATGATATGGTTGAGCACATGAAGTTACTCACCTTTAAGGATGCAGGGGACAAGGATATGGATCGGTTTTGGTTCGTGGAAGATTCGGTATGGACCACATAGAATGTTAATAATGATGCTGTAAAAATAGTTCATCCATCAATAACATTTGAAGGGTGGGCTTTGTTGTGGTTCCAGTGTTTTGGCCAGATTGGAAAGACCAAAAGACAAGACAACATCAAACCACTTTGGGATCCTAGGATCTAGCCCTCCTAGATCTAGAGAGGGATCTCTCTATAAATGCAAAGAATGATACATCTTTGAAGCTCATACTGAGGCATTAGGCTAGGTATGAAGCATAGGGGTTTAGGTTTGTTTGGTTGGATACCATTAACTAAGAAGGCTATGTGGAATGAGAAAGGAACATAGTAGCAGGATGTTTCAACATGGGAAGATAAGTCAAGAGGAGTGTCAATCCATTGGGCTATGGAGTCGTGAAAGGGGATTACTTGCATAACAACTATCCAAGGGCTTCCATAGGGAAAGTCATCTATACCAAAGGATATTTCTAGATAGATGGTGGGGTGGGACAATAAGAGGTGAGGTGAAATGAAAGAAACCAAAGTGTAGCCTAAGATCAAGTAAGGACTTTGAACCTATCCTGCTTTTGACATACTCAAAGGAAACTCTCAATAAAGACAAAAAGGGTAGCTTAATATTAGGTCAGATGTCATTTAAATCCAGGCTTGATTTTAACATAATCTAAAGGAAAATAGTCCAACAGTCCTCATGACCACCTTCAAAAGGTAGAGAAACATTAAGATTAAACACTGAGCAAGCCCTAAGATCAGAGAAAGACTTTTAACTTTCAATGCTTTTGACACTAGCTCAAAGGGATCTTAGAAAGGCCAACTGTTGGAACAGGACCCTAGTGGATAGGGCTAACTCTAAATCCCCAGTATCCCAATTCTTCTAGCTAAAACCAAACAAGAACATCTAAGAAGAAAACCCTGAATTCATACATCAGTAAGCATGGGCAAACCAACATCTTTGACTGGTTAAATTATGCAAATTTGTTCTCAGATATACAATCAGCAGAAAACATCAAAGATAAGAAGAGCAGGAAGCATTAGGGTACTTTACAGCAGTATATCCTAAGCTAGATTACTGATTCTTATCAGAGAATAATGGACAGTGTGAAAGACATGAAATGAGACAATCATAGTAGGGAAAACATCACTCGTAATATAGACCAGGATCCTGTGAAATTTTCTTATTCAATTGATGTGCAAAACCAGTCACATACTTTGAGCTCAATGTCTTGTTACAGTCACAAATTTTCTTCCCAGCCTATTATATTACAAACTACCCAGCTACTTCCCCCAATAACAGTTCTAACAGTCGATAAAATCCCTATCAACCAATAACAACCTTTACAATGTATTCTTCAGGAGTTCTTATAGGAGAATGAGTAGCAATAGTAGTAGATGTAAATTTAATTGATTCATTAAGACAGAGTGGAAGAAGTATTTGATTCCCACTATACATAATGGCTCTGCATTTAACATGTTTGATACCCTTTAGGCTGGTTTAGAGGTCTTTGTCAGATTGACAATATCTTCAGGTATGTCTCTTGCAGTACTCTCTGACTGTAAGTACGCTGTTTTATATCTTGTGACAAGTAAGGTGGATATAAGGTCTTTCAGGTCTTCCATACTTCCATAACTATTGTCCTAATAGTTTTAAGGACTTCTGTAAGTGTAATAAGTGTTCTGGTGTTCGATGGAAGATGGAGGAAGTCATATGGTTGGTCCTTCCTTGGAGAAAACACTCTGCTGACGTCAATCCATTGATATAACTTGTTTCATGGTGATTTAGACCTTATTAGGCTTTTTAATCATCTTCATGGTCTTCATCTTGTTGGGGTTCCCATTTTTTGGCAGATTTGGCAATACCAAAAGATGAGACAACATCAAACCACTTTGGGGCCCTAGGATCTAGCCCTCCTGGACTCAGAGAGGGATCTCTCCAAATAGATCAAAGAATGATGTCTCTTTAAAGCTCAAAATGAGGTGTTAGGCTAGGTATGAAGCACAGAGGGGTTTTAAATGATTTGGTTGAAGGGTTGCTGGGTTCGTCAGGAGATCATAGACTGGGAAAGTAATGAGAGAAAGGAAACAAAATAGCAGGAGGCTTCAAAAAAGAGGATAGGCCAAGACAGTGCCATCCATTGGGCTATGGAGTCATGAAAGGAAATTGCATGCAACAACTAGCCAAGGCTTTAAAAGGGCAAGTCATCTATACTAAAGGATCTTTTTAGATAGATGATGGGATGGAACATTAAGGAGGAAAGTGAAAGAAGGAAAGCAACCAATTTTATGTCTATAGATCAAGTCAGAGGTCATTTAACTCCAAACCTGCTTGGACATACTCAAAGGTGGCTCTCAGAGAGACAATGGGGCTGCTTATAGATCGGACCAGAGGTCATTTAACTCTAGGTCTGCTTTAGCAACTCCAAGAGAAAACAAAGATAAGATAAACGAAGGGATCTTAGAAAGGTAAGCTGGTCGTGCAAGGATCCTAGTGGACAGGGCTAACACTTATCCCCAGTGCTCCAAAACTTTCCAACTTTAAACCCCTCAAGAACATCTAAGAATAGCTTCAACCAATTCATACATCAGCCAGCAGGCAATAACATCCACTGCGCTGGTTAAATCAACTGAAAACAACTCTTAGATAGCACATGTAGCGGAAAACATAAAGGTAGGGAGAGAAGACAGCATAGGGAACCTAACAAAGGGTGAATCCTATACCATTATTCTGATGCCTACCGGAAGAACGTGAAACATCATGTAAATGAAATAAACAGAGTTAAGAGGAACATCACCAATAGCAATAGACCAGAATCCTATGAAATGTGCTTTGATTAATAGATGCAAAACCAGTCATGTACAATAAGGCTCAATGGCTGTTACAGTCCAGACTTCTCCTCCCAGCCTATTACATACAACTACTCTGCTACTCCCTCCCAAGACTGTTCTAACAGTCGAATGAATCCCTCTAACAGCAAACTACGCAGCAACTGAACAACAACCTTTACATTATGTTCTCGGGGATTTTTATAGGAGAAGAGGAAGAGACAGAGGCAGATAGACAATTAAATGAGATTCATTAAGACAGCAGGACGGAAGTGTTCACACCCATGCTGCTTAATGGCTCTGCGGCGTACTCTGTAGACTGTTTGGAGGCTCTGTTAGGCCGGAAATTGACCTCGGATATTTCTTTGGAGTCCTTTCTGGAGCTTGGAGCTCTGTGCTGCCATTCTGGAATAAATGAACTGGTTCAAAGGTCCGTCTATCCATCCATGCTTCATTACTGCGGCCTGACAATATTTTAAGAAGCTCTGTCAGTGTTCTTGACTTTCCTAGGCTCCAGAAGCATGGAGGACGCTGCGGGAAGGTGTACCTCTGGAGGAAAAAAACTCTGCTGTTAGGTAGCGCAGTTATGGCGTTGCTAGTGCGCTCTTAATCTTCGAACAATGCCTGAATCCTTTGACTTGCGGGGTTAACATTAATTATGTCAACAGAAACCACTAACCCCTTTGAAACCATCTGTTGATCTGCTGGCAGTGCCGAGAATCCCTCTATGAGCTGTCTGCACAATTTGAAATAAACTTATTACGGGGTCCGGGCAGTGGTGGAGAAATGAAGCAGAGGCGGAGGAATGGTGGCGGAAGAGCGGAGAAACAAACGAATAGTGTAAAACCCAAAACTTAGTGTCGGGCCGAAATACAAAGGAATGAATGAAAAACAATGGAGCAGAGCCATGGAGGTGGGACCCAGCGGAGGCAGAGGGCGATTAAACTAAAACCGTTAGATCTTAAACCCAACGGACGGTGGAGATGTAATCGGAGGCTTACAATCGGAGGACGGGAGACAGGACTTGCGATTGCGATCGGAGGGGCGATGCGATTGAGCGCTGGCCGTTAGATCGTGAAACAGATGGACGGTCAGGATTGAATCGGGAGACAGCGGGGAAGGCTTGCGATCGGAGGAAATGGGAGTGCGATGGTCGTCGGATCGTGTAACAGATGGACAGAAAGGATTTAATCGAGAGACGGAAGTAGGGACTTGCGATCGGCGATCAGGTGGAGGGTGCGATTGGCACAGGACCGTCGATCTGGTGGAGGAATGAATGGTCAGGATGCAATCGGGAGACAACGAGGAGGGCTTGCGATTGCGATCGGGAAGGGGTCTGTGATTGAGCGCTGACCGTAGATCTGGGAGGAAACGGACGGACATGATTTAATCGGGAGATGGAAGGAGGGACTTGCGATCGGCGATCGGAGGTCGGGATGCGATTGAGCGCTGACCGTCCGATCGGGGATCAGATCAACGGTTCAGATTCAATCGGAGGGAGAGAAGAGGGGTGGCGAGATGACGATGCGATTGTGCGATAGCCGTTGGATCGCGCAACAGATGGACGGCTAGGATGTAATCGGGGGATCTAAATCGGGGCGGCACCATTGGGCTTTGCGATTGCGATTGGGAATGGGTTTGTGATTAAGCGCTGACCGTTGGATCTATGATCAGATCAACGGCTCACAATCAATCGGCAGGAAAAGAGGAGGGTATGGAAGGGGAGATGCGATTGTGCGACAATTGTCGATTTCGGGTCCAGATCAACGGCGGGGATGTAATCGGAGGTTCACAATCAGAGGAAGGAGCAGAAGGCTTGCGATTGATCGGAGGCTGTTGCGATTAAGTGCCAACCGTCGGATCAGCGGGGAGATCAACGGTGGGGACAACAATCGAAGGGGCAGGCGAAAGACTTGCGATCAATCGGGGGGTGTCACTTGAATGTTGCGATTGCGATTGACGGGGGGTTTGTGATTAGCACCCAGTCATTAGATCTTGTGATGGATCGACGACTCAAAACTCATCGCGGGACTTATGTTATAAACAAATCGCATCGGGGGCTTTTACGCTGTTAGAAAGGATTTACACCCGCCCGATGTTCCGATTGCGATAAGCGCCGGGACTTAAGCACTTGGTCCTGGCGCCTGGGCACATGTGGGGAAGTGGTTAAGGGGAAGGGGCTAGGCCTTAGAATAAGGTCGGAAAGTGGGTTTTAGCCCCTTTTAATGGATTTTTAAGGTGAAGGAGGGGAACGATAGAGAAATAAAGGGGGAAGAAGGGAAAAAAAAGGGTAGGGGAAGAAAATAAAGGGGATTTTGGGGGGATTTGAGGGGTAGATGGGGAAAAAGAAGGGGAGACAAGGGGGAATAAAAAGAGGCTAAATGAGGGAAAAATAAAGGGGAGAGGAGGCCTTTGGACATTTCTTCACATAACAGAGAGGCTTTAAAAGGGGAACCAGCAGAGGGGATTTGATCAAAGGATAAAAGACACATAGAGGCTTCAAGGAGACTGTGTCTTCAGTGGAGATGCATTCCTTGAAGGCTCAAAAACAATTTAGCCCCCTATTTGCTTGTCAAAAATTTCATAGGGGGGCTAACAGTGGCTCCACATGGGGATGGCTTCTTCTTGAAGGAGTCAAGAATTCAGAAATTGATCTCTTGGTGTAGGCCAGATGCCTGCTGCTTGAACCATCCTTTTATTTCCTTGATCAGCTGCCACAAAATATGAAGACAACATATTAGCAGAAACACTTCCCATACAACTACCTACCCATACTATAGTCCTAACATTTTTTCTTCTTGGGTGCATTTGGACTTGCAGACCCTTTACATCATTAACTTTTACAAATAGGAAAAATAAACCTAATCTACTTCTACCCTTATTACTCCATGAGACCAGATTAGACTGTTGGTCTCATATGTTTCTCTACCTACACTACTACCTGCTAGGATTAGACTGTCTAGCAGGTTTCTTCTCTACATTCTAAAACAGAAAATGAAATAACTAACTACATGCCCATAGACTGAGCTTTATTGAGCTTTCCTACCTACCCTACCCTAACCGGAAATCTCTGATGTTCTAGGTGATATGATAAAGCCAATACAACCAGTCAAGTAGTAGTGAAAAAGGATATGAGCACTGGCTGCCTGTCAGAGATAACCACAGGGTGCTCTGCTTGTGGTTCTTCAAAACTGTGGTCACCATCAGTAGTGACCAGTTTTGATGAATCTGGCCCGTGCTGAGGATCCATGCTGGAGCGTTCGAGCATATCAGGGCCTCCATGTACTCTGCCACAGGATCCACAAACATTTGATGTATGCTTTCTTCTTTCTGGCCTGCCATGATTGGTAGGTTGTTTATGTCCTGGGAAACTTCGATTATTGCATCTTCCACTGCATCTTCGGTGTGGCTCATGAAAACCGGATCTTCTTCTTCTTGCACGTCGAACAGCAGTGGAATCTCTGTATTTTTAGGGGGCGGGAGACTTTCCAAGAATGCTCTTGGGTCTCTGAACTCGTATGATTTTTCTTGTGAGTTCAAGAGTTCAATCTCAGCCTCATACCTCTCCACCACCAGATATAAAAACATCTTCTTAAGCGCAGGTTGGGCATTGAGGTGTGAGATAAGAAGGTCAACTACCTTTGGAAGGTCCTCCCCTTCAATTTCTTCCAGTACACTTGCTACTCCATGCTGGAACTCTGCTATGAGGCTTGGATCTATTTCTGCAAATTGTTCAGATTCTTCCATTAGCGAAGTGATTGGATCTTTGGCGTGGATGATGTTGTACTGCGACATGGTCTCCCAGTGGAGTCTTATGTGAAACCAAGATAATCAGTGGCCTGCTGATTACCAGTGGAGTCTTTTTATCATTCAAGAATTGTGGAGTCGCGAGGTGGATGATTTACAACTTACTGTCCACCACAGTGGTTTACCAAATCAAAGCTGACTGATCTGTCCCTAGTGGAGTCGCCATTATGTGGGGGTTCCCATGTTTTAGCAGATTTGGAAATACCAAAAGATGAGACAACATCAAACCACTTTGGGGCCCTAGGATCTAGCCCTCCTGGACCCGGAGAGGGATCTCTCCAAATAGATCAAAGAATGATGTCTCTTTGAAGCTCAAAATGAGGTGTTAGGCTAGGTATGAAGCACAGAGGGGTTTTAAATGATTTGGTTGAAGGGTTTCTGGGTTGGTCAGGAGATCATAGACTGGGAAAGTAATGAGAGAAAGGAAACAAAACAGCAGGAGGCTTCAGCAAAGAGGATAGGCCAAGACAGTGCCATCCATTGGGCTATGGAGTCATGAAAGGAAATTACATGCAACAACTAGCCAAGGCTTCCAAAGGGCAATTCATCTACACTAAAGGATATTTTTAGATAGATGGTGGGATGGAACATTAAGGAAGGAAAGTGAAAGAAGGAGAACAACCAGATTTCTGTCTATAGATCAGGTCAGAGGTCATTTAACTCCAGACCTGCTTGGACATACTCAAAGGCAGCTCTCAAAGAGATAAAGGGGTTGCTTATAGATCAGACCAGAGGTCATTTAACTCTGGGTCTGCTTTAGCAACTCCAAGGGAAAACAAAGATAAGATAAACGAAGGGATATTAGAAAGGTAAGTTGGTCGTGCAAGGATCCTAGTGGACAGGGCTTACTCTTATCCCCAGTGTTCCCAAACTTTCCAGCTTAAAACCCCTCAAGAACATCTAAGAACAGCTTCAATCAATTCATACATCAGCCAGTGGGCAATAACATCCACTGCGCTGGTTAAATCAACTGAAAACAACTCTCAGATAGCACATCTAGCGGAAAACATAAAGTTAGGGAGAGCAGACAGCATAGGGCACCTGACAAAGGGTGAATCCTATACCATTATTCTGATGCCTACTAGAAGAATAATGAAACAATGTGAAAATGTAATAAACAGAGTAATAAACACATCACCAATAGTAATAGACCAAGATCATGTGAAATGTGCTTTGATTAATTGATGCAAAACCAGTCATGTACGATAATCTCAATGGCTGTTACAGTCCAGACTTCTCCTCCCAGCCTATTACATACAACTACTCTGCTATTCCCATCCACGACTGTTCTAACAGTCAAATGAATCCCTCTAACAGCAGACTACCAGCAACTGAACAACAACCTTTACGTTATGTTCTCGGGGATCTTTATAGGAGAAGAGGAAGAAACAGAAGTAGATAAACAAATAAATGAGACTCATTAAGACAGCAGGGCGGAAGTGTTCACACCCATGCTGCTTAATGGCAATTTTCAGCGCTGTGTGTACTCTGAAGACTGTTTGGAGGCTCTGTCAGGCCGGAAATTGACCTCGGATATTTCTTTGGAGTCCTTTCTGGAGCTTGGAGCTCTGTGCTGCCATTCTGGAATAAATGAACTGGTTCAAAGGTCCGTCTGTCCATCCATGCTTCATTACTGCGGCCTGACAATATTTTAAGAAGCTCTGTCAGTGTTCTTGACTTTCCTGGGCTCGAGAAGCATGGAGGACGCTGCGGGAAGGTGTACCTCTGAAGGAAAAAAACTCTGCTGTTAGGTAGCGTAGTTATGGCGTTGCTAGTGCGCTCTTAATCTTCGAACAATGCCTGAATCCTTTGAATTGTGGGGTTAACATTAATTATGTCAACAGAAACCACTAACCCCTTTGAAACCATCTGTTGATCTGTTGGCAGTGCCGAGAATACCTCTATGAGATGTCTGCACAATTTGAAATAAACTTATTATGGGGTTCGGGCAGTGGTGGAGAAATGCAGCAGAGGCGGAGGAATGGTGGCAGAAGAGTGGAGAAACAAACGCACAGTGTAAAAACCAAAACTTAGTGTCGAGCCGAAATACAAAGGAATGAATGAAAAACAATGGAGCGGAGCCATGGAGGTGGGACCCAGCGGAGGCGGAGGGCGATTAAACTAAAACCGTTAGATATTAAACCCAACGGACGGTGGAGATGTAATCGGAGGCTTACAATCGGAGGACGGGAGACAGGACTTGCGATTGCGATCGGAGGGGCGGTGCGATTGAGCGCTGGCCGTTAGATCGTGAAACAGATGGACGGTCAGGATTGAATTGGGAGACAGCGGGGAAGGATTGCGATCGGAGGAAATGGGAGTGCGATGGCCGTCGGATCGTGTAACAGACGGACGGACAGGATTTAATCAGGAAATGGAAGGAGGGACTTGCGATCGGCGATCGGGTGGAGGGTGCGATTGGCGCAGGACCGTCGATCTAGGGGAGGAATGAACGGTCAGGATGCAATCGGGAGACAGCGGGGAGGGCTTGCGATTGCGATCGGGAAGGGGTCTGCGATTGAGCGCTGACCGTAGATCTGGGAGGAAACGGACGGACAGGATTTAATCGGGAGACAGGAGGAGGGACTTGCGATCGGCGATTGGAGGTCGGGATGCGATTGAGCGCTGACAGTCCGATCGGGGATCAGATCAACGGTTTAGATTCAATCGGAGGGAGAGAAGAGGGGTGGCGAGATTACAATGCGATTGTGCGATAGCCGTTAGATCGCGCAACAGATGGACGGCTAGGATGTAATCGGGGGATCTCAATCCGGGCAGCACCATTGGGCTTTGCGATTGCGATTGGGAATGGGTTTGCGATTAAGCGCTGACCATTGGATCTGCGATCAGATCAACGACTCACAATCAATCGGCGGGGAAAGAGGAGGGTGCGGAAGGGGAGATGAGATTGTGCGACAACCGTCGATCTCGGGTCCAGATCAACGGCAGGGATGTAATCGGAGGTTCACAATCGGAGGAAGGAGCAGAAGGCTTGCGATTGATCGGAGGCTGTTGCGATTAAGTGCCAACCGTCGGATCGACGGGGAGATCAACGGTGGGGACAACAATAGGAGGGGCAGGTGAAAGACTTGCGATCAATCGGGGGGTGTCACTTGAATGTTGCGATTGCGATTGATGGGGGGTTTGCGATTAGCACCCAGTCATTAGATCTTGTGATAGATCGACGACTCAAAACTCATCGCGGGACTTATGTTATAAAAAAATCGCATCGGGGGCTTTTACGCTGTTACAAAGGATTTACACCCACCCGATGTTCCGATTGCGATAAGCAACCGGACTTAAGCACTTGGTCTTGGCACCTAGGCACATGTGGGGAAGTGGTTAAGGGGAAGGGGCTAGGCCTTAGAATAAGGTCGGAAAGTGGGTTTTAGCCCCTTTTAATGGATTTTTAAGGTGAAGGAGGGGAACGATAGAGAAATAAAGGGGGAAGAAGGGAAAAAAAAGGGTAGGGGAAGAAAATAAAGGGGATTTTGGGGGGATTTGAGGGGTAGATGGGGAAAAAGAAGGGGAGACAAGGGGGAATAAAAAGAGGCTAAATGAGGGAAAAATAAAGGGGAGAGGAGGCCTTTGGGCATTTCTTCACATAACAGAGAGGCTTTAAAAGGGGAACCAGCAGAGGGGATTTGATCAAAGGATAAAAGACACATAGAGGCTTCAAGGAGACTGTGTCTTCAGTGGAGATGCATTCCTTGAAGGCTCAAAAAACAATTTAGCCCCCTATTTGCTTGTAAAAAAATTTATAGGGGGGCTAACACATCTATTCCCTCATCCTTTAAACACTATATTATAGCATTTAATCTTCAATAGTAGGCTCTAATCCCTTAAATCTTTCATTGATACTCTTTTATGCTTCTGTTGACTATCTCTGTGAATGTACATGTTTAATGGTGCAGGAGGGCCTAAATAAGAGTTAATAACTCGAGCTTTAATGAATACATGCTTTAAATACCTTCTCAGGGATTTTCCTCTGCTACTTTGGCTCTGAAACATGGTGTTCCGTGCTTTGTAAAACCTTGTCTGTGACTGTGAGACAGAGTGAATCACCGTCTGTAATCCTGCAAAAAACCCAATAAACATATTAAGAAAATCAATGGGAGTGGAGGAGGATTTCTTTGGAGGGCTGAGAGATGATGGCGCAGGCGAGGAAAATGGTGGATGCAAGCAAAAAAATGGTGAAAAATAGGCTTGATGAAGGTCTGGTGCGAGGTGGGTTTTGGACCGTTAGATTAGATCATCCATCGGTGATCAACGGTTGATATTACGCGATCGGGTCGTTTGGACGATGAATGAAGAGGTAGGTGAATGGAAGATATGTTATATTAGGGCCACCAGATTTCAGAGATCAATGACTAAGGTCGGTGGATGAAATCGATCAAGAGTATAAGTAAATGGAAAACGGGCGAAGGTGAGGATGTATTAGAGCCGTTGGATTAGAGAAATCGATGGCTAAGATCATTTGATGGAGTTACTTGGAGGTATAGGTGAAAAAAAAATGAATGAGGATGCGATGCAATGTGAGCCGTTAGATTAGATCAACAAATGGCTGAGATCATCCATGAGATTTCCCCGTGGAGGACGGTAAGCAGAAAATTGGAGTGGTTATCGTGTAGCGTTGAGGTGGTTTTAAATTTTGGCCAAAAAAAATGCGATCCTATTAGGGATCGACACGTGGAATCACAAAACCGCTTACATCGCATTTTTTTGGAACTTTAACTGTCGGACACTAAAAAAATGCGATATGCACCTCAACCATTGGATTACGGGCAGGGAGATCTGACGGTGGAAATGACAACGTGATGGGGAAAGGTGCATGGGGCGGAAGTGGGCCATCGGGTTCACTATGATCTGTTAGATCTTTAGATTTGGATGGTTAAGATCTGATGAAGTGGCAGAGGTGTATCAGGCCATCGGGTTTATTGTGAGCCATCAGATCTTATGTATGGATGGTCGTGATCTACTGTCGGGGTAGAAAGTTTTTCAAAGGGGAAAGGTTAGATGGATGGGCGGAATAGATCCTGGCCGTTGGATCTATAGAATGGACGGTTGAGATTCAATAGGAGAAAATATTTGCGACCTGGTGGATAGACAGAAAAAGGGCAATGTGATTAGATTCTGACCATCGGATCGGAAGGGGAATTAATGGCCAAGATTGAATCGGCGGGCACAGGTAATAGACTCATGAGCGGAGTGCGATGGTATCTCAGCCGTTGGATATGTCAGAATGAACGGTCGAGATTTGATTGGGGATCAAAAATCAGGGAAAGAAAGAAAAGGGACAACTGTGTTGGCGTGATGCGATTCAGCGCTGACCATCAGATTGGAAGAGATCAACGGTCCATATTAAATCGGCGGGAGGAACGACAAAGGGCCGCAAGAAGAGAGCGATTGAATCTTGGCCGTTGGTTCTTGTGGATTCAACGATCAGGATTAACTCAGAGGATCTAAGTAATGAGTGAAGCGGAAAACCGATGGACTGATGTGATCGAGCGTGGACCATCAGATCTAAAAATATCGGCGATGGAGATCTAATCACAGATCGGCAGAGAAAAGGTCCATTGCATCGGAGAATTTGAAGAACAAAAGGAGAAGTCGGAATGAAGGGAACTCCAATTGCGATTAGCGCCTGAGGGTTAGCACCTGGTTATGGCTCCGAGTCACATGCGGAGAAAGGGGCTAAGGACTAAGCCAAAAGGGGCTTAGGGCTAAGCCGAAAGGGGCTTAAGGCCTTAATGTAAAAATGAGTGTTGTAGGCCTAAATTTAGTGTTTTTTAAGCCAAATGAGGGGTTTCGGTAGATATAAAGGAGGATTTTTAAACCAAATAAAGGGTAGTATATGGCTTGAAAGGGAATTTAGGAGGATTTAGAGGTTAATTGGAGCGTTAAAGGGGAATTTTGAGAAGGGAATAAGGGTGAAAAATGGAGTTCTTTTGTGAGTGAAAAAGGGGGAAATGGAGGTCTTTTTGAAGCATTCGTTTTCACAAAACAATATGGCTTTTTCAATGGAAACAGTAGTGAAGATCTGTTCAAAGGAAAAAGACACATAGAGGCTTCAATACTGATAGATTTTCAAAGAAAATGTCTCTCTTGAAGGCTCAGAAACATTTTTCACCACCTGTTTGCTATGTCAAAAATTTATAGGTGGCTAATAGTGGCTCCACATGGGGATGGCATCTTCTTGAAGGTGTCAAGAATCTCAGAAAATAATCTTTGGGATTAGGCCAGATGCCTAGTACTTGACACATCCTTTTTTCTTTGATCAGCTGCCACAAACATGAAAGCATTATATCAGCAACAAACATTCTCCCAAACAACTACCTACCTAACCTATTGTCCTAACATTTTTTCTTCAAGGCGCATTTGGACTTGCAGACGTTTTACATCATCAATTTTTTTTACAAAAAGAAAATAAACCTATCTACTTCTACCCTTATTTCTCCATGAGACCAAATTAAACAGTTGGACTCATAGCTTCTCTACCTAAACTACTATCTACTACGATTAAACTGTCTAGCAGATTTATTTCTCTACATTCTAAAACAGAAATTGAAACACAGTCAAACCAGGATTGGACTGTCTGGCTCACTGTAGGTCCATGGCATAAAAAAGAGCTACTCATGAACTGAAACTTTGCAGTTTTTAGAAACAACTAACTAAATGCTCACAGGCTGAGCTTTATTGAGATTTCCTACCTACCCTACTCTAACTTGAAATATTTACATGTCTAGCTGACAAACACTCTTTTCCAATGCATCCAGTCAATCAGATGATCCCATGACTAGTCTTTTCTGCTCATATCTTTGAGAATGCTGGATAGGCAGGGCCACTCCCATTTTGTTTTTTTCTTAGCAGCAACTTCTAAAATGTTTCTTGTTGTCTGCAACAAGCTGCTCAAAATGACCTTTCATCCTTCTTCAAAATGTCTGTAAGAAATGATACCTAGTCATGAATATTTGGCAAGTAGGCTTCAACCAGGATAGCTTCCTCTTCCACTGGATCAAGAACAAGACTCTCTTGAGAAAGAGAATCTCCCTCATCTTCGTTATCATCCAAACCAAAGGACTCATCATATATTGCAGGGATGTCCTCTTGTAGCTCTGAGATATTCTAATTTGCATTAGGGGAATTTTGAGGTCTAAAATGGGCCTCCTAAGAAAAATGTACAACCAAAATAAAATTTATAAGAACCAATAGGATTCAAGATGACGATGTCAACCATGGGTGATGATTCACCTTTTTTTAAGTAAAAGGGTAAAAAGATTAAAAAATAATAAAATAACAAAAGTACTTTTTCAACTCGTATTTTCAACTTATCTCTCAAATTTTTTACTCAAATTTCGAGCAGGAGAACTCATGGGATGCAAAATTTAATTCAAAATCCAAGGAGTACCCATGTTGCATACTTTTGATGGACCCTACTACGTGAAAAATGAGAAATATATGAAAAAACGTGATTGTAATCACGTTTTTCATGTATTTCTCATTTTTCGTGTAGTAGGGTCAATCAAAAGTATGCAAAATGGGTACTCCTTAGATGAGGAATTAAATTTTGCATCCAATGAGTACTCCTTGAAATTTGAGTAAAAACTTTGGGAGATAAGTTGAAAATACGAGTTGAAAAAGTAGTTTTTTCTTTTTTCCCTCTAAAATTTGATGATGTCATCAAATCTTATTTGATTTTTTCCAATATTATTTTATAATTTCCTTAGGAGGCCCATTTTAGACCTCAAAATTCCCCTAATGGTGGGCTGAGCTCTGTGAAAATACTAACATATTCTTGAGCAAGAGATTCTTTGATTACCTCATGTTAGTATGAATCCTTTGTCGAAGTGTACGAAAAAGGACAACTTTAGCTACGCATAACTAATAGCCCTAACAACAAAAGTGGCTGCCAATATCTTCAGATCTATGGTTAGTTGAACATAAAAGAGCTGCAAAAACCAGATCTATGCATGGAAAGACATTAAGTAGAAAAGATAAGGGTTTGCTCCATATACCAATAGACAAGACAAGAACAATTTTTGAAAGAATTTTTGTATTAATCGGGCACCTGGGAGGAAAAAAAGAAGGCATATCCAATTCTCCTCAGTGGGATGGGTTCTTGGAAGTCCTCAGCACTTCAGATCTAAAATCTCTCTCTCTTGTTGGTGTAGAAAACCCACACAAAGAATGGAACTCAAAGGGAGCTCACACAGCAAATGGTAGAAAATGGTGACCAAGTGTATAGATCCAGAGTGATCTAATAGGCAACAAAAGGTGAATAATGGTAGGAAAAACCCTCCTATTTATAACAAAATATTGGGTCATTCTAGATCTTGGTGCATGGGTTAACCAGATCTAGATCCACTTTTTATGGAATATTTTATTATATTTGTTGGAGGAAAAGGTATTTGACTTGGGTCAAATCCCTTAATTTGTCAAAAATAAATAAATAAATGATTTATTTATCTTTTTAAGGAAGCGGTTAGAAGATAATCAAATAAATAATGATTTATTTAATTATTTAAGGAAGTGGTTGAAAGATAATTAAATAAATAATGATTTATTTAATTATTTGTAGGTGATTTGGTCATATTTAACAAGGAATATTATCTAAATAAGGTTTAAATAATTATTCCTAGAAAATAATAAGATAAATAAAGGTTTATCTAACTAATTTCTTTGATTTTGGGTTAAACATGACTGGGAATAATAATTAAATTATGGTTTAATTAATTATTCCATGAGGAAAATCAAACAAATATAGGTTTGTTATATTTCCTTTTGGGGTTTCTTGTTTTAACATAGTGAAGGAAATTTTGCTTAGGGTAAAATTGGTCTTACATGGTGTACTTGGGTCCATCTAATGATAATAGGTTAGATGACCAAAAAATGGTGTAACATATTGCCCCCCAGCGTGCGAGTGTCAGGAGCAAATCGTATGACCGAAGTACGTCGTAAGAGCTCAATCACTAGACAACAAAAGGGAAGTCAGAGAGAGAAATGCGAGGTAGATAGTGTGCTGAAGGACTAGACCCTGAGGAGATGAGACTCGCAGGTGCAACAAGTCTCTTTTTATGAGAGGGTACCTGTGCTGAAGGTGGCGGGGGAGGCATACCTATGCCCGCTAAGACAAAGTACAAAAGAATAGTGTGTCCAGTAAACAAGGGACCGAACCATAAAGTATAGCTGGCATAATCATGAGCCAGATAAAAATACAATGAGGAATCCCATATACATGCTGTGCCTGGGATAACAGCCAGGACTTGTACAATAATATCTGAGTACATGAGATACAAACACAACCCAAATGACCCCTGTAAATGTGGAAGGGCACAGAAAATCTGACTGATACATGCAAATCAAAGAGGCGCTACAAGTGGCTAAGGCCAATATCATCAAATATCTGGAGCTACATCGAAGGCTGCAAGGAGGAGGTCATCCGGGCATGTGGGTGGTTACCTGCAGGGCCACCCCCTCATGAGGGTTGAGACATCTCACACACACCCGGGAATCATCAAGAGCTGCTGTTGTATCACTGAACCATCAAGTATATAGATCTCGGTCATGCTGAAAGGAGCTGGAGTGGAGAAACAATCAAGTCAAAGGGAAATGAGAGATCCCTTTGCCTGATCCGAGGCACCGAACAAGAGTGGAAGCTGGAACCAAGGTACACCGCCCTCTAGACCTGGCTTCTGGAATGAATGAGATGATGTCGACAGAAGGAGGTCTGCCATAGGTGAGGCAATGGGAGATCCTCAACTAAGGCACGAGAGAAAATAGTAGAGCGACGGACAGACTGACACAAATGATGATGGTGAAATGGAAGGGACTAAGTAGCGAATGGACAACTTCCCTTGGTAGAGCATAAAGGGCATGAATGACCTGGCAGTGACTGACGCAATATCATAAGGGATAGGGGACAGTGGGACTGAAGGCCATAATGTGCGACACAAGAGAGAGACCAAGCAATGAATGGTGGAGGGCTATAGCGGGGTACAAAGGGACTCGGGATAGACTCCATGAATGCGATGATGACTCAACTTGGAGGCTCTAAACAAGGGCGACTTGATGGTGCTGCCACACAGTAAAGGCCCAATGGGGGACCATGAAAACATGAGTACAAGATGGTAACTGATGACGAAAATCGACATGAACAAAGACAAGTAAGGAGGCAAAATGGTGCCCCAAGTACAAGTGTTGTAAGTGAGGAAGTTCGATTTGAAGGAGAGGTGAAGTGATCCTTCTTGGAAAAAATAGCTCATGGCGAAGGATGAAAGTACATAAAATATGCTAGCTATCTAAAAGAACATAAAACACGCATCTCAGAAGGGAAATGCTAAGGGTAATATTTCTTAAGATAGAGTGCATTGCGAGGATTAGGAAGAGGATTGCCTTCGAAGTCCTCTAAAAGGTATGCCCCCTTACCAAGACCCTTACTGATGACATAAGGGCCTAGCCATAATGAGTCAAACTTCCCGTGACCAAGGACATCATGGGCTTGGTCACATACTAGAACAAGGTCGCCTTTGAGGCTGGAATTTTCGGTCATATTGAGCTTTGGTGCGTTTCTTGGCCGCTTCCATGGTTTGCAATGCAACATGGCGGTCTTTAGAGGCACGCTCAGGCATGATAAGTCGTTGTTCTAGAGGTTTGGTGTCAGGGAGAAGTTCAACAACCAGATGAAGGGAAGGGATGTCACACTCGATTGGTATGACAGCCTCCTCTTCAAAAACGAGGTGAGGAGGGTTATGGTTGAGGGGCATAGGTGCCCCCGAGCATGGTGTGGTCATGCCAAAATGTATTTAGAAAAAAGGGGAATCTAAACACATTTAAATGATGTGGTGTGCCATTTGTTCTCGTTATGGTTATGCAGTGTGAGAAAGGAAATGGAGGATTACCAATCTCTTTTGGTACTGCATATAGGGATCAAATGGAATTTAAGTTTCTGAGTTGGCATACCTGGTGTCACTATCCCAAAAAGAGGATTTGGAGATAATGAACTGATGCTCTCGTAGAAAAGCTATAGGTTGGTCAACAATAATTTCTAAGAGATTGGGTTGCTGATTTAAGATGAGGGAACGATAAGGGGTATCATCCCTAGAGTGATCTGAAGTGATATGGGACTCTAGAGGTTCTTCGAAATGTGAAAGAATACTGGGACTAAAGTCAACACGACCAGATCCACTAGGAGAGTTGTGGAGAATTGCTTCTCTTGGTCTCTCAAATGTGGGTGCCCCCTTACCCAAATAGTGGGTTTCAATGTAATGGCCACAAGGTGGGTGTGGTGTGAACGCATGGGTTCGATGTAAGGGGGAATAGATAACGTCAGGGGTGGGGATTTTTTCCATAATGTCGTCATCGCGATAGAAGATGGGGTGACTGGTGGAAGAAAGACCACCTGACGTGGTGAAGTGACCAGAATCATCATCATGAGAAGAGAGGTTCACATGCGCATCGTCACAAGGGGTGACCGAAGAGTAAGTAGATAAAGGATCTACCAATGTGGAGCCCAATAGGATCGCTGAAGGAAGGTCAAGCGAAACAACAGGGGAGGATTCAGATGGAATGTTCCCCGAGGGTCTCATGGATGATGATAGGTAAAAAATGCTGGATGAAGGCTCCATTATCTCGACATCAGGAGGGGGAATGTCAATGGGAGTAGTCATATCTGGTAGTTCTGCTGAAGTAGAATGCGCAAATAGGGGAGATGTGGACTCATTGCGCTTGGCCTTGAATTGGTGGACCGCGGCGATAGAGGTGCGGAAGTCCTTGAGGCGAGGACAAAGATGGGTGTAATGGCCATGGAGATCACACAACGCACAGGGGTGGTTGGTGTGAATAGTCTTGGGGTTCTTGGCCGTGGTCGTGGAAGGAACAGAGGCTTCTGGGACCGTGGACTCAGGGAACGTGCCATTAACCATGGGCTTGAGATGAAGCAATGCAGGACAGGTATGGGAGGCGTGACCGACAACATCACACAAAGCACACTGGATGGTATGCTTTGGAGGCTGAGGAGGAGCAGGGTTTTTCGGGGCAGCCTTGTCCTTTTATGCCCCCTTGCGAGCTTTGCCCTTCTTACCCGAAGCAGTCGCAACAGGAGGTGGTTCCTATTGAGGTGACTGAGGCACTGATGCAGCGAGAGAAGGCATGGGGGCCAGTTGAACCAGGGTCAAAGCAATATAAATTTTGGGTTGACCAGGCAAGGTGGGGGCTGGAGGATCAAGGTACCAAACGGGAATCCCAAGGGTCAAGCTAGGAAGAGAGAGGGTGGCCATGACCGGTACCGTGTACACTCCTGGTGGGGGAGCTAGGAACGGTATCTAACCAGAGGGGTAATTGCCAGGTGGGACGACTCCTAAATGGCTAAGGCTTGGAGGAACCATGTCAGGGGGATAAAGAGGCTCATGACTACCAAATGCAGGTGAAGGGCTAGGAGCAGGTTGCGGAGGGCAAGATTGCTGACTAGCCGAAGCAGGTTGCTTGAGAGCAGCCCGAGATGATTGCATCATGCAAACATTCGATGAGATGGGGTCAGAGATAGGAGGAGGAGGAAGACCAGGGAAGGTTCCGAGCAAAGAGGAGTCTTTGTAGACGCCAGGAGAGACACTGGTCAAGGAATCGATGGTTTGCTTGTTGGCTACAGAAGAGATGGGCGTCTCAGGTGAGTTCTGAGATGTTGGCTCATGATATGTCAACTGGTCAATGGTGACTATCTTTCCATTATGAGGGAAAGACATCTTGCGGAAAACCGTGGATGGGACAGCAGACATAGCATAGGTGTAGCTTCGCCCCAATAGAATGTTGTAGTCTAGCGGGGGGTCAATGACTTCGACGTCAACGCAAACAGTCTTACCGGCAAGGGTGATAGGACAATTACGGAAGAGGCCAATGGGCTAGGAGGCGTGGCCATCCCACGCTCTAAGGGTGATCGTGGAAGGGGCTAATTCAGGAGAGCTGAGTTGCTTCCAAACCGAACCGGACATCACACAGGTGGATGCCCCCTCATCAATTATGCACCGAGAAATGTTAGCGTTCCGGATTTTGACTGGGATTTGGAAGGCTACGAAAGCAGGAAGAGGAGGATGTTCTGATTGATGGGCATCGAACATAATCATTTGGTCATCAGTAGGATCTACAGTGCCCACGGCAGATAGTAGAGCCTTCTTTTGGGAAGGGCACGATTGGAGGAGTTCCAGTGTGGAAATGGCAGCAGGAGATTGCACCAAATCATCTACTATGCTATACGAATGAGCAGCTCGACCAGAAGCAGCATTTCGATGTAACGGTCCTTTAGGAATCTTGGTATGGACCTCAACTTTGGGTTGAGGGATATGTAAGGGACCATTGGTTATCAAAAGAGGCTCTGTAGAACCAGAAGAAGGGGACTCGGGGGCAGACTGAGCGGGAGGCGTGGGGTACTGGCGAGACCGAGTTTGAAGGTTAAGGTCGACGGTTAGAGGTGGATCAGAGTTCATCATGAGGATCTGGTAATTGGAGGAACCAAAAGGGGAAGGTGGGGTGGCCACCTGTCCGTTAGGTGGTTGGGTAGCCATGAATCACTGCTGTGCATCCACTGGCTCTTGAGGGGGTGGTGACGGCTGTTGCAGGGGTTGAGAAGGCAAGGGAGGCGAAAGCGCATATGCTGGAGGAGCTGGCGCGCCAGGCTGCGGATAAGGGTAATGGTTAGGTTGGGCAACATTGAGGTAAGTAGGAGGTTGGGCAAAAGGATGAGGCATGCCGTATCCTGGATTCGTGCTACCGAGAGGGGGAGAAGTGTAGGGAGTGGTGCCCCCTCCCCCAGGAAAACCATAGCTCATGAGAGGTTGAGCGGATGGATGAGAGATAGATCCAACGATACTGTCGGCGGCATGAGGTGCCCCCGGTGTATGGGCATCACCGGGTTTGGGGAGAGAAGGTAGGACAGTAGGATCATAACCTGTCTAAGCGTAGATCAGGTCATACTTTAACGCCATTTGGAGGGCATCTTCTTCGGTTTGAGGAAAATGTGATGCGACATCTTCCCCGATAGGGGACAAGAGAGATCTAAGGAACCATTCCATGTAGACATGGTCTTCAAAGGTAGGAGATTGGCATAGGCTCCGTCTTCTTCGCCATTCCTGGACATGGGTAGAAAGGCGGGTTGAAGAGGTTTGCTTGAAGGAAGTCAAGATTTCGATACCAGTGTCATAACGAAGGGGAAGCTGGAAGTAAGATAAAAAATCCCGGGCAAGAGTTGCAAAGGTGGTATGGGAGGAAGTGGTCTGATCAACATACCACTTAGAAGCTTCGCCCGTAAGCATGCATTGGAACAATCTAAGACGAACAGAGTCATTGGTAATGGAGGTAGATGAACACCACATGTGGAAAGATCGAACATGATTGGAAGGATCTTCTCCAGCACGGCCTTCAAACTTTGGGATGTCGGAAGGGAGCTTTTTCGGCATAGCAGGCCAACTAGCGTCATGGTGTATAGGGTCATTTTTCAACTGGTCCAAATCGGGGAGGCTGAGGCCTGCCAAGAAGGGGAGCACGGGTGCAGCCGAGGTATTTCCCGTGGCGGTCCCGCTAGGAGTAGTTTCGGCATTAGGGCCCGGAGCACTGCTAGCGTTAGGCCTTGGACCAGACATAGTGAAGGTGACAGGGGGAGAACCAGAAGGGAAAGGAGAACCCGATGAATCAGGAGAGGAGTCGGAGTGCGGACTCGAAGGAGGACTGGCTCGACGACGGCAGGGCGAAGCAGGTCAACCAATCGGAAACTGAGGGTGAAGGCCAAGAAGTCTCCGAGAAAGGCGCCTTGGGGGCGCAATCATGACAGGAGGAAGGAAACTGACAAGGGCAGAAAGGGACAGAATCAAGAAAGGTCAAAGGCAGAAAAGGTGCAGTGACAATTGATTTTAGAGTCCTTGCCAGGCGGTGTTAACCAGGTGCTTCTTCACTTAGGGTCAGTGTGTGATGTGCGTTAATTTTAATTTTTAAACCCTTTTCGTTTTGAGAGCAAGAAAAAGTGTGCTGCGTAACTGAAAAGAAATCTACAGAGAACAGTATATAATGCTGAAATAACAGAACATTTAACAGCTAAACATGCATCAATCTAACCCAAAAAGGCAGGACTCTCAAAAATAATCTACTCAAACACACTAAAAAGAGGCCAATAGATATAGGGTCAAAAGGGACAGGGATCTAAAGGGTAAAGCTGCTGAAAAGAGGAGCAGATCACAGCCAAGAGACAGAGGCAAGGTGGCTGGAAAAAAGGGAAGAAATCAGCAAAAAGCGGAAAGGACAGGGAGGAGGTCCTAAAGAGAGGTCCAAACAAAACGACAAGAGGTGATTTGAAAGGAAGGAAGGCTGATTTAAAGGGATCGGAGGATGAGGTATCAGATCTGAAAAAGGGAAGGCTGAAACTCTGAAAAAAGCAGACACCTGAAATAGCTAAAACTCTTCCACCAAAAGTGGAGGGTACTGAAGCCCTAGGGGGCTAGGTTCCCACTTAGATGAGAAAAATCAGATCAGAAATAGGTCGAAATGGGCTGAGACAGAGGCTGGAAAACCCTGACAGAAGCTTCAGAAAAACCCAGAAAAATTTCAGAAAAACAACAGAAAAATGTTCAGGTCGTAGTTTTTGACCTGTTTTTCGCTCCGGTCGCAGTTTTGGGGCTGTTTTCTGTGACCTGAAGCTCCAGGTCACAGTTTTTGGGCCAAAAAGTGTGACCTGTACTTCCGGCGCTCTCGGCGGCAGATTTCAGAAAAAAAATGTCGTCTCAGCTGCGGCTGATGTCTGTCACCTGCGCAATAGGGCCAGAAACACGTGGAAGTTATAAATTTTAATGTTTTAGGGTGTTATAGGGGAAAAACACCATGAAAATAGGAAAAACAAAAAGCTGAAAAGAAACCCTAGGGTCTGAAGTAGCTGGATATGCAGGAATATGAAAAACAACAGCGGTCGTAATTTAAAACCCGTGTGGAGTCGCCATTTGTTAGTATGAATCCTTTGTCGAAGTGTACGAAAAAGGACCACTTTAACTACGCATAACTAATAGCCCTAACAACAAAAGTGGCTGCCAATATCTTCAGATCTGCGGTTAGTTGAACATAAAAGAGCTGCAAAAACCAGATCTATGCATGGAAAGACATTAAGCAGAAAAAATAAGGGTTTGCTCCATATACCAAAAGACAAGACAAGAACAATTTTTGAAAGAATTTTTGTATTAATCGGGCACCTGGGAGGAAAACAAGAAGGCGTATCCAATTCTCCTCAGTGGGATGGGTTCTTGGAAGTCCTCAGCACTTCAGATCTAAAATCTCTCTCTCTTGTTGGCGTAGAAAACCCACACAAAGAATGGAACTCAAAGGGAGCTCACACAGCAAATGGTAGAAAATGGTGACCAAGTGTATAGATCCAGAGTGATCTAATAGGCAACAAAAGGTGAAGAATGATAGGAAATACCCTCCTATTTATAACAAAATATTGGGTCATTCTAGATCTTGGTGCATGATTAAAATAATGTTAACCAAATCTAGATCCACCTTTTATGGAATATTTTATTATATTTGTTGGAGGGAAAAGGTATTTGACTTGGGTCAAATCCCTTGATTAGTCAAAAAATAAATAAATAAATGATTTATTTATCTTTTTAAGGAAGTGGTTGGAAGATAATCAAATAAATAATGATTTATTTAATTATTTAAGTGGTTGAAAGATAATCAAATAAATAATGATTTATTTAATTATTTGTGGGTGATTTGGTCATATTTAACAAGGAATATTATCTAAATAAGATTTAAATAATTATTCCTAGAAAATAATAAGATAAATAAAGGTTTATCTAATTAATTTCTTTGATTTTGGGTTAAACATGACTGGAAATAATAATTAAATTATGGTTTAATTAATTATTCCATGAGGAAAATCAAACAAATATAGGTTTGTTTAATATTTCCTTTTGGGGTTTCCTGTTTTAACATAGTGAAGACAATTTTACTTAGGGTAAAATTGGTCTTACATGGTGTACTTGGGTCCATCTAATGATAATAGGTTAGATGACCAAAAAATGGTGTAACACCTCAACCCTTTTAGGAGGGGGTTCTTCAATTTCATTTGGCTCAAGAACTTCTTCATTGTCTTCCTCCTCATCCTTTGAGATGAAAGGCTGTTGATTACTAATCACATGAAAACTGTTACTGATGCTTTGAGATAAAGAAGAGGGAAGACTCAATTAATCTTCATTTGCTACCAAACTTTCATAACTTTCCCCATCAGTATCATAAATAGCCTGACTTGGCTCATTAATTTCTTGGAGTTGATGGCACTAATCTTCCTCCCACAAATCAACTGATGATGGCCCTATAAGGTCAACTTCTGTTTGGAGGATATCATCATCAGATGAATCAAAACTAGGAAAATCATCAAAGTAAGAAATGATACCAATCAGACATACTGAATTATCAGCAAGTCTTTCTTCATTCTGATTTACAAAGCAGCTTTCTAAGTTTGTACAACAAAGATCAATAGATGAATGAGCAAAAGTGTTTGCTCTGCAGAAAATTTTAGAGGCTGGTTGTCTATTGATGATCTGATCTATTTCTTCTTCTGTCATAGGGGAAGATGTTCTTGTACTTCTTTGAGCAGAAGAGCGGCAACTCTCTGTTTCCTGTGAGGATTGAATTTGAGGCTGGATGTCTTCTTGGGCCTCAACTACAAGGGATGATGAATCAACGTTTGATTTTTCAGGAATATCTTGAGGAACATCTTTTGTCTCTTAACTGTTTTCTTCCTCAGCTGATTCATCCAGGTTCTTGTGATGCATATGAAACTCTTGAATGGCCTCTAACAGATCTTTAGGATGCATGTTAACTGGATCCTCATCAATGTCTAATAGGTATTGTATGAAGTTATGAGATTGATCACAGAAATCCCATGATAAGGATGAGTGTTTTCTCTATAATTCTCAGAGAATACTTGGTGCATGTCCTTTAAAGAAAACAAGCTCCTAGGTTCTAACCATTCATACCAGTCCCTTGCCTTTCCTTCTAATGTTTCCATGAACATTTTCATTAGATAGTCTTCATGCCATTCAACTTTAAACCTCCACACATGTATATGAAACTTGATGAGATGTAACAAGGGGTCATCAACATTTTCACCCTGAAAGGTAGGTAGATTTTTCAACCAATTTACATCAGGAATTTTGTGTGGGAATCCAGGGATATGATCCCTACTCATTGGGGCATATCTTCGCTGTATATGTGGAAGCATGTTTGTAAATCAGAAAATAGGTCACTGTATCTTCTCAACCAGTTCAGGGTCCTTTACTAGTGGAGTCATCAGGTCTATTAGGAATTGTGGAGTCGCCAGGTGGAGGAATTTGAATGTTTGAAGCAGGCTGCTGTCCACCATCAGCATTTGAATACCAATCTAACCAGAGATTTTGGGTATTCTGAGGTCCTAAGGATGTATATGATGGAAAACACTCCGAAATTCCCCAGCGGAGTCACCATTATGTTGTGGTTCCTGTGTTTTGGCCAGATTGGCAAGACCAAAAGACAAGACAACATCAAACCACTTTGGGATCCTAGGATCTAGCCCTCCTAGATCCAAAGAGGGATCTCTCTATAAATGCAAAGAATGATACATCTTTGAAGCTCATACTGAGGTATTAGGCTAGGTATGAAGCATAGGGGTTTAGGTTTGTTTGGTTGGAGACTATTAATTGAGAAGGCTATGTGGAATGAGAAAAGAACAGAGTAGCAGGATGTTTCAGCATGGGAAGATAAGTCAAGAGGAGTGTCAATCCGTTGGGCTATGGAGTCATGAAAGGGGATTACTTACATAACAACTATCCAAGGCTTTCCATAGGGCAAGTCATCTATACCAAAAGATATTTCTAGATAGATGGTGGGATGGGACAATAAGAGGTGAGGTGAAATGAAAGAATCCAAATTGCAGCCTAAGATCAGGTAAGGACTTTGAACCTATCTTGCTTTTGACATACTCAAAGGAAACTCTCAATGAAGACACAAAATGTAGCTTAAGATCAAGTTAGATGTCATTTATATCCAGGCCTGCTTTTAGCATACTCTAAAGGAAAACAGTCTAGCGGTCCTCATGAACACCTTCAGAAGGTAGAGAAACATTAATATTCAACACAGAGCAAGGCCTAAGATCAGAGAAATACTTTTAACTTTCAATGCTTTTGACACTAGCTCAAAGGGATCTTAGAAAGGCCAACTGTTGGGATAGGACCCTAGTGGACAGGGCTAACTCTAAATCCCCAGTATCCCAATTCTTCCAGCTGAAACCAAACAAGAACATATAAGAAGCAAACCCTGAATTCATACATCAGTAAGCATGGGCAAACCAACATCTTTGACTGGTTAAATTATGCGAATTTGTTCTCAGATATACAATCAACAGAAAGCATCAAAGATAAGAAGAGCAGGAAGCATTAGGGTACTTTATAGCAGTATATCCTAAGCTATATTACTGATTATTATCAGAGAATAATGGACAGTGTGAAAGACATGAAATGAGACAATCATAGTAGGGAAAACATCACCCATAATATAGACCAGGATCCTATGAAATTTTCTTGTTCAATTGATGTGCAAAACCAGTCAGATACTTTGAGCTCAATGGCTTCTTACAGTCACAAATTTTCTTCCCATCCTACTATATTACAAACTACCCAGCTACTTCCCCCAATAACAGTTCTAACAGTCGATAAAATCCCTATCAACCAACAACAACCTTTACAATGTATTCTTCAGGAGTTCTTATAGGAGAATGAGTAGCAGTAGTAGCAGATGTAAATTTAATTGATTCATTAAGACAAAGTGGAGGTAGTATTTGATGCCTACTCTGCATAATGGCTCTACATTTAATATGTTTGGTACCCTTTAGGTTGGTCTAGAGGTCTTTGTCAGATTGACAATATCTTCAGGTATGTCTCTTGCAGTACTCTCTGACTGTAAGTATGTTGTTTTATCTTCTGTGACAAGTAAGGTGGATAGAAGGTGTTTCAGGTCTTCCATACTTCCATAACTACTGTCCTGATAGTTTTGAGGACTTCTATCAATGTAATAAGTGTTCTGGTGTTCGATGGAAGATGGAGGAAGTCATATGGTTGGTCTTTTCTTAGAGAAAATGCTCTGCTGATGTCAATCCACTAATATAACTTGTTTCATGGTGCTTTAGGCCTTATTAGGCCTTTTAATCATCTTCATGGTCTTCATCTATTTCCTCATCCTTTAAACACTGGATTATAGCATTTAATCTTCAATAGTAGGCTCTAATCCCTTAAATCTTTCAGTGATACTATTTTTTGCTTATGTTGACTGTCTCTATGAATGTACGGGTTTAATGGCACAGGAGGGCCTAAATAAGAGTTAATAACCTGAGCTTTAATGAACACATGCTTTAAATACCTTCTCAGGCACTTTCCTCTGCAACTTTGGCTCTGAAACATGGCATTCTACGCTCTATAAAACCCTGTCTGTGACTATGAGAAAGAGTGAATTCACCGTCTATAATCCTGTAAAAAACCCAATAAACATGTTAAGAAAATCAATGGGAGT
Source organism: Pinus albicaulis (assembly GCA_034641835.2). NCBI lineage: Eukaryota > Viridiplantae > Streptophyta > Pinopsida > Pinales > Pinaceae > Pinus > Pinus albicaulis. Next base: position 389,187,650 of record CM076573.1, read on the forward strand.
GGAGGAGGATTGATTTGGAGGGCCGAAGGATGATGGCACGAGTGAGGAAAATGGCAGATGCAGGCAAAAAAATGGTGAAAAATAGGCCTGATGAAGGTCTGCTGCGAGGCAGGTTTTGGACCGTTGGATTAGATCATTCATCGGTGATCAACAGTTGATATTGCATGATCGGGTCATTTGGATGATGAATGAAGAGGTAGGTGAATGGAGGAGATGTTATATTAGGGCCATCGAATTTCAGAGATCAACGGCTGAGGTCGGTGGATGAAATCGGTCGGGAGTATGAGTAAATGGAAAATGGGCAGAGGAGAGGATGTATTAGAGCCGTTGGATTAGAGAAATTGATGGCTAAGATCATTTGATGGAGTTACTCAGAGGTATAGGTGAAAAAAAATGAATGAGGACGCGATGCAATGTGAACCATTAGATTAAATCAATAGATGGCTGAGATCATCCATGAGATTTCCCCATGGAGGGCGGTAAGCGGAAAACCAGAGTGATTATCACACAACGTTGAGGTGGTTTTAAATTTTGGCCAAAAAAACGCGATCCTATCAGGGATCGACACTTGGAATCACAAAACCACTTACATCGCATTTTTTTGGAACTTTAACTGTTGGACACTTAAAAAACGCGATATGCACCTCAGCCGTTGGATTACGGGTGGGGAGATCTGACGGTGGAAATGACAATGTGATGGGGAAAGGTGCACAGGGTGGAAGTGGGCCATCGGGTTCACTGTGGACTGTCAGATATTTAGATTTGGATGGTTAAGATCTGATGAATCAGCAGAGGTGTATCAGGCCATTGGTTTTATTGTGAGCCGTCGGATCTTATGTATGGATGGTCGTGATCTACTGTCGGGGCAGAAAGTTTTTCAAAAGGGAAAGGTTAGATGGATGGGTGGAATAGATCCTAGCTGTTGGATCTATAGAACGGACAGTTGAGATTCAATCAGAGAAAATATTTGGGACTTGGTGGATAGATAGAAAAAGGGCAATCCAATTAAATTCTGACCGTCGAATCAGAAGGGGAATTAACGGCCAGGATTGAATCGGTAGGCGCAGGTAATGGACTCATGAGTGGAGTGCGATGGTATCTCAGCCGTCGGATCTGTCAGAATGAATGGTCAAGATTTTATTGGGGATCAAAAATCAGGGAAAGAAGAAAAGGGATGACTATGTTGGCGCGATGCGATTAAGCACTGACCGTCGGATTGGAAGAGATCAATGGTCCAGATTAAATTGGCGGGGGGAACGACAGAGTTCCGCGAGCGGCGAGCAATTGAATCCTGGCTGTTGGTTCTTGTGGATTCAATGATCATGATTAACTCGAAGGGTCTCAGTAATGAGTGAAGCAGAAAACCAATGGACTGATGCGATCAAGCATGGACCGTCGGATCTGAAAATATCGATGATGGAGATCTAATCACAGACCGGCAGAGAAAAGGTCCATCGCATCGGAGAATTTGAAGAACAAAAGGAGAATTCAGAACGAAGGGAACTCTAATTGTGATTAGCACCTGAGGGTTAGCACCTGGTTATGACTCCGAGTCACATGCAGAGAAAGGGGCTAAGGGCTAAGCCGAAAGGGGCTTAAGGCCTTAATGTAAAAATGAGTGTTTTAGGCCTAAATTTAGTGTTTTTTAAGCCAAATGAGGGGTTTTGGTAGATACAAAGGAGGATTTTTAAACCAAATAAAGGGCAGTATATGGTTTAAAAGGGGATTTAGGAGGATTTAGAGGTTAAATGGAGGGTTAAAGGGGAATTTTGAGAAGGGAATAAGGGTGAAAAATGGAGTTCTTTTGTGAGTGAAAAAGGGAGAAATGGAGGCCTTTTTGAAGCATTCTTTTTCACAAAACAGCAGGGATTTTTCAATGGAAATAGTAGTGAAGATATGTTCAAAGGAAAAAAACACATAGAGGCTTCAAGAATGATAGATTTTCAAAGAAAATGTCTCTCTTGAAGGCTCAGAAACATTTTTAGCCACCTGTTTGCTATGTCAAAAATTTATAGGTGGCTAACAGGATCTAGATTGGTTCATGGGATACATTGGTCAACATGTGAATCCTACGATACACGAAATTAAGGATGCCTTGAAGTAGAAGTTCCAGAAGCCTAAGTCCTATTCTCAATGCGTATTAAAGCTGAAATATATTAAGCAAGGACCTATGGAGTCTATTTGGGAAGCTGACCAGTGGCTGAAGAAAGTCATCAACGATGGAGGATTTGTCTATGAGGAGAAACAACATAAGGAATGGTTTATCGCCATGCTATTACCACACCTGCACAGACCTATGGGCTAGCAAAAGATTGATTTGTAGCAAGAGGCCCTCAATATTGCCACGAAGCTAGAATTTGTGCCAAGAGATGATGCTTAATTTGGAGTGCTGCAGATCCAAAGCCAGCTAGAGGCGATGCACTTAGAAATTTAGAATCTAAGAAGGGATCGAGGCAAAGAAACCAACGCAGATGTTTGGTGCATATGCTGCAGAGTATCAGGCCACACTAAGGATCAATTCCCTCTGTTTTCATATTATATGCAGGCTAGGGGACCAAGTACCCCAACGTTGTTGTAATATTCAAAATCTAGAATAGCACAGCAGGCATGCTGAAATAACAAAATACTGAGAGATTGATGTACATAAATGAATTTACAGCCCTTAGATCCCTTAGATCAGGAAATCTAGAGTATATCTCAAAAACGAGAGAAAAAACAAATCAAAATAGGTGTGGTAAACAGATCTCCCACCACCTTGTCTAGCTGAAAAACACCCTACAAGAGGGGCTGCAGCTATGCACAACAAATTGCTTCAGAAATAACACAGTCTTGGATAGTATGAGCAGGAGGCCATCAAATATGATTAAATTATGATTATACAGCAGCAAATCATAATTACAATGAAGCTCTTTCAATATACAGTAGAATACATGAGACAATAGAGCAAGAAATCTTTAGAAAAGAAGGCTGCAACACATATATAAACTACCAAAATGGCTAAAAAGAGTTATTTTGAGGAGCTGCAGTAGCTAAATATTACAACTCATATCTAGAACAGATCTGTGGACAAAACATCAGATCCATTTCAGAACTGGAAACTAGATAGTCTTATTTACAAGATCCCCTTGGGGTTTTGACCAAATCATGCATAAACAAGAGTAAATATGAGTTTTAAGTTGCAGATTTGTAAAATGCTGCAGAAATTTCTAAAGATGATTTTACATTACAATAGATTAGATCTAAATAGAACATGGATCAGCAAGCTAATCCATGGATCACCAAAGTGAAAGGAAAAGCCCAACACCAGAGATCTCTCATCAAAATTGGGATCAAAACACCCTGCAGAACCTCTAATGAAAATAAAGTAGTTCCTCAATGAAAACTACACTGTAGCTTGAATAACATAGATGGCCAGCTGCTAAGATACAGATCTGAAGTACAAAACAATGGATGCACTCTTCCAGGAGGTTAAAATACACACTCCATGAGAAGAGGCTCCAATAAAAGCTAGATGTCTGTAGATATAGAATCCCACTTGCTGCAGCTTACAAGAGCAAGCAAACCCTCACTGGATCTGTGCTGCAATTGGAAGTAGAGCTTGGCCCAAAGCCTGATAGTGGATCAATTCAGAAAATACTCCTCCAAGAATCCTCAAAGGAAGAGGTGAAATCCCTGCATAGGAACTCCAAGTGCTAAGTAGCAAAATTCTCTACTAACAATAGAGAATAGTATTTGTCTAAGCAGAAAAGATACTCATAAATATAATCAATCAACAACCTTCTCTTGCTGCCCTCCCCTTCCTTTTATGAGATGAAAGCCTTTGAAAACCCTAATCCACCTTGATGAGTTAGCTCCTTTCACATGAGGGGCCTCCTTCTAGAACTGCGATGTCCCTTCATGAGATACATTGAACCTAGATAGTGCTATAGATTTGTTCAAGGTTGACCCAGTCTCATAGCTCAAACCCCTTTCACACCTACAAGTGATTTATTTACATGGCCCTGACTTATCTTTGCTCACATGGGCATTGATTTATCCAGTCTTTTCAGGAGTTTTACATGTCCTCCTTTATTCATTTATTCATGCAACAGAAAGTAAAACAAAAATGAATATTCCTCTTAGCTTAGGCTAAGTAGGAATATTACAGTCTTCCCCCCCAAAATGTTGCTTGTCCTCAAGCAACTGATAGGGTAAGAGTTGTAGTACTTCTCCTCCTCCATTGATGTCATCATCAAGGATCAAGTCCTTAGCATAAGCCAAGTGCTCATCAAGCCAATACAACATGAATTATTCCTCCAAGGTAAACATAATATGTGCATAGTCCATCCCACCAGGAGTGAAAAACTCAACATAAATAAACATGGTTGAAGAAATTCTACATCTAAAACATGTGTCATGAAGTACAGGTCGAAGTTCCAAACCATGTGGTACATACACACTACCCATCCTCTGTCCATACAACCCAATAAACAATACAACTATATCATCCAAGTATGGAAGCAGGACTACATATATGCAAACTGAAATCTGAACTTCAGGAGGTGGGTCAAAATCCCACATGTGATGCCAGCGCAGTGCATCACCTGCCTGCATGAGATCAAGGTGTGGTAAGTGGTATTCCCACCACATAATTGCTGCATGAATCACCTTAACATGGCTGAAGATGATAGGTAATTTTGGTGCCTTTAGAAAGCACCCATCATGAGAAGGAATCTCCCTTTGCACAATAAGGGAGTGGCCAAGTTCAACATCTCTATTGGCCCACAAAAAACCATGAGATCCACATGATATCTCACTCCCATTAGGAGTCATATCCTGCCAAAACATGGGAGATGAATGTAATAAATTAGAAAATACAACTTGCTTGGCATGATCAAATCCTTTACCATCATAGTCCTTTATACACATGGAGTTGTGCATGAGCATTCCCCTCCTCTCAAGCAAAGGAAGCACTGGCTGAGATGACTCTTGCAAAGAGTCCATTGGCTGCCCCAATCCTCCATAGCTATTGAACTCTTGAAAGTGCTGATGTAATTCCTCTCTCATGCCTTCCCAATCAAAACTCCTCATGATCAGGGTATAGATCTTCATTGAATGCATCTGGCTGAGGAAGAGTTCCTCATGTGCTCCTTGTAGGATCTTCTGCTTGAGCTTGGAAGCTCTAGCCAAGAATACCTTACCATAATAATAGATGACTCCCCCTTGGACTAAGTAGCCCTCTTCTCACTACATGCCATCTAGTATCATACATGTGTGGAGATCTTTGGAAAACTCTACAAGCAGTTGAGATTTCCAATACAGATCCACTCTGCTCAACAATGAAAACACTACTGATACATCCATAGAAGTGCTTGTCATTTTTCTGATCTCCTCCTTGACATTTCTTATGCCAAATTTTTTTGTTGGAAGGCTGATCCTCCCATTCTTCTCCTCCCACAGCGCATATTGAGAAAATTGAGAGGGTGATAGTGATGCAGGAAGAAGATCCCCCTCATTATTGGGCTGTCCCAAATCCTCCAGCGCTGTAACTTGGTCTCTCATTTCTCCAATCCTTCCTCGATATAGATTTGGAGCAGCACTTTGTGAGGCTTTCCACACAAGATCTAAATTTGATGGTATTCTAGGTGGCTTGCCACTAGATAATAATGTCCCTTGCAACATCCTCATGAACATGAGAGAAGGGATTGTGAGATCCCTGTTGCCAATGTGAAAATCCATATCTGTTGTTTGTGTGGAAGTACTAGGTGAAGGATAAGTGTGCATGCCTTGAATCATTTGTGGTTTCCCACTCTTCAATGTTGGAAATGTTGTCATTGATGGCAAAGGAGATGGCAAAGGAGGAACACCTAGCAACAAGGCAAAGAGATCAACATAGAAGTAGAGAGAGGAAAAGAGAGTAGCATAGAAGCAGAGAGAGGAAAAGAGAGCAGCATAGAAGCAGAGAGAGGCAAAGAGAGTAGCATAGAAGTAGAGAGAGGCAAAGAGAGCAACACAGAAGTAGAGAGATAGCAAAAGAGGCAGCAAGCTATGCAGAGGGTCGAGCAACTGTAAATACAGAGAATACAGAGAATACAGAGGTAGAGAATGCAAAGAATACAGAGACAGAGAATACAGAGGAAAAAGTGAAACAGTGAATACAGAGAATATAATAGAAGGGTTTATATGCGATGGTGAGAGGAAGAAGCTACAAAGAAAGGTATCCAAGGCAGAACCGTTAATAAATCAACTATGAAATGAAAATAGAAGATGTGGAACCATGCAGAACAAGTAGAACCAAAAGGCAAAAGAAAGAAATTGATAATTATACACTCTAGTTATAATGTAGAGTTAATACACAAACTGTGCATGTAAACGAAATATGGAGGAAAAATAAACATTGAAGCAGAATCATAAGAACCAAAACCCTGAGTCAAGAATGGAACCTTGAATGAATAGTAAATTTGGAGTTGAAGAAACCAGCGAGTTCGTGCGGTTCATAAATGGTAAAAAGTTTTTGTGAAAAAAACGTGATATGGGTCTTCAGTCGACACATGGCAATAACTGGTATTTGAATACCATTTATATCACGTAATTTTTGAGTTTTAACCCTCGGCCATAGAAAAACGTGATATGCACTATAACCATTTGATCTGAAGCAAAGGAAATCCAATGGTCGTGGTATCATGCGATGTACGAAGGTTAATTGAGGTAAAGCACTGTGGGTCCGAGTCAAACGTATGTTGAAAATTAAACCAAATTTTAAGGCCAAATGTTGTTTATAGTTGGGTTGGTGTTAAACTGAGGTCGAAGATTTATCAAAGGTAAGGTAACATGCTGCGGTCCAAAGTTTCATTTTGATTATAAGTGTTAGTGAAAGCGGAGATTATAAAAAGGAAATAACGCAATATTAAAAGCGCGATGGATCATACTTTAAACCAAGGACGAAGGGTTAATATAAGGTGAAATGTTCCGTGAACATTTAAATAGAGGCCATATACATACCTGAGTTATATATCGGCACTTATACATGGTTTCATTGTAATATTCGAATATTAATTCGAATACGTATAGTATGGGTTATGCATTGGGTTATAAAGTAAAATATGGATCAAGGTTTAATGACATGTTGTGGGGCCCGAAAGAATTAACCATTGAATCAAATGTCATATATATGACTATTATTAACATCAATATTAGTCAGCTCTTGGGTTTTAATCCAAAGGCCGAGGACTTACAGAATTGAATGTCCCATGAAGGTCATATCATTTTGGGTTTGTATGGTTTTCATAAACCATAAGAAAAGGGGTATATAAAGGAATGACTTCCGCATATTGTCAAAGTTTCCGACATTCAATAAAATGATATTTTATCAAAGGTTAAACCCGAATTGATTCTGAATGTGTAAATAGAATGGAAAGAAGAGTTTATTAACCCTCTGGGACCCTTTGTTCATCACACCGATCTGTTGGAGGACGCGATTGCGATATTGTGATCGCGATAAAGAAGCGGACCTGATATGTTATGAATGGTGATTCTTATGTGTTTGAGTTCCAGCTTAAAGGGCATCAAAGTGGGCCATCGCATCAAAATAAAATAAAATAGCGGAACATACAAATGAAGTTTGTGATTGAAGGAAAATCGTTGGATATGAGGAAGGATGGACGACGGACAAGTGAGTCACTTGACTACATGGTGGGGCCTTTGCTAATCGCATCGGTGGAAATAAAATGACCAAGTCACAAGAGCACTATGAATGTTGCGATTGCGATTGAAAATAAATAAGGCGGAGTATAGCTGGTATGTGGGCTCAATACAAAAGAAAAGATTAATATATGTTTGCTCTGAGTTTTTTTTTAAACCAAAGCTGAAGAGTTAAAAGGAAAGAAAAGCGCAAAATATATATGTGAAACAATATATACATATTTACATCTTTGAACAGTAAATCATCGCATCGGAGAATAGAGAAAGTTCGGTGAGTGGGCCCAGAAGGGAATTTTATGTATTAAAAGGATCTATTATTATTATATCGCTGAGAGTTATTTACATTATATAAAAAGGTGGTTAAATATATATAAGAGTTATGCAACTGCAAGGAACAGCAGAGCATACAGAGAGGAAAAAGACAGAGATAGCTGCGGAAAAGACAAACACACAGTGATCCAAAAGGCTGAATGGGTTGATTTGAAATCCATATTGTAACTGAATGTAAATGTTTTAATTGGTTTTACATTGTTTGTGATGCATTGGAAAGTCTCTAGAGGAAAACAAAAATCCCACTGTAATATTGAAATTTGTACATACTGTTATATTTTTTTAATGAGTTGGACAAAGGAAAGAGAAGGAAGAAGCCGAATAGTCATGGTTGTTCACTCCAAATCCTCTGTAGAATACAAATAGTCAATAGGGGAACTCTATAAATGATATATCGTAGATATGCATAAAGAGGTTAGAGAATGAAAAATTGAAGCAGAGAAAATAAGAAGAAGGTGGAGATGCTGTGAAGATTTAGAGATGATATAAGACATATATGAAGACTGGAGGACAGCAGTAAAAAAGGTACAGAACAGAGCTGATATTCAAGGTAAATCAGAAAGTGTTTTCTTTTGATAGAGTGAGGAAGTTGGAGGTTCCCTATCAAGTTGTAGCTTGACAGATGTCAGTTGTAGCTGACTAAGGTTGGAGCCTCCTGTAGGTTGGTGCCTGTATAAAATTGATGGGAGTTGGAGCTTCCTTGCAAGTTGTAGATTGCAGAATTGAGGTTGGAGCCTCCTATAGGTTGGTGGCTACAGAAAATTAGTGGTGAGAGGGAGTTGGAGCTTGCCTTTGCATCACAACAATAATAAGATGTGGTTTTCTCCCTTTATGGGTTTCCACTTATATCATTTGTCTCTATGTGTGATGCTTATGTGTTGATATGGTCTATTCAATTTTCTTAATACTTGCTTCTCTCATAATAAGGTTGCTATCACATTATCTTAATACTTGCTGCTCACATATTAAGATTGTTCACATATAAAGTTGGTCATAAATTAAGTTGTAAATAAGCTTAATGAAAATTTTGAAAAGTTCATGAATGCGTTAAAATGATTCACCCCTCCTCTCAGTTTAACTAAGGGTTCAACATTCAAGTCCACCCACTCCATCTGCAAATATTTCCAATCAGTGGTAACCTTCCCCAAGGTAATCAACCACTGGACACTGAAAATGATGTTGGTGTCTGGTATGTCAACTACAAATAAGTGATCCACCAGAGTGTAGGATCCCATAGTGACAGAGAGTGAGGGAACATATTGCATGCATTGCATGGTCCTATCTCCTGGGACCAAAATAGAAAATCCCTTAAAATTATCAGTGGGGATTTCTCTCCTCTGCACAAGATCAGCATAAGTAAAGTTTTGGTTTGCCCCACTGTTAATCAGGATAGATACTCTTTGATTCATGACCGAACCTTGTACTCTGAAGGTCAAGTACTTAGGCACTCCTCTCAAATATGCAAGAGTCCCACTTATTGGAGAAAAGGCTCCCTTCCCATCTCCGGATGGTGTTTTATCTTCCTCATCACCATCAGTGCTATGAACCCTCCTAGGTTCATCATCCCCATCTTCCTCCTCAAAATCTGAGAATACTTCTATGTAGTGTGCTTTCCTAGCAGCACATCTATGTCTTGATGCCCATGACTCTTGGAAGGTGAAAAAAAATCTCTTCTTCCTCAACTTCCTCCTGAGTTCAATATCAAGAGGTTTCTTCAAAGAGATTTCCTTGGAAGTAGCAGCTTTTCCTTCCTTCCCATTAGAAAATTGAGGGGCCTTGCTCTGGAAAGTTGCCTTTGCTTTTGGCAAGGCATCTTGGAGGTCTCTAGCCCTCTCAATGGCATCATGTAAAGTGATGGGCTTGGTAGATTTAACCAACCCATGAAAAGGTTCCTCTAATCCATCAATGAACATGTAGACCCTCCTTGCTATAGATAGATCAAGGAACATGAATGATAATCTCAGAAGCTCAGAGATATAAGTCTCTGCATCTCCTGATTGCTTTAGCTTTTCAAGGCTTATGAAGGGTGCTTTAGGATCCTTCCTGTCAAACATCTCCACCAGTCTTCTAGTAAACTAAAAATAGGTAGTCACATTGATATGTCCCAATGTAGACAACCCATGGAACCACCAATTGTGTGCTTCACCTTCAAAGTGCAGCACTACAATCTTGATGGCTTCAATCTCAGGGACTTTTTTCAACTGAAAGTAAATGTCTAGCTTTTCTACCCATGCCTTGGCAGAACTGGAGGATGATCCATAAAATTTGGGCAAAAAGAATCTGCCCATAGAGTGGTGCCTATCCTGATTATTAAAGAACCCACCATCTCTATACTGCTACATTGGTATTCTGTTGTCCTTGAGGTGAAAAAAATCTTGGAAAATCAAGTGATCCTTGAATCTCTGACTCTGAGAATCATAATCCACAAATTAATCTTCAAGGGAAGCTTTCTCTTGTGGTCCTTCATTCTCCACAACCAAGAAGGTAGGCATAGTGGAGCGTTGTGAAGCTTGTGGGACTTGTGGTTGGTTCACTAGTTGACTAGTCCAGTGATGAGACATGTTAGATCTTTCCCCCAGATGAAATATCCCAGAAGATTCCCTCATTCTGTCCATCCTAATCTCTTTGATCTCTTTGGCAAGATCTTGCATGGCCACCAAAAGAGTTCTTGCAAACTCTTCTCCTTCTTTGTCACTTGCAGTCTCAGGGGCTTTACCCTTGTCTTGACCTTCAGTAGTATAATCATACTTCTTGTGAGTTTTGTTTTGATACCTCCTTTCCCTCTCTGTAAGAGGTTCATATTATTTTGAATGCAACATGGTTTTGATGATCCAAGGGAAGCACATGTTGTGTAAATAAAGGAGCTCCGATACCACTGTAATATTCCAAATCTGGAATAGCACAGCAGGCCTACTGAAATAATGAACTCCTAGGAGATTGATGTAAAAAAATGATTTTACAGCCATTGGATCCGTTAGATTAGCAGATCTTGAGTCTAGATCCAAAAGGGGAGCAAAAACAAATCAAAATAGTTGTGGTAAATAGATCTCCCACCACCTAGTCTAGCTGAAAAACACCCTACAATAGGGGCTGCAGCTATGCACAACAAACTACTTCAGAAGTAAGGCAGTCTTGGACAGTATGAGTAGGAGGCCATCAAATATGATTAACTTACGAGTATAAAACAGAAAATCAGAATTACAATGAAGCTCTTTCAATATACAGTAGAATACATGAGATAATAGAGCAAGAAATCTTCAGAAAAGAAGGTTGCAACACATATATAAACTGCCAAAATTGCTTAGCAATGTTATTTTGAGGAGCTGCAGTAGCTGAATATTACAACTCAGATTTAGAGCAGATCTATGGAAAAAACATCAGATCCATTTCAGATCTGGAAACTAGATAGTATTATTTACAAGATCCCCTTGGGGTTTTGACCAAATCATGCATAAACAAGAGTAGATCTATGTTTTAAGTTGCAGATCTATAAAATGCTACAGAAATTTATGAAGATGATTTTACATTACAATAGATCAAATCTAAATAGAATATGGATCAGAAAGCTAATCTGTGGATCACCAAAGTGAAAGGCAAAGCCCAGCAACAAAGATCTCTCATCAAAATTGGGATCAAAACAACCTGCAAAACCTATAATGAAAATAACGTAGTTCCTCAATGAAAACTGCACTGTAGCTTGAATAACATAGATGTCCAGTTGGAAAGATATAGATCTGAATCAAAAAACAGTGGATGCACTCTTCCAGGAGGTTAAAAGACACACTCCATGAGAAGAGGCTCCAATACAAGCTAGATCTCTACAGATCTAGAATCCCACTTATTGCAGCTTACAAGAGCAAGAAAACCCTCACTGGATCTATGCTGCAATTGGAAGTAGAGCTTGGCCTAAAGCCTGTTAGTGTATCAATTCTACAAATACTCCTCTAATAATCCTCAAAGGAAGAGGTGAAATCCCTGCATAGGAACTCCAAGTGCTAAGCAACACAATTCTCTACTAAACAGTAGAGAATAGTATTTGTCTAAGCAGACAAGATACTCAGAAATATAATCAATCAACAACCTTCTCTTGCTGCCCTCCCCTTCCTTTTATAAGATGAAATCCTTTGCAAACCCTAAACCACCTTGATGAGTTAGCTCCTTTCACATGAGGGGCCTCCTTCTAGAACTGCGCTATCCCTTCATGAGATACATTGAACCTAGACAACACTATAGATTTGGTCAAGGTTGACCCAGTCTCATAGCTCAAACCCCTTTCACACCTGCAAGTGATTTATTTACATGGCCCTGATTTATCTTTTTTCACATGGGCATTGATTTATTCAGTCTTTTCAGGAGTTTTACATGTCCTCCTTTATTCATTTATTCATGAAATGGAAAGTAAAGCAAAAATGAATATTCCTCTTAGCTTAGGCTAAGTAGGAATATTACAGCTGTGGTGCACCGACTGTCGAGTAGCAGGAAGACATGATACATACCACTACCCATGATTAAGCACCTATGCCCCATAAATGAAGCAACAGTGGTATAGATTCTGCTTGTCAGTGGTTCATGACAAGCACAACTACCAAACATTCTACCTGATGGTAGATAGGGGAAACCTATAGAGGGTACGGGTTGACCCTTTGTCACCATTATCTCCCTCTAGGTGAGGAGGATCCCCTGCAACCTATTAGTCATCAGTAATTTTTGCTATTTGTATATGACTAAATATTGATCCTAGATTTATAAAAAAAAGATTCATGAATATTGTGAGTTTTAGAAATCTCACTGACTTCATTATCCTTAAACCAAAATTTTCACTATTCTACCATTTTTCCATTTCATGGTCACCCTGCCACTCCTAAAAAATCCTTATGGGTTTGTGTCACTCATCTTCATCCTTGTTTCCTAAGTATAACCTTATCACTCTATTTTTCCTTGCCCATGACCCCACTTAGCACCTAGACTCACCAAAATCTATGCCTTCCCATGTTCACCAGGTCCCTCAAGCATTGATGGTCTCGAAACACTCTCTATAGGCTCTTTATATAAATCAAGTACATTGGATTTTGGATCCTCAATACATCAATTTGTTAAAAACTCTGTTTTTCACTTGAAGACCCCAAACCAAGTTACAAATCAAAGACCAATTCAAAGGAGCTTTCCACCAGGTCATTAGGGTTTCATAGGTTGTAGGGTTATCCTTGGTGTTTTAAGCACTGTTTTTCATGTACTAGAAGCTGACTCAAATGTGAAAGGAGGTCAGTACATGTTTGTTCAAGATAGATCAGAAATATCTCCAAGAAAGACTGCTTGATCATGTTCAAGTTCTGCAAAAGGTAAATGTTCTTGGCATTTTTGCAGGAATGTGAAAAGGTAAATCAACAAAGGAAATTGATAAAGTAACTGATGTATTCCTAAAGGAAGATAGGAAACACTGGTTCTTGAGAAAAAAAAGGTTCCTAAGACTGATTGGGCCAGCGGTGTGCCAAACAAGGATCCAATGTAGAAAATCACATGGAGGAGGCTTTTTACAAATCATAGATAAAAAAAGGAAAAAGGTGAGGTGAACTGGACAGAAATTAATGAACTTGAAAGGGCTATAGAGAACTTAGAAGACAACACTAATAATTTTTCTCAAACAACCCATAAACCTAAGGTTTTGGAAAGATAGTCAAAAGAGGTAAAGTGAAGATGTTAGACCTCCAAGATGACAAAAGAAGGAATATTTGAAGGGAATGCTGTAAGTGACATCCATATTTTGTTAAGGTAAAGTGTCTCACTGCCTCAAAAGAAATATGATACAAAGGGTATTAGTAAAAAGAAGGCCAAGCTCTCATTTCAGTCATTTACCCTCAATTATCAAAGGGATAAAAACATAAATTTGAGCTCCAATATGGAAATCCAAGGTGATTATAAGGTTGTTGTTGTGTAAACTCAATATATCAAACTTCAAGAATATCAAAAAAGGCTAAGTCAGTATGTCATGGCACCTGCAAATCAGAAGTGGCCAATGTTGGAAATATTGCCATTGATGGTAATAGAGGCAACAGATGTAGAGATAGGCAAAGAACAGAACCAGAAGACAGCAGGTAATATTTACAAAGAGCAGTTGAGGCAGAGGTCGAGTAGCAGAGATACAACAAAGGAAGAGGCAGAGGTCGAGTAGTAGAGGTACAGGGAAGGCAAAGGTAGAAGCAGCGAAGGCAGAAGTAGAGAGGAAAAGGCAGAGGCAGAGGTAGATCCGTTATCGTAGAAAGGCAGAGGCAGAGGCAGAGCCGTTATTCCGAGAATCACTACCCCATCCGGTAGATACATAAACACAATTCTGGGAATCTTAACCCAAGCGAAAAAGTATATATATATAAACGTATATATATAAACCTTATTCCGGGAATCGTAACCCAGGCGGGAGGATATATATTATTCCGAGAATCATTACCCAGCTGGAGGATACATTAAAGCGGAAACATAAAGCTTATATATATATATATATATATATATATATATATATATATACAGTGCCTCATTTATGTTGCGCCTTATACAAAAAGGTCCAAACCATAGATATTTATATGGTGTGCAATATATAAAGGAAGGGTACAATGCATCGTGGGCCCGACGAGCAATGTTAGTCTTAAACCATTGGTAAAGTATATATATGGGTAGCGCGGTATATAAAAAGAACCTATGAACTCAATCCAAAGTTAACTCGCTAGTGGGACCCTCTCTAATCGCATCAGAGAGACTTATGGCATCGGAACATTTTAACAAAAGTTCCGATTGCGATTGAAGTTCCGGACCCAATTCATTATACATCGTGACTCATGTATGTTTGAAGTCCGGTTTAAAGGTATGCCATCGCATCAGAAAAGGGCAGCAGAAAATGTTAACAAAAGTTGCGATTGCGATTGAAGTTCCGGACCTGATATGGTTCAAACAAACGACTCTATATGTTTGAGTTCTGGTCAAATCGCATCAGCACGTTTAAAAGAACAGTGGTCAATCACATCGGAGTAAAAGCAGGGCATTGGAACTTGCAACTAAAAGTTACGATTGCGATTAATCGCAATCGTAGTAATCGCATCGCATCGCATCGGAGTAATCACAATCAGAACAAGTTGACATAGCGGAAGAGGTTAATAAAACTTGCGATTGCAATCAATCGCAATCATAAAACTCTGGAGAAGGCTCATCGCATCGAAGCATAAGAAAATTCAGATAGTGGGCCCGAAAGGGAATTTTATGTATTAAAGGGTCTTATACAATGAAATCTAGCGACTAAGACAAAGGTAAGAGTTAAATGCAAAGGTTTATTAACATGGAGTATATGCATATGATAATATACATATTGGGGTTTTCATAAAGAGGTTAGGCCACATAAACCTTCCGCTTATAAAGATATGTGAGTACAAAAATATCAGTGTTGTTAAAAAGGTTTTATAATAATGCCAACAGTTATTTGTGCTCGATTAAAAGACAGTTGTATAGGCAGTAGTTATACAACTGCAATGAACAAGGAAAATGAACATAGTGAAATGAAAAAGAGAAGTGGGGCTGTTGATGAAAAGAAGAGATAAAAATAGAGAGAGCAATGTTATTAAAGCGATTCGCATGATATAAAAAGTGCAGGAGTTACGCAACAGCTATAAACAGAAAAACATACAGAGGAGAAAAAGGGACAAACATAGTCAAAGAAAAGACAAATGCGCATCGAGCCGAGAGGCTGAATAAGTGAGATGGAGTTTTCATAGTGATTGAATGTAAATGATTTTGTTTTATATTGTTTGTGATGCAAAGGCAAGTGTCCAAAGGAAAAAGAAAAATCCCATTGTAACATTGAAATTTGTACATATTGTTATAATTTTAAAAATGAGTTGGAAAAGGAATGAGAAGACAAAAGCCAAAGAGTCAGGACTGTTCACTCCAAATTCCTTGTGAAATACAAATAGTCATGTGAGGAACTCTATATATAATATCAACTGGATATGCATAAAATAATTTTTTTTTTTTAGAGAGTAAGGATAGAGAATGAAAAAATATAGAATATTGAGGCAGAGAAGATAAGGAAGAGAAGAGCTGAAAGAGATGCTACAGAACAGAGCTAATATATGAGGTAAATCAGCAAACATTTCTTGTGAAAATTGAGGAAGTTGGAGCTTCCCTATCAAGTTGAAGCTTGATAGCTGTCAGTTGTAGCTGACTGAGGTTGGAGCCTCCTGTAGGTTGGTGCCTGCAGAAAATTGAAGGGAGTTGGAGCTTCCTTGCAAGTTGTAGCTTGTAGAATTGAGGTTGGAGCCTCCTGTGGGTTGGTGCCTGTAGAAAATTAGTGGTGAGAGGGAGTTGGAGCTTGCCTTTGCATCACAACAATAATAAGATGTGGTTTTCTCCCTTTATGGGTTTCCACTTATATCTGGTGTCTCTGTGCATGATGTTTATGTGTTGATCTGATTTATATCATCTGCTTAATACCTGTTGTTCTCATATTAAGTCTATTATTCTATTATATTAATACTTGCTACTCACATTCTAAGATTACTCACATATTAATTTGGACATGAAATGAAGGTGTAAATAAGTTTTAATGAAAAGTTTTAAAAGTCCATGAATGTGTTAAAATGATTCACCCCCCCTCTCAGTTTAACTAAGGGTTCAATAGCCAAAAGAGGAGATAGAAAACATGATTTTGAATTCTATGGTGCATGTCAAAGGTGATTTTATCATGCCTAAGGATTAGTGAGAAAGTTCAAAACAAGATTTTCAGTCACCTACCAAGCACATGGTAATTTGATCTCCAAGGTCAGAACAAAGAAATGTTGAAGATGCTAGTTTATGTTTAAATTCCTAATGTTGTCAAGGGTAGAGTTATCATGTTCCAAAGATCAAAGGGAAGAGCCATTTTAGGGTTCTCATAAATCACCTATCAACAAAAGTGTCAATGGCATAAATATGCCAAAGTGAAGTCAAGTTCACCATATTAGCAACCTGCAGAGCAACAAAGAAAAAATGGTTAGAAAGAAAAGGGTAACAAAGGAAGATTGAATGTTATGATGAAAATCACAAGGAACTTTGAAAATATTATTGAGTGCAACCCTCTAAAAAAATAAAGTGAATGTGTCAAACTCAAAGAGCAAAGGGAAAGGACCATTTAATGTTTTTTAGCCACCTACAACAAAAAAGGGTCAAGGGAATATCAGTTAAATT
Source organism: Pinus albicaulis (assembly GCA_034641835.2). Lineage (NCBI taxonomy): Eukaryota > Viridiplantae > Streptophyta > Pinopsida > Pinales > Pinaceae > Pinus > Pinus albicaulis. The sequence goes on from CM076573.1 coordinate 389,204,864, forward strand.
AAAAGGCTCAAAAAACATTAACAAAGTGGGTTTTCTAAGTTCAATTTTCCTAGGCTATAAAGGACCATTTTTTCCTTCACACAAGTGCATTTGCAAAGAAAATGAGAGCGTCCAAGAGAGAAATTTGGGCATTTCAGTCAATTTTTGGGCAAGTCTACCTGACGCTTCACGATCAGGCAGGAACTACGCGTTCAGTGTCTGGTGCTGCACGTTCTGAGGATTTTCCAGTGCAAAATTACACTACGCTGCACATTCAGACACACGCGTTGCACATTCATGCAAGCACTACACATTCACCCAGGAAAGCCCGACGGGACTAGACCGTGTTCAAGCGCTACGCCTAGGAAAGCCCGATAGGCCCAAATTGCATTCAGGCGTTGTGCGCAGGGAAGCCCGACACCCGAAAACGCGTGCAGCCGCTATGCATTGCGTACGGAGGACCTGAAAAAGCGTGCAGGTGCTAAGCGTTGGGAAGGGAGGACCCGAATCTATGTGCAGGCGCTACGCGTTGGGAAGGGAGGACCCGAATCTATGTGCAGGCACTACGCGTTGGGCAGGGTGGCCCGATTCTATGTTCAGGCATTGCAAATTGATAGGAGGATGTATCACTTTTTCCTCCAATAAATTTTGATGGTTTAATGTCAAAAGGAATTGACCAAACCCTAAGGAGTGAAAACCCTAATCTTCATGGTAAAAACCCTATTTCAACCTCCACCATCTAAAAACAAGAATATATCTGTTACACCATTTTTTGGTCATCTAACCTATTATCATTAGATGGACCCAAGTACACCATGTAAGACCAATTTTACCCTAAGTAAAATTGCTTTCACTATGTGAAATAACTTAATAAAACACATTGATTAGGTTGTTTAGGGTCTAAACAGGAAACCCCAAGGGGAAATATTAAACAAATCTATATTTTTTTGGTTTTCTTCATGGAATAATTAATTAAACAATAATTTAATTATTATTCCTGGTCATATTTAACCCAAAACAAAGAAAATTAATTAGATAAATCCTTATTTATCTTTTTATTTTCTAGGAATAATTATTTAAATCTTATTTAAATAATATTCCTTGTTAAATATGACTAAGTAATTTATAAATAATTAAATAAATCATTATTGATTTAATTATCATTCAACCACTTCCTTAAAATAATAAATAAATCATTTATTTATTTATTATTTGCAAATAAAGGGATTTGACCCAAGTCAAATGCCTTTTCCCTCCAACAAATATAACAAAATATTCCATAAAAGATGGATCTAGATTTGGTTAATATTATTTTAATCATGCGCCAAGATCTAGAATGACCCAATATTTTGTTATAAATAGGAGGGTTTTTCCTACCATTCTTCACCTTTTTTTGCCTATTAGATCACTCTGGATCTATACTCTTGGTCTGACTTGGAGCCATTATCATTGTCAAAATTTCCATTGTTTCACTTTGTGAGCTCCCTTTGAGTTCTATGTTTGTCTGGGTTTTCTGCACCAAAAAGAGAGAGAAATTATAGATTTGAAGTGATGAAGACTTTCAAGAACCCATCCCATTGAGGAGAATTGGAAACACCTTTCTTGTTTTCCTCCCAGGTGCCCTTAATACAAAATTCTTTCAAAAATATTATTCTTGTCTTGTCTATTGGATGCATGGAGCAAAACATTATTTTTACTGCTTAATGTCTTTGTATGCATAGATCTAGATTTTTGCAACATTTTTCTTGATCAACTAACTGCAGATCTGAAGATATTGGCAACCATATTTGATGTTAGGGCTATAAGTTATGCATAGCTAAAGTGGTATTTTTTCGTACACTTCGACAAAAGATTCATACTAACAACTAGCGACTCCACATGGGTTTTCAATTACGACCACTGTCGTTTTTCATATTCCTGCATATCCAGCTGCCTCAAACCCTAGGGTTTCTCTTCAGCTTTTTGTTTTTCCTATTTTTATGCTATTTTTCCCCTATAAAACCCTCAAACATTAAAATTTCTAACTTCCGTGTGTTTCCACCCCTATTGCGTAGGTAACAGACATCAGCTGCAACTGAGACGACAAATTTTTACGAAATCTGCCGCTGAGACACTCAAAGTTGCAGGTCACACTTTTTGGCCTAGAACCTATGACCTGGCCTGCAGGACGCACTTTTCAGCCCCAAATCTGCGACCTCGACTGAAAACAGGTCAGAACCTGTGACTTGCCCTTTTTCTGCAAATTTTCTGAACTTTTTCTGGGTTTGTCTGAAGCTTCTGTCAGGGTTTTCCAGCCTCTGTCTCAGCCCATTTAGACCTGTTTCTGATCTGTTTTACTCAACTAAGTGGGAATCTAGCCCCTTAGGGCTTTAGTACCCTCCACTTTTTGTGGAATATTTTTTAGCTGTTGCAGGTGTCTAAATTTTCTGAGTTTCAGCCATCCCTTTTCCAGATATGATCCCTCCTCTTCAGATTCCTTTTAGATCAGCACTTCTCCCTTTCAAATCACCTCATATAGTTTTTTTGGGTTTGGCTCTAGGGTCACCTCCTTGTCCCTTTTTTCTTTAGCTGATTTCCTCCTTTTTTGTAGCAACCTTTCCTCTGCCTCTTTGCTGTGTTCTGCACCTCTTTCCAGCAGATTTAGCCTTTAGATCCCTGTCCCTCCCGAACCTAGATCTATTGGATTTTTTTAAGTGTGTTTTGATTAGATTTTTTCCCTCTCTTAGACTAGTTTTTGAGAGACTCTCCTCCTTGGGTTAGATTAATGCATTGTTAGCTGTTAATTTTATGTTATTTCAGCATTATACACTGTTCTCTACAGATTTATTTTCAGTTACACAGCGCACTTTTTTATTTTAGTCTCAAAACGTCTGGGTTTAAAAATTAAAATTAGCACACACCACACACTGACCCTAAGTGAAGAAGAGCTTGGTTAACACCGCCAAGAAAAGACTTTAAAATCAATTGACACTACACCTTTCTACCCTTGTTTCAACATTGTAATCACTTGATTTTTCACCTCCCTGCCCTTGTTGGTCATTCTTCTTCCCTTTGTGCCATCATCGTTGCGCCACCAAGGTGTATATCCTGGAGACTTCTTGGCCTTCACCCTCATTTTTCGGTTGGTCGACTTGCTCCTTCCCACCATCGTCGAGTTAGTCCTCCCCGAGTCCGCACTCTGAATCCTCCTCCGATTCTTTGGGTTCTCCCCCTACTTCTGTTTCTCCCTTTGTTACCTTCACTATATCTGGTCCAGGGCCTAACACTAGCAGCAACCCCAACCCTAATGCTAGGAATGTTACTAGTGGAACTGCCACAGGAACTACCTTGGCTGTCCCTTTGCTCCCCTATATGGAAGGTCTTAGCCTCCCTGATTTCAATCAGCTAATCAATGATCCTATCTGCCACGATGTTGGTTGGATTGCTATGCCAACCAAGCTCCCCTCCAACATTCCCAAGTTCGAAGGCCTTCCTAGAGAAGATCCCTCTAACCATATTCGATCTTTCCACATGTGGTTTTTTTCCAATTCCATTACCGACGATTCCATCTGTCTTAGATTGTTCCAACGCACGCTTACAAGCGAAGCTTCTAAGTGGTATGTTGATCAGAACAATTCTTCCCATACCACCTTTGTGAACATTTCCCTATCCTTATTATCTTATTTCTAGCTCCCTCTCCGATACGACACTGGTATCGAACTCTTGACTTTTTTCCGTCAATCGCCTACGACCCACCTTTTCGATCATGTCCAAGAATGGCGGAGAAGAAAGAGCTTATGTTGAGCTCCTACCTTTTAAGATCAAGTCTACATCGACAAATATTTCAAATCCCAGTTCCCTCAAATTGAAGAAGCCGCCCTCCAAATAGCCTTGAAATATGACCTCATCTATGCTCAGTCTAGTTATGTTTATACCATCCTTCCTGACCTCCCCAGACCCGGTGGCACTAACGCCCTAGGGTCATCTCATTCTGTTGATGGTATCATTGGAGCTCTATCACATCCATACACTCAACCTCCTATGGGCTATGGTATCCCTCCGGGAGGGGCCAGCACCTCCAGCATTTTCCCCCCTCCAGGTAGCATGTATCCAGGATACGGCATGCCTCCTCCTTTTTCCCAACCTCCTGCTTACCTCAATGTTTCCCAACCTAACCATTATCCTTATCCACAGCCTGGTGCTCCAGCTTCTCAAGCATTTACACCTCCACCTCCCTTTCCTTCTCAACCCCCGCAACAGCAACTACCACCCCCTCCAGGGCAAGTATTTGCACAACAGGGTGTGACTAATCCTCCTTCTTCTCAAAGAAAGAGGAAAGGCAATCAAAACCAATCTGCCCCTGGTAATCGTGGATCCAACCCTCCAGGTATTGACTCTAACACTGCTAACCAGCAGCAGGGCACTCAGCCCAAGCTGGACAGGTCACTCTATACCAATAATCCCTGTTCGTGTCGCGGTGTTTACGGTCATTACACTCACGATTGTCCCCTTCTACCATAGATGTGGCAGATGTGGGAGTCTCAAGCCACATTGCGCGAACAACATGCCTCCCCTACTGACCCCCCCAATGTAACCTCTACTCAACCAGCTATGTTTACCAATCCCTTCCAACAGCAAGGATTCGTGGCTACCCAATCACCTAATGGACAAGGGGCCACTCAACCTTCACCTTCTGGTTCCTCTGATTATCAGATTCTCATGATGAACTCTGATCAACCTCTCACCGTCAACCTTAACCTTCAAACTCGATCTTGTTAGTACCCCAAGCCTCCCGCTCCCTCTGTCCTCGAGTCACCTTATTTAGGTTCTACAGGGCCTCTTTTGACATCCAATGGTCCCTTGCATATCCCTCAGCCCAAAGTTGAGGTTCATACCAAGATTCTTAAGGGCCCATTACACCGAAACGCTACTTCTGGTCGAGCTGCTCATTCTTATAGCATAGTAGATGATTTGGCACAGTATCTTGCTACCATTTCAACACTGGAACTCCTCCAGTCATGTCCTTCTCAAAGGAAGGCTCTACTATCTGCCATGGGCACTGTAGATCCTTCTGATGACCAATTGATTTTTTTCGATGCCCTCCAATCAGACCATCCTCCCCTTCCTGCTTTCGTTGCTTTCCAAATCATAGTCAAAATCCGGAACGCTAATGTGTCTCGGTGTCTATTGATGAGGGGGCATCCACCAGTGTGATGTCTGCTTCGATTTGGAAACAACATGGATCTCCTAAATTGGCCCCTTCCACAATCACCCTTCGTGCTTGGGATGCCCACGCCTCTCAGCCCATTGGCCTATTCCGTAATTGTCCTATCACTCTTGCGAGCAAGACTATTTGCGTTGATGTTGAATTCATTGACACCCCTCTCAATTATAAAATTCTTTTGGGGCGTAGCTACACCTATGCCATGTCTGTTGTCCCATCCATGGTTCACTGCAAGATTTCTTTCCCTCATAATGGAAAGATAGTCACCATTGACCAGTTGACGTATCATGAGCCAAAATCTCAGACCTTCCCTGAGTCGACCATCTCTTCTATAGCTAATAAGCAAACCGTCGATTCTTTGACCAGTGTCTCCCCTGGTGTCTATAAAGACTCCTTTTTTCTTGGCACCTTCCCTGATCTTCCCCCTCCCCCTGTCCCTGATCCTAGCTTATCAAATGTTTGCATGATGCAATTGTCTCGGGCTACCCTTAAGCGGCCCGCTTCGGCTAGTCAGCAACCTCAACCTCACCCACCACAACCTGCTCCTAGCCCTTCGTCTTAGCCTGCTGGACCTACTCCTGCCAGCCATTCTCCTACAGCTGGTACCCATGAACCCCTTTATCCTCCTGGATTGGTTCCACCAAGGCTTAACCATCTTGGAGCTGTCCCACCTGGTCATTACCCTGCTGGTCAGATACCTTTCCATGCTCCCCCTCCTGGAGTCTATTTGGTTCCCATCATGGCCACCCTTTCTCTCCCTAATTTAACCGTGGGCATACCCGTCCGGTACTTGGACCCTCCAGCCACTACCCCATCTGGTCACCCCAAACCATACCTTGCTTTGACACCGGTTCAACCAGTTCCCCTAGCTTCTTCCATTGCTACAGTTCCCTCAGCATCTCAACAGGACCCCTCTCCTATTGGACTAGCTTCGGGAAAGAAAGGAAAAGCTCGCAAGGGGGCATCCAAAGACAAGGCCACCCCAACTGAACCTGCCCCTCCTCCACCCACAAAGCCTTGCGCCTTGTGTGATGTCATCGATCATGCCACCCATACTTGTCCTGAGTTGCTCCTTATTAAACCCATGGTTAAAGTCGCGTTCCCTGAGTCTACGGTCCCTGAACCCTCTGCTTCTTCCTCATCCACAACCAAGAACCCAAAGACTATTCGCACCAATAAACCCTATGATTTTTGTGGTTTCCATGGCCATTATTCCCACCATTTCCCTCACCTAACGCATTACTGTGCCTCTTTAGAGGTCATTCGAGAGTATGAGGTGGAACAAAATCAATCCGTCTCTCCCATACTTTGCAGTATGCGTCAGGTCAGCTTGAGGATTTACTCTCTCCCATTGACATTCCCCCACCTGTTGTCGAAATGACGAAGCCTGCTACCACCATCCTCTACCTATGATCATCTGTGAGACCCCCGGGGAACATTCCCTTTGAATCCTCCCCTATTGTTTCGCTTGACCCTCCCCTTGCAACCACCCTAGGCTCCACATTATTTGACCACCTGTTTACTTGTTCTTCTGTCATCCCCCATGATGATCCGTATGTGAGCCTTTCTTCTCATGCTGATGGTTTAGATAGCTTTGCAGCATCATGTGGTTTGTCTTCCCCTCGTCATCCCATCTTTTCCCATTATGATGACCTCCTGGAAACCTTCTCCACCCCCGCTCTTTCTTTTCCTCCCTTCAATGGGACAACACCATCCATGTCTATGTTGATCTCTGCAACATGAGTACCAGCTATACCTCCCGTAGCCCTCGTACACTACCCTCTAGTCGGTACATGAGTCATAGCCATCCTACCCAGAACACTTCCCCCCACAGTTTTTGTTTGATGTCTACTATACACTCACGCTGCCATCATTGTTCTTCCTCCTCCCTTTTATTGTCTTGTGACGCTATTTCACAGGACCTCCCGTCCACACCCTATATCGGCTATGCCGATGGTGCAAGTCACTATTCCCAGAATTTAGCCTTAGCATCTCGGGCCATATTTACCCCTTTGCATGACCTCGTTCTCTCCAACGGGGTCTGCATTGGTGCTGCCACCAATAATCAGGCCGAATATGATGCAGTGTGTGGCCTCTTAGCCGATGCCCTCTCTCATCGCATCCTCCATCTGCATGTTCGTTTAGATTCCCTACTTCTTGTCATGCAACTCAATGGTGTCTATCATTTGCATAATCCTATCTTTTTTAGACGATATTTACGAATGAAACTTTTGATACATGAATTTAGAATCATTACTTTTATTCATGTCCCTAGAGAACAAAATCACTACGTAGATAGCATTGTGAACCATGTTCTAGATTGGCATTTATCACACACATTTCCTACAAGACAATAACATTCAAAATCATCAAAATTATGCATATCCATAATATTTTTCATACAACATGTTTTTAAGAGTCCATGTACTCTGATACATATGACATGCCCATAGCATGTTACAAAAAACAAAACTCAAAACTGGGGGGCACCACTTGCCCCTACATACACACTAGGGGGACACCACCTGCCCCACATCTAATCACTATTTGGAGAATCTCGAGCCAATGGCTCTACTCCCACAGCTCGTGGATCACATATAGTCTGACCAGCCATCACCATGCCTGCATGACCCCTCACAATTATGTGGGTAGACCAATACATAGCTCTATGTACTGGTCGTCTAAGTCTTGCCAACCTCGCTCTGAAACACCGGTCAGTAGCCTCTCACACCTATGATGGATGTCCTCTAGGAGGGCAGTCATATCCTCATTCTGTGTTGTTCTCGATCCACTAGCACCTGTAGCTCTTGATACTGCAGGTCATCCCATATATCTGGCCAGTTTTACCGAAGCTATATCTACATACCAAAAGTATAAGAATTAGTACCATATATAATATTCACAAACTTTAACATGCACATAAAATATTAGTAACTTTTCACTTACCATCGGGCCCCCATACTCGACCAGGCGGAAGTGGCAAGTTCGGATCTCCACAATAACTCATCCCACTATAGGGATAGTCGTCTATGTACAAAAACATTTGATCCCAATGAGCAAAGAACCTCAGTCGGAACACCTGTCCGACCAACCCTCCTCCTACTCTATATAGTAGTCGCCCCCACTGGTGCATCCTAGGTTCTCTCGGACCCCCATCTGGTAGATGTACACAAGTTCGCAAGTTCAATATCTTCTTGAAAAATAAGGAGCACAATACGGTCCCATACAAGCAATCATGGTTCACTTGCTGCTTGCGAAGTGACAACTATCATTTCAATGACACCAACATCATCTGGGCCCACCCATAATAGGTCCCACTCAACACTTTCTCCACAATCATCATCTGCCCCCCAGTGATGTGATGGAGTGTCTGGCTGCCCAGGATCTGCAACACTGCTGCCGCCACTGCACGAGTCTCTAATCTCTCTAGATCCCCAATCGCCATCTGAGTCCCTTTGACTTGGAGGCTTGGTCGGCAATGTCGCTCTACAAACTCCACGATGTTCCGCCCCCGTGGTAACACTGGCTGTGTATTTCCCACCATCCCAAGTGGCGGGAGACTAGTCAGGAAATATAAATCTTGGACTATAAACTCGATCCTGTGCCACTGCACTATAAAGAAATCATGATCTGGATCCCAATAACTGAAAATCTAGGCCAATAAGGGCTCCCCAGCTCTTATCAAAGGGTTCTCCACAAAATTCAGAACCCCAAACCTAGCTAATACATGACGGACACCCTAATGATCAGCAGTTGTCATTGATGTCAACCCAAGCAGTAGGGGCTAACCCAATATTTCATGGGAATTTTGACCTACCAAATTAATATATTCTGGGTCAATAATTCTTGTTATGGTTTCTACTTGTCGAGATGTTTCCATTGATATATGGCATGCCATGTAATTCTTCATGGTTTGAGAGATATTCCTGTTTGACGTTTGTAACCCCAGTTAGTGGGCTAAAACCCCATGAGGTTGGGGCATGGGTCATTGAAAAGTCATAATTAATATTTTTTTTGCTTCTAAAATCCCTCCCACGTTCACTTGTTGAAGCCCCTCTCAACTTAAGCATTCATATAAATTGTGATCTTCATTTCCTCCTTATGCAAGGGATTCGGCCATCTGAAACAGGTCATCTTGGAATTTTCACTCTAACGTTTTTTCTACAAAGTTTCAGAAAATTTGAAATCTTGAGGAAGCTGCAGTAAAAATTTCAGATCAAGGTGCACAACATTTTTGGAGATATGATCTGTGTAAGTCAGGGTTTTTGCAAGCTCTTGAAATTCATCTCAAAGAAGTGACCTTGGTAAATTCGTCATAACTCTCTCTCTGAGTATCGGATTGGAATTATGTAAAAAGTGATGGATAGTGCACAATATTTAATTTTCGCTCTATCAATTTTAGAAACAAATGAAGAAACAATGACACGTGGCACACTGTACAAGTGCACTCTACTAAAACAATCCATAATTAGGGCATTGTGAGAGATTGGGTATAAATCTAACTTAAAGAATCCAAATTGGGTCAGACCTATGGCATTGGAAATATGACTCAAAGGACTACTACAGGACCAAAAATCAGATATTGAGGATCTAAAATGATAGAGATACACCAGATTCAATATCGAGCTCCTAGAAGGCAAGAAAAAGCTAGATCATGTGTTGCCAAGGGTTGCAAAGGACCCGAATTTCTACGGCAGAAAAGCAAAGCAAGGTGCAGCAAAGGGTAGCATGAAAATAGCAGCAACCAAGGTGCATAAAAGCAGCAATAATTTCATCATATGAAGTCTTCAAGTGGGTAGCACTGCATACAATCATTGTAAAGGTATCATTTTACTTAGTCATTGTAAATACATTATTGTACTAATTGTACTAGTGTCTATCTGCCAAGGGTTGAAGAGGCAGTGTTGGGAGGTCTAGGATCATCATTAGGTGGTTGTATCAAAGTTGGGGTTATGGTCTAGTATATATTCTTCTTCTACATCATTCTATATCATTGTAAAGTGGACCATTTTCCCTAGTACGAGAGTCCATTCTTCTTTTATTCTTTTATAGGGTGGTAGGGTGGTGCTAGGGTGAGTTGTAGCTCATTAGGTGTTGGGGCATCCATTCAGTTGACTACTGAAGAATCTTGGGCGTTGGAGCATCCATCCGATGGGAGATGGAGAAGAATTCTTTTCTAAATTCTAGGAAGTTGGAGATTTATTTTCAATTGGAGTTGAATATTAAAGAATTATTAGAAAAGCATTAGGTGGTTTTTGTCCCGGAGTGGGTTTCCACCTTAAAAACTGTGTGCATTTTTGTTCCTCTTGTTTACTGCTATCATTGTAAAAAAACTGATAATAATTGAAGATTAACTAATGCTCTAATTGAAAGAAATACTAATTCACCCCCCCTCTCAGTATTTCCAACAATTGGTATCAGAGCTTGGTTCCTTCAATAGCATTTTAACAGCTGCAAGGAGTTCATGGAGCATACCAAGAATGGTGTACCTCTATTCAATGAAAATAATTATGCACTCTAGAAAGGAAGAATGGAGGTCTATCTCTTGGCACAAGGTTACGAAGTATGGGAGACTGTTCAAAATGGATTTACATCAACCATGGATAAACAAGGTAACAAAAATTTGGCAAATGATGCAAAAGCAAAGAATATTATTATCAATGGACTTATTGAATCTGCTTATCATAAGGTGTTGGGTTGTAAAACCACCAAAAATGTATGGGACAAGATTGAGAATATATATGCAGGTGACTCAAAAGTCAGAGAAGCAAAGCTTCAAATCTATAGAGCAAAATTTGAGCAACTCAGAATGAAAGAATATTGCAACACTGCTGCATACTTCCAATACGTTGATGAGATAACCAATACTCTGGAAGGGTTGGGAGAGCTATTTGATGAGAAGACTATTATATAGAAGATTCTTAGAACGTTACTAGGGAGATTCAACCCAAAGGTATCGGTCTTAGAATACAGTTCAAATATGGACAAACTCAGCAAGGAAGAATTACATGGAGTTCTCATAGCATATGAAATAAGACTTGATGAAGAAAAGGGTACTTCAAATCTAGAAATTGCGTTTGTTGCAACTAAGAAAACCAATAAGGAAAAACAACCTACAATTGAAATGACATGCACCTGCAAGTGTGAAGAAAGGGAGATGATGGAGAAGGTCTTTCAGATGAAGAATATGCTTACTTTACGAGAAAACTAAAACTTGGTAAGGGAAAATTCAAAGGTAAACTTCCATTGATATGTTTCGGTTGGGAATTTCGTAGAAAAATTTCCAAACAAAAGTGATGGCAACTCAAAAGGAAAGAAAGGCTTTAATAAATTCAACAAGCAAGGCAAAAATAAAGGATCCAAAAGAAACTTTCTCTCTAAAGAAGATAGCTCCTCATCCGATGAAGAAAGTGACAACAAAGAAGAAGCCAATGAGAAAGTCTTGTTTATGGCCAAGCACAATAAACAAAAAGTATCAAACAATGAAGAAGAAGGGTTGACCATAGAATAATTTTATGAGGAGGAAATCAAGCTTATAAAAGACCTCAATGCTGAGAAGATCCGTTCCAATGCTCTTGAAGAACAATTTCAAGGTCTCAAAATTGAAGTTGAAGAACACAAATGTATTGAAGAGTCACTTCAAAAGAATTTGGAAGAAATAAACCAAGAAACGGAAGCATTAGAACACTACAAGAAAAAAGCACATTGGTGAGGGGCAAAAATGGTCACCATAAGCTCATTGGTGAGGGTCAAAAGAGCCTTCGTCACCAAAAACTGAATGTCACCAAAGGTGGCGTCGCTGAAAGTATAAGTGTTGTGGTGACATTCAAGGTTTGTCACCAATAATGATTTATAGTGACGAATAGTGACCGTCACCATTTCATATGAGCAATGGTGACGGACAATAGCCTCCATCACCAAAAAACTGAACGTCACCAAAGGTGGCGTTGCCGAAAGTATAGGTGTTGTGGTGACATTCAAGGTCTGTCACCAATAATGATTTATAGTGACGGATAGTGATCGTCACCATTTCATATGAGCAATGGTGACAGACAATAGCCTCTGTCACCAAAGGTGGCGTCGCCGAAAGTATGTGTTGTGGTGACATTCAAGGTCCGTCATGAATATTTATTATAATGACGGATAGTGACCATCACCATTTCATATGAACAGTGACGATTTTTTGTGATGGACCTTTAATGGCCATCACTACTGGTACATATATATGGCGACGTTCATTGACCATCACCATAAACTCATTGGTGACATCAAGGTCCATCACGAATAATGACTATAATGAAAAATAGTGACCCTCACCATTTCAGATCAACAACAATGATTTATGGTGATGGAACTTTAATGGTCATCACTATTGATGCGTATATATGGTGGCGTTCGTTGACCATCACCATTACATATTTTGGTGAGGGTCGAAAAATGTCACCATAAGCTCATTGGTGATGGTCAAAAGAGCATTCGTCACTAAAAATTGATCTTTGTCATTCCCTATATATGAATATCAAGGCACGATGGAATCAAACCACCAACCTCCTTCCTGTAAAGCAGGTGCTCTTCCATTGAGCTAGCACCCTTTAAAGAATTAGACTTTTAAAAATTATATCTTGAAACTTCATAGATTGTAAATTCTAAAACTTTCAATAAATTAAAGTCTCGACAATCTTTTACTAAACAAAAAAAACACCATCAACATTGCAGATCCCTACCTAATGGTTATGGAAGTTATGAAAAGTAGGTGAAGGGAAGAATTAGAATTTTAAAAATGATACATGGACTACCACCACAAGAATCCCCCAAGAGAGATCCAGTGGGAGAATCTCTTGAATCAGAGTCAATGGAAAATGACGGACTAGATGAAAGAGAAAGGCCTCAGTAGGATGGGGAATCCACCACCTCGAGTCAAGGAATAGAAGAGGTCCTCAGAAATTCTTACAACACTTTGAAATAGAGCTAAGGGTATAATATCTACTTAAGATCTACTTATAAAGATTGCTTATGTAAAATAACTCAAATAGACAAGCAAATCCACAATTATAAAGTGATTATTTGGCATTTCAATCACTAATTTTAGGGCCAAAAAGTGAAATAACCTAAAACACTCAAATATCCTAAAACAATGTGTGAAATAAAGACAAAGAAAAAGAGAATATGTTCTAGAACAATAATACAAAACACATCCAACATTTTAACGTATCAGACTTGTCTTGGTGAACATGCGTCCTTAGCAAATACAATGTAGCAATACCTTCCCCACAAAAGAGAAGACATGTCAAAATATTATGTTTGACACAGACAATCATAAATATGCCACAATAGCTACTCCATTAAACACATGCACAAGCAATACAACTTAGATGTTGATGGCAAAGTATGGGATAGAAACAAATATCCTAGATGCTAGTTGTCTCACAACAATTAATTTAGATTTTACATATTGGTACAATGTTGTGGTGAAGTTCCCAGTTTCTAACCAAAAGAAAAAGTAATAGATCAACATAACATACACTGCCAACATGTAACCTAGCCAATGGCTTCATCATATGCCTCATGCCAGGAATTGGATTTTGCATACTAGACCAGCAATAGTTAGGTTCTAAATTTCAACCTGATTATTTCAGACAACGTATGAGTAGTAGTAGAGAAGTCATATAATAGAACTTCCATCACATTATAGTGATTTTTTTGTAGCATTTGTTTTAGTTTTAGGGCTCACGTTTCAAACAATTTTAACATGGTTTTAAGGTTCCAAAAATATCATGGGAAAGTCTCCCTTATTGCAGTATTTGGTGGTAGCCTCCATGAATAGTTTGACATCAATAATCTTGTTATAATACAACCATTTTTAGTAGCATGTTGTCATCCTCCATGGTCTCCAAACAAAGCAAACAGATCACCATCCAAGCATAAATATAACTCAGCATATAAGATCAACTTTTGCTGGGAGGATGTGAGGTCATGTAACATACTCTTGTAGGATTATGAGGCAATGTGAAGATGATATATAGAAGAAAATGACTGCAGATTTGATGGCAGCATGTGAAGAGCCCTAAACAGAAGATACAACAGTAGATATATCCTTTGATTGGTGGTTCTCTGGAACCCAATAGTGTTGGTCTTTCCAATGGTTGATACCTCCAACTGTGGTAAATTTTCACCAACAAATAGAACTAGGGTTAATGACAGCACTATTATGGCTCTGATACCAATGTTTGGATAGATAGGGCAGCATGAAAACAAGTATAAAAATATAGGTGCAATCAACAAATGTTTCCAACACTGATGTGGGGTTTTTGGGAAGCTTCTTGTGGGATAATTTGAGGGATTTCAGACAAATTTTCAGCCTTGTGAACAACAATAATCTTTATTACTTGTTTGTGACTACATCTAGGGTCATTGTATGCAAATTATAGCCAACAATAAAACTCTAAATACCCATCAATCAGAATAGTTCATCTTTCCTTCAAGCATGAACCAATTTAAATCTTCATGTGTCTTCACCTTACAGAAATTTTGTGGTAGAAATGGTGGTGGTAAAAAATATCATAAGGGTTTTTAATATCTAGTGAATGTTTTTTTTTTAAACCCTTGGAAACATACAACGAACCCTTGAAAAAAGGCACTAGAACCTTTTTGAAATCGTTAGGTAGCATTTGAATTGGACATCAGTATGTCATTATAAACATTGGAGTGCTTTGGTATTCAGAGGCATTTCAAGAGCCCTTTTCATATCTTACTTGGAGTGGTTTGTGGATATACCTCTCGTTGTTGGGTGTTCCTAGTAACTTGTTGGTTGTATCAGATCCTAGACCAGCAGGTGTTCCTCCTTGGCAATATACATTCCTTAATTCATAGAGAATAACGTGAGGAAAAGGAGACCTTGAACCACATGTATATGCATAACCTTATGTTTGACTATTAGCTTGAGTACAATAGCCTGAAATAGGTCCAGCCTCCTCATCTTAGATATTATCTAGGCTTTACTGAGACAATGCAGTTGATAAATGGGTTTCAACTGACCAACAGTTTACACCCAAAACCGCAATTTGAACTTAGTTCAGGCTAGCAATGGCAAAATTTGATCTTCTAATCATCCAAAAGGTTATAGAATTTCAAAATTCTAATAGCCCCATGGCCAGGAAAATCCAATTCTTTGAGTGTAGGAACCTCCTTTTTTTTATAAAAAGGCAAGGCTATACAGGTGATAGAAAATTACTTGGTTATATAGGTGGTAGAAAGGTCAAAAAGGAAATTGGCCAGCCCAACTTTAGAAATGGCATCCACAAAACCATGTTGCATTATTTTAGGTCCTTCAATCTACAAACAACAAAAATGTACTGCTCTAGGGTTTTTTCAAGGTGTTGAATCCATATATGTACTCAAAATTCCATTTTAAATAACAAAATTAAGATTTGGCCAAAAAAAAATTTGGGGTAATAAGACAAAAACTCAAAAATGTAACATGTTTAGATTCCAAAGATTATATTTTTTGGTAGCCACAGTGCATGGGTTGTCTATAGTTGCACACAATCCATGTTATGTCTTACACCGTGACCTTATCTTAAGGCATACAGACACACCCTGATCTAGTATTTACTATGTGAGTCTCTCTATATATATCATTGAATGTTCTGCTTTAGCTTATCCATCCATCCCTTGATCAGTTAATCAATCGATGATGGTGAAAGTGTCATTCATTCTCTTGCATTTTTGGTGCATTCAGGTTTTCATTCACCTCTGCAAATTCCATGCTAGCAGTCAAGGGCACAAATGGGAATTGAATCCAAGAAATTTGGAAGGGAAAGACAAGTTGGCTCATTATGGTCATCCCTACAGAAGGATCAATGTCCCAAGTTTCTTTCAACTTCGCAGAGGTGATCTGTATATAAATCTAACCAACTAGGTAGCTACCCTCGTCTCCCTCGCTCTCCTTGATGCTAAAGGTAATCATCCCTAAACCCTACCCTTCAACTGCTTTACCATCATTTACTCAGAGGGAGCTAGCTCATTAAGTATTGGTATTTCTGCATTCAGGCCATCTAGCAGACGTACTTCTTGGCTATGACAATATTGCCTCTCATACATGGCATGTATTTGCATTTCCATTTGGAAATTAGTACTACCATCATATGCTAGAATTTTAAGATAAATTTACAATTTCTACTCACATATTGGAATGGATCTCAAATGTATGTGTTACCATGGGGAATATGAGATTGTTTATTAATGCAGAACATGAGCTCCAGTAGACCTTACTTTGGTGCCTTGGTGGGTTGTGTAGCCAACTGTATCAACGATGGAGAATTTACACTAAATGGGAAAACATATCAGATGCCTAAGAATGATGGCAACAACACACTCCATGGTGAAAATCTGCCTTTTCTATTCTACATGCGTGTTTTATCTAGCTAACTAGAGCCCTATAATGACCACTACTCAGGAATAAAATCTCTCTTTATTTGTATATGTATGTTTGTTTATGGAGGTCTAGAGCACTACTATTTCAGGTAACATATGTGTAGTTTGGTGATCTGAATGAATGCAGGAGGGCTGAGAGGCTTTGACAATGTCCTGTGGGAAGTTAAGGAGCAGAGAGGCTTTGACATGCAGAATTTAATATGACAAAAAGATTATTTGAGCCACAAAGGAGGGATCTAACATAATTTTGTTGATCCCCTAAAACTATCAAGTGTTCAGCAAAGGAGGTGTTAAAACAGGTCTGCACTACAGCAAAAGATACAACAAGTACTGCTATATTGTATGGTGTTCCTATCAAGCGCTGAGGCCCAGACTAAACCATAAAATTGGCCCCTGTATCAGTCCTAAAATTGGTTTAAATAAATTCCAAAAATGATGCACAGGTCGGCTCAAATCGGTATGTCGGCTCCTTAATCAAAAGACATGATTGTTCAGTTCATACACAAACAACTATAAATAACTAGTCATGCTCATCATTTTGGAATGAAAATTTCGGTGAAAAATACAGTGAGAATTCAAAGATAAAACAAGAGGCCAAGGAGATTAAAAGGAAGATCATAATTACAACGTTTTGGGCTAGAAGGATATATCTCTTGCAGACCTATTTGCGCTTGTGGCAATAAATTTTTTCGGAGCTAAATTCAGGCGTGAAATTTTGGCCCTATGAAAGCCTGAAATTTCGGCCCTAACAGGCCTATAACTTCATCCTTTCCAGAAGCTCGGACCTGAGACTATTGTCTACAACTCATACCCTTGTAATTCGGACCTGTGGTGAAATATGTGACCTTGCAATAGTCTTGTAATTCAGATCTATAGTGGCAGTTTTGAAGACAAATTCAGACCTGCAGATCTCTGTTTTTGGAATATAATTACAGAGAAGTCTTGAGAGGAACAGCATTGAGTTTATTTTACAGTGAATATATCTAGTAGACCTATTGAAGAACATCTATTTCACACGACGTCCGTTTGAAGAAACCTTTGCATCAACTTTTGAAGATATAAGTTTTTCGGGTTTGTAAAATCCATTTGGATCATAAAATCTTAGTTGTGCTTTCAATTCAGTAGATCTGTGTAATATTCTGGCAGGAAATAATTAGTTAGGTTGTCAGGATTAGAAAATTTAACACATTCAAACTGTAGTTGATTAGGAAAATTGTGATGGAAGTTAATGTGAAAAGATTTTTCCCTAATTTTTGGTCATTTTTCCTTGATACAAAAGAACACCTCTCTTTTTCATGTCATTTGCTTTAGATTTTTTATGACAAAGGACAATATTCCATTATGCTATGAATCCTGTCTAGCAATATGGACATGGTTGGAAGGTCTTGTTGTTGAATGCTTGATTATTTCTTGAATTACCACCATGGAATCTCCAATTACCACCAATTTTTTGACCTGCCTTGCACACAACATAGGACCTTAAAACAATGCTAGGGTTTTAGTAAATTATTGTAAATTATTGTGGTCCTCTAGGGTTGTAAATAGCCACCCCTGCACCTGCCACTCCTAAGTCACTATGGTGACTTTATTGCACATCAAACTTTATATTCTAGCACTATTGTACTGTCCACAGACTCTAAGTGATAACATTCAAGTGACCATCCGTTTGGAAACGAATCGATGGCTTTAGGATACAAATGGGTACAATTCGAGACTTCCTATCTACACTCAAATTCACCAAAAAATTCTTGATATCCTGGATCTTGAGTTTGGACAGACCCTTTATTTCCTTGCATTGCTCAGCATCAAGCTTTGATGAACCTTGGGAGAAAAGAGGCATACCACGTCACTCCTAATTTTTGTTCATCTGATTTAATTGCATTAGCATGCCTTCATATAGATTTTAAATAGAATGGTTTATTGATGAAGGATCAAAACAAAAAGATAATGGAATAAAAGGACTCACTGTCGAATCATAGTTTAATTAACAAAATTCTAACAACTAGATTACTGCTATGCAGTAGTCAATAACTTTAAGGAATAGAAGGCCTAGATAGATAACATCAACTTGTACATCAAGATCACAGTGAAATGTCATTAAATGATTAAATGCACTGAACTCAATTTGTATTCACAAAAGAAATCTCCTAGAGAATGCAACCCAGTGCATGCTAGCAATTCTTGTCTCCTAATAATTTGAACAAAAATACAATGCAGGATCTGGTATAGAATTTCCATATAGACATGTACACACTCTCATATGATAATGAAAAAAAAATCAAATGGAGATACAGATAACACTCCCGCTGAAACAAACTATAGAGAAACATACCAATGCATTATGATATAATGCAATAGAAATAGAGGTTTCTTACCTTGGACAGGAGCCTTTCTTATCATCGCTGATTGATGTTGAATGGTTTGTTGTTCTGTGAAGCACCTAGCTCTCTTCAAGGGAAAATAAAAGATTAATAAATAAATCATGCCTTTGTTGCCACAGTTATTAAACAACCATTACTTTTAGAAAGAAAAAAAAAAAGAGAGGTGTGTGGTAGTGAGACTCCAGCAATCAAAATTTCAACAGATCAAATAGACACATTGAATATCATACACAACCAAGAGAGAGAAGACCCAAAAATATGATTCAAATGGAAAAATATTAAGGATGAGGTCAAATGTGTGTAAACTTAGCTATAACATTAAACAAATGGAAATATATATAAAAATATACTCACCAGAACAACAGAACATACTACTTGAAGAGAAGATGAACAGTGAATTTGAGCAACTAATCTTTGACCATTGCACATAGATTGCCATCTTTTTTATGAAGTTTTATTGACTGTTAAATTAGGCTTCGAAAAATAAGCGTTAACATTTGAAGACTTTCCTTGATTAACAAGAGATTTCCCTGCATAGTACAAGAGGCATAAGCTAAAATTTAAACAGTGAGACCTTTTATTATACTTTGTATATTTGACTAGACAGCTTAATTGTTATCTGGCATGCCATTTATGCATGAATGCTGAAAACCCATGGCAAGAAAATCACCCAGAACTCATCATAAATATCAGAATATCACACAATTCTCCTTATAGACTGCAAATCTGATCAGCAAACTTATCATTATAGAGGTTAAATCCTACAACATGCATGTTTTAAAATAGTTTGTCCAATGTACCAATTAAACCAATCACTTGAAAATCACATGCATGTTGTCTAGCTAAACAAATATTTCAAAATCAGATCCATAGATATTTATAATCATAACTTGAGAACTAAAGCTTTGCGGCATTAAAAGAGGTGCAAAAATAACAAACTAATGGACTTTCGAAACCTTGTAATACACATAAGAAACCATTTAATCAAATTGTAAAATATATCTAACCCTAAGATTAGACAGATAAGCCTCACAGCCAAGCACTTCCTTTTACACAGTATCTCAAAATAGTGAAAAGGCCTATAATATAAAAAAGGATGTCAATATTGTAGTATTCTAGGGTAATTTGACTTAAGGTTTCAGGTATCTAGAGTTCCAAATAAAATTCCTTTGCTCATTCAATAATAAAATCGTCAACTTTTTCAATTACACAATACGATATGATCCATGTTAAATATCACTACACATTTGTCAATCATTATAGCATAGTACATGCACTAATAATATTATTGTAGAATTCAGTAAACCATCAGAGAGTCCCCAGTACCACAGAAAATTAACCAAAATGCTTATACACCAATGACCTGATTTCACCTATGCACAGATAATATTCTTTAAATACCTCTAAAAACTAGAATTTGCTATAGGATACAAATCTCTATTTCCGAGACTTACAGTAACCTTCCAATCACTATCACAGCTGCCTCAGTATTCGCACCAGTCAAACACACTTTAGGAAAATGACTGTCTTAATAATCTACTATGGGTGAAATGTTTTGCCATTTTTCATGACCTTGTTATGAGCAACACTTTACATATTGTATGTTGTCTCTAATTTGGAAAGGAGGTCAGTGTTGAAATAAAAGGACACTGAAAATGGAATTTTTTAAGAGACCACTTTCAAGCTTTGGGCATATATGGGACAATATTCCATTATGCTATGAATCCTACTTTATTCCATCACTATGGTGACTTTATTGCACATCAAACTTTATATTCTAGCACTACTGTACTGTCCACAGATTCTAAGTGATAACATTCAAGTGACCATCCTTTTGGAAACGAATCGATGGCTTTTAAATTTTAATGCTTAGTAAGAATTTATTTTAGTTGTCCAAGTCTGTTACTCTGTCTTAACAATCTACTATGGGTGAAATGTTTTGCCATTTTTCATGACCTTGTTATGAGCAACACTATACATATTGTGTGTTGTCTCTGATTTGGAAAGGAAGTCAATGTTGAAATAAAAGGGCACTGAAAATGGAATTCTTTAAGAGACCACTTTCAAGCTTTGGGCATATATGGGACAAAAGTAAACTTTTATTTGTTTTGCAGGGACTATTTCTTGGTTCTTTTGGAGCAGCCTCAAAAAGAGTTTGAATATCACTCATATCCTGTTGGTAGCAAATGCATTGGTGCCTGCTTATCCAAGGGATTTTAAATACAAGCAAGTTGAAGGTTAGTTGTTATAGCATCATTTCTCACCTTGACATGATTCATGATTGCTTTCATGGTTTTGGGCACCCATTCCTACAGACTTGGACAAATTCACTTAAAAACAGTGTAAAAATCCCCATACGCGACTATGCCCGTGATTTTCCGCTTAGTTCCTATTTATCACTTTGTGAGTATGTTGGCTATAGGATGGGATTCAGATTCATTTGGAGTCCATGTTATAGTCCATGATATCAAAATAGTCTCCTTTTACTCTTCTTATTGTATTGGTTTATTTGTCTAAACAGAATCTTTTATGATTTCTATTTGCATATGACTAGTATGAAATTTCAATGATGTTAGGGAGGGTTTATCTCACTCAGGGTGCCATATGTAAGAAAGTGACCAATTACTCTCTGCTTGGTTTTGTTAATGGATTTTTTTTGTGTAGACCTTATTTTTTAATAGAAAACTACATCTTATATATACAAGAATTACAACAGCAGAACAAAAAGAGGAAGGATATATAAAAGGGAGCTTATATTCTCTTGTTTGTTTCCTTGAAATACATATCTTGGGGAAACCCACTAGGCACTCCCCTCATTCCAAGGATAGTACTTAGGGTAAAATAGGATTCTTCAGGGCTTGCTACAGCAAAATGTAACACCTTAGTGCAAAGCTTCACTAAGTACTCTAGCTCAAGGGAAACATAGGGATCAGTCACCACTTTCACCTTAGTAGTTGCTCCTCTGCTATTCCATGGATGGATGTCCCCACAACGGAGGTTATCTCAAAAAATCTTGGAGATTAAGTAACTCGAGAATTCTTAGGCTAAATACCTTTCAAGGATTCTACTAAATACCCACCAAATTCCAAGGATATTATTCGATAAGGTCGGGCTCCGAGTTAGATGAGGGAAGAAATTCGAAGGACCTATGGCTAAGTCTAGAGGGCTAAGATAGTACTATAAATGCTCAATTAGATCCCAAATACATGATACTTTTAATTTAATGATTGCTGTTATAAATTAGGGTTTATAATAGACATAATTTACTGCATGCAAAATTTATGACAACAATAACTTGCTATGGGGAGCCTGGTCATGCTTGTTTTTCTCATATTCCAGTTCAAAGAGCATTTCCACAATGAAAAAAAGCCTTGTTAGATTAGCGAGAACCCCGGAATAAGCCATATAGCCTAAATAGATTCGTATCTCTTGTGTGTCATTCATAGAGACCGTTTGAGTGGAATGATTCCAAGTTGTTATAAGTAAGGGGAGATCGACCTGTTTAGAGAAGAGGTAAGGCGTAGTCAGGTATTGCATGACATTCCTTTTTTGCAAGTCAAAGAGGAAACAAATTAAATTGAGACAAACAAGTTTATTGATAAGATCAGAAAAATTCAGTATACAAGTTTAAATCCTTTGAAATTTTAACAATAAAAATCATAGAAATAAGATCAGAAAAACACCTGTCAAACGTATCCATATAGACTCTCCCTATCGGAGTTCTCTAAGAGTGAAATTTTATCTCCATATGCAAACGATACATGGATCCATGCTAAATGCTAATGGCAGGCAACTGTCATGAAGCGTAGCTGCAGTAGTGCTGTCCTGTGAAGATAAGTGTAGTGAGAATGGGAAGTCGAAAGCCTCATGTCGCCATTTTTCCCAGCAGAGGAATGGGCCATCTTATCCCATTCACCGAGTTCACCCAACGCCTCTTGTCACACCATGGATTCACCGTTGCGTTCATTACATGCAAATGGATGTTATCCGGTCCTAAATGCATAAAGTCCTCACAGGGTCTAGATATCCACTTCGTCCAGCTCCCTCATGTGGAAATCCAAGAAGATGAGGGACAGTACATTAAGGTGTACACCCTTGTATCAAAGTTATTGGAGAACTCGAAAGGATTAGAAAGTTGACCTGGTAACATTAGCCCCCAACAGATGAAAGCACTGAGGAATGGAAAGGTTAATCCCACTGATGCTAGGTGAATGCCCCTAATTTATCCAGTCTGGCAGCTAACACCCAGGTTGGATGGTTGGATCGGTTGTGCATTAAGATTAATACTCTATGGGAAAAATTCCGAAGGCATTAAGAGGTTGTAGCAGAGCCCTATAAGAGTATGAACATGCATATGCAGAAGCTATAACCACCGAAAACACAAATAAAATAGATGAAGCTCGACTACTTACTAATACTTACTAATCAAACCACATTAGATCATCCTCTTTATCTATTCATTCCTCAATCCATCAATCCTTACCTCATTCGTTGGTGAAGCCAGCGATCCTAGCCATCCATCCGATGAAGACCAGTCTATTTTGCTACTTGACTGGCGGGATTTTCACCATTGTGACAATATCAATCGAGCCTCTTGGATGAAGGCGACCAGGTAAAGGCTGAAGGACAATGAAAAATTAATATAGTTTACTATAGCCAAATTCGGAGTTCTTGAACATGTTATCTACTCCGAATTGTAGCGAAAGCCCCAAATCAGGAGAAGAAGATTTCAAATAATGATCGAAAAAGAGTGAACCTAGATCTGATATAATAAGTTCGGGTTAAAAATCTAGTAGAGTGGATAAAAGAATTGAATGTCAAAGAAGGGTATGGAATTTGCACGAAATCATAAAAATTATGAGCAGAGAAGGAGCACCGAACTCTGTACCAGACCTGGCAAGGAGAATATCGGCAGGAAAATAAATTTTAATAGGTCGATTTAAATTTTATAGTAGCCACCAAATTAGATTTTAATAGTTAGTCAAATAAATTGCTATGGTCGATTAGGTTTTCATCAAGTTTTATTTTTATGTGAGTAAAAATAATGTTAAACTAATTAGAGTATTAATCAAAATTATATTATACTTCTCTAAAATAAGTAAGAATCCTAATTAATCAAAATTATATTATATCTCTCTAATATAAGTAAGAATGTTCATATAAAGAGGGAAAATGAACATGAGCTCGGAAATATCTATCAACCTTTAAGGTAGTGAAAATTATCTTTAAATCTATAAATAATGTTATCAATAAATTTAAGTAGGTATAGTTAGTTTCTTATTTTTGAAGAAGTTCATTTAGAGCTTAATAATACCCAATTAGAAGGCCTTCACATGTGTTGTTAAGAGAGAAATGGGATAAATTTTAGTTAAAGGAATTAAGGGGTGCAATAAGATCAATGTATAGCACCTACTCAAATCACCAAGAATATATCCAAACCATCAAGATGACACACTTCTCTGAGCAAAATTATGAAACACCATGGAATAACTCAGATTAAAACTTATAGTCAATCAATCAATAGTTAGAAAATAGTGTTTAAGAGAACATAATAAAAATAGTACACATTGGACATAATATCATATACACATGGATCATACATATCCAACTAAATGTGGTAGCTAAAGGAACTTCTTCCTACACATAGTGTCCTAGATGGCTAAGGCAAGGTGTCATCAAACCAATGATACATTCATGAATTACATATAGATCCATATACCTCAGATGAAAAATGATCAATGTGACAGGAATCGTAGGGGTTGAGATGACAATCAAATTTTAAAATATCCTCTAAAAGCCCATATAGAAAATGGGGTAACATATACTATGACATCCAACTTGTGATATATGGTGGGAAATCCTTAAAGTATATCGGAAGAAAGATGTCTCGTTGAGGTATAGGTCAAGAAGAGGTAAAATTCCTCACTAATTTGGTATCTTGTTGAAGTCTAGGTCAAGAAGAGGTACAACGCCTCACTAATTTGGTAGTTGAAGAATTTTAAATCTTGGTTTGTCAATTTGGCCCTAAGTAGGCAGGGCAATATAGAAGGAGGTGACCCCCTTGGAAGAGTTCTAAAGGGGAAGGGCACATAAGGCCTTATATTAAGATCTAAATCCAAGTACCTCCCTCATAAAAAATTCTAGACATGTATTTAAAGACTGTAGATAATGACTCGTCCAAATGTTGATAAAGACAATAAATGGGGGCATATACAAATGGAAACGCTAGTAGATGTTATTAAGAAGAGGAAGGTCATTATGATTTGTTTCAACTCGATGTGAATGTAAACCCACTTTGAACGCACCAAGGGAGATATGAAGGGCAACATTTGATACTCTTGAGTGTATGTGGTTAAACAAAAAGACCCCCTTTCATTTGCATGAAGTGTTCCTGATACAAATCCATGTTACAGTCGAGGCCCTAAAAAGATGAAGTCTAGATACATTGAATGTATAGTCTATAAATATCCTCTCTAACAACCTGACACAAACATATAATGATGTCATTTACATTTGAGGTGTAAATCACTTGAATTGTGTTACAACTTTAATCGCTCCCCAACAAAACTGTACCATGCTTCCTTGTGATGATGCTTCAACACTATTGGAGAAAAACCTCACAATGTAAAAGGAATTTAAACATGATGTAACTTTAATAGTGCCCACATTCACCCTTTGGCTCACTACCCATGGCTAATTTGAGGTTATTTCAAGCACTGATGTGGATAATATCATTTTATTTTCTCTTATGTATAGTATTCTACATTGACACAATTGATTTTGTTTAACAAAAAAAATATTTATATTGAGGGTTCACTCCTTGTGCATTAGGGCTAAACAGGCCTTGTCTTTATGAGTGATCTATTCATTTCCAACTCCTTAGTCCTTCAAATTTTGCATGTCATTAGGCCCAATATACCTACCCTTCTACCAGTCTTGTTTTCCTTCACAAGCACAAGACTTAGGGCTCTTCTTTGATAGTCACCTAACAACCCTCCAACTGTACTTGGACTACCATTAATTTTCCCAACCATGGTCAATTATTTTACTGATCTAGTGCCCACAACACTGCCCTCATCTAGGGATCTTCAAAATTTCCACCTAATAGTGATTTGAGTCCTCTCAAAATCACTATTTTTGTGTACCAATTTCTTTGTTGTCCAATCTATGAACAAATCTGAACTACTCCTTTTATCATCCTTCTAACGTTTGTAAATGCTTGAACTAGAGTCACAAAACTTCAACTAAAAGTCGATTGACTAATTTTTTATAGGTTGCTTTACATATTTGTCCAAAACTCTCTGGAAAATCCACCAAAATCAACTCCTCTTCATGTCCATCCATTCCTCATAATTTGCCACAATTATTCTACCCAATCTTCTACTCAGGTTCCACCTTCCTTTGTATTTTCTATCTTCGCACATACTTCTGCAAACCATCTTCCAAATTCGTGGTATATATTGCAGAGATAAACCTCTCTCCAAGGGGCCCGACCCCTCTTCTTCTACACATATTTGTCACGGTCTTAAGTGCATACCTTATGGATTGAACATGTTAGGAAACCTCCTTAACTATGGCATTATACTTCTATTCGAATTGTCTTAGAACAAACCCTATCCACCCATAGCAAAAATAACAACTCTTACCTCCATAAGAGACACAACCTAGCTCATATGGACCCATAGATTCTGGGAACTTCTTTAACTAAATTAGGGTTTAAGGGGTTAGGGTTAAGGGTTTAAATTTTTAGGGTTTAAGGTGTTAGGGGTTAAGGGTTTATAGGTTTAGGGTTTACGGGGTTAAATGGGTTAGGGGTTTACTAGGGGTTTAGGGGGTTAAATGGGTTAGGGGTTAGGGGTTAAGGGTTTAGAGGTTTATGGTTTAGGGGTTAAATGGGTTATGGGTTTAAAGGTTTAGGGGGTTAAATGGGTTAGGGGTTGGGAATTAGTGTTTAAGGGGTTAAGGGTTAAGATGATAGTTTCATTAGTCTTTGTTTGTGCACAATAGTTGCTTATTCTTTGCGTCTCAATGTAACTATTTTGTAGGTACTGTTGCTTGTTGCCATGTCTTCTTTATTTATTAATTTATAGTATTTGTTAGCAATTGCTTTACATTTATTGACGAAAATGACTATTGCAATCAAACCAAATGTATGTTCAATCTCCAGTTTCAAACTCAGCCACAGTGTTGTCACACAATTTAAGTCTAGAGAATGGCCATCTGATGAAGTCTTAATAACCAGAATGCACCTCATGACTACTCTAGAAAATCTTAAGTTCGAGTGTCCCACATTCATGAGAAATTCAGCTCTTATACTCTTGCTCCACCTAACTGTGTCCTGGAAATACCCTTGTTTATTGCAAAAACATCCTAATGTTTTCGACCTTGTCCCTTAACAGACCAAGGAAACATATGTGACTGAGAGGAATGGAAAGCACTACAAAGTTGAAGAGAGTACAAAAGACTAAGATGGTTTAAAGGATAAGCTTGAAGAATGTAGCAGTGTTGAAACAACTAAAATTTGTCCCAAACAAATAGTTGATAATACGAAACCTTCTTCTGTACTAGTCAAGCAAGACTACATTCATGTGAGAGCAAGAAGAGGCCAAGCGATTGATAGGCATAGCCTCGAAGATAGGGTATGGTTCCCTCTTTTTGATGAAATATTTGATCTACATTTTTTCTATTGAAGATTAACGATTTTAACCTTTCCAACAAGGCGTAATTAACCCAATCGTAGGTCCTAATATGTCATGATATATATTAAATATAGATATATATGAGAAGGAATGATATATATTAACGGGGCCCATAGTTTTGGCGCTTCATCTCCTAGGGTTAGGTTTTTGGGATGTTTAGGGTTATCCATTGTTTCTCAATAATAAATAGGCCCTCGCGCCTCATTGTAAAGCAGTTCAGAGGCTTGTAGCCGCCACATCTCTTCTCAGAGATAGCTACCAGTGCCCTAGCTAGTTTTATTTCCTTTACGTAAATAAGCCAAATTTCAGTTCTTTGATATTATTGTACGATCCGAAGAAATAAAACTAGCTAAGCCTTGTGCCCTCTCACGAGAAAATGTAAGCGGCTTCTAGTACAGGCTGCATGTGAAAACTATTACTGAATAATAAATATAGGCCCCAGTTGAAATAATTGGTGTTTCAACTTCCCAGGGACGTAACTTTGGCATACTATCTCCATTTGACGCACATGATACATCATTAGAAATCTCTATCCGAGGACTACAGTTGTCGGGACGAATTTTATCAGAAAATTCGTTGGCCTCAAAACGGCTCCGGAAGTTCAGGACCTGAAAAACTGCTAAAAATAGTAAGTTATGCCGAAACTAAAAAACTGAAAGAGACAATGGTGGGGGGCCAAGTGGAATAGGTGGGTGGCCACCAATATCCACCTGGATCACACTATGTTTGGATGTTTCTATAGGGATTATGAGTTGAAGATCAAAGGATCAAGGAAGACGACTATGTCTTCGTCTTGGAGTGGCGAAATAGGTGAAGGGCCTTGGTCTTGGTATTTGTCAATTGGAATCTCTATGAGAAGAAATTGTGCGGCTTTTCCTCTCAAAGAGTGAGAGGTTTTGGCCCTGGCTCATAGCCTACATGTTGTGTCTCTTTTCTATTTATTTTTATGCATTGGTTACTGTTTGATGAAGAAAGAACACTAATAATCTAATAAGAAAAAGATCTTAATCTAAAGAAGTTAAAAGACATTCACAAACAATCACTAACAAAGAGAAATCTCTTAACACTAAATCCCCTAGATTTCTCAACCTTGTAGTGGTCAAGGCCATTCTTTTAAAAGGCTTGGTGCAGGCCCGCCCTTTCTCCAGTCATAATGAGTGGCAGATAGTTTTGGAGAGTTGTATGAAGCCGAATCCACCTTCCCCCCCAATTGTAATCAGGGATTCATTTATTTTGTTTTTATGAGTTCTTGTGAGAACCCTCTCAGGGGGATACTATGTTTTCAAGTGCGAGCTACGTGTGTGGTGTCCTCCCTTGCAGCCAAGATTCAATAATGGACCGGGATCCCCTCTACCTTATGCATCTCCTTTATGAGGGCCAACAACTTTAGGATACAAATAGACTAAGTGAGCATGAAATAGTAAACAACACGGTAATAAATCTAGTTTCTAGATTGTGAGGAAAAGCTCAAGGAAGGGGTGGCCCCTCTTCCTCTTAGCCCAAATATTTTAAAAGAAGCCTTAAAGCTAAGGATTGTGAACCAGCCTCCTAAGGAGCTCTCAGTGCCAACCTTTCTTGTGGATCAAATCGAGAAAATCCCATCCATTGGTGTGCCAAAAAATTAATCTGACCCTCTCAGTGTTGACTACATGGAGCATGCTCTAATTTGCCGATTTAATGGATTTTGGCCTTCATCATATGTACTTCGAGATTGGGTGGCTAAGACCTGGTCTAAGCACAGTTATCTGTTCTTCTCCTCATGGGGATACTTTATAGTATATTTCAAGAACCAGAGGGATCGACAGGGGGTCCTTGAGCTTGGAGCATGGTTTTGGGTTGATTAGGGCTCTCCATTCAACCATGGTTTGTAGATTTTAACCCCTAATAATGCCAAATTTGGCCATTCTTATTTGGGTTCAACTCCCTAATTTACCTCTTAACTTAATGCACCCTGATATTTTAGCCGATATTGGTAATGCCCTAGGCCAATTCACTAATATCAACACGCACAAGCTAGCGAAGGGTATTGTAACCTTTGCACGGATATGCGTGGAAGTTGATTTCAACAAGGGATTACCTCATAAAATCCTCCTAAATTGGAGGAGAGATATTTACTCACAAGAACTAGATTATGAGAACACAACCTTCCATTACAAGTCTACCAATAGCCAGGTCACCTCCAAAATGTATGCCCTTCTTCTCAAGGGTCCTCTCCACCTCACCAAGAATTTATTGCTAGTGTTCAATGAAAAAGAAAAAAATGTAGAACAATAACACTTCACCCTTTCCTTCTTCTGGTCATACAGATAGTCTATTCAGACACACATTTATTTGAGAAATCTAAAACCTATACCAAATTTTCTACAGATCCATTGGAACAAACCATTGTTTCATTCACTCCTTCGTATGCCTAAAATGTTGATGTTATGTATTTCACAAAACATAAAGTAGTAGGTCTGACAGGTCTCTGGCTTATCCTTCCAATTTAATAAATTTCTTGAATTGCTTTCTCCTTTGACTTTGTGATTGTTATATTTTAATTTGGAACAATCTTTCCAAGTTTTACAATCACTGGATTGTTCAATTTGAGTTTTCTATACGACAAGTTTCTTGAACTAGATTTGTGATGTTGTTTGTTTCTCGAACATACACTTTTATTTTGAATTAGACTTTTCTAATACTTTTAGGATAATAGTAACTTTCATAGCTAGGTTAAGTGTTGCCTTGGCAAAACGGGCATCTTTGCAGACTAACTTTTCAATGTGGAAGATCTATTTAGGAGGGTGTTTCTCCATCATTGTTTTCTGAAATATTCCTTTACCTAATAACACAGACTTTCTAAAATGGTCTTCAACTTTTCACCATTACACTTATAACAAATTGTATTCTATAAGAGTTGTAGTATAAACTTGTCTTTTCTTGAATAGTCATTGTAATTGTAGCAAAGCACAGATAAACATGAAACTCTAATGTGTTGGGAAGAAATTTGGTTCATGCTTCTAAGAAGACTCAGAGAACATTGTGGCAGAGAAGTAACTGTTATTCAAGAAGCTCTAGCATTTGCTAGTGACAAAGATGAGGAAGAGGATATACATTTAAACCATTGTGCTCGCCAAAAATCTTCAACCAGAGAAGCATATAAAATATTCCACTGTAATTAAAATGACAAAACCAATAAAAATAGTAAAAATTAAAAAACAAATGCTAGAATGGCCTTAATTATTTTCTTAATTGCAGTATCTAATTCTTGAAGAATTCAAAGCCGAAGTATAGAATGTCTGGTGTAGTAGTATCCAAGGTTGCACTAATAGCTATGAGCATTATCATAGTGCTTCAATTACAACATACAACACTATGATCCCTAAAAGCCTAAAAGAAGTGGTAGCAACAAAAGTTTAAGGGTTGGAAAGAACACTAGACATTTACAAAGGCAACATTGAAGATCATTTTCCAAAACATTCAATAGGTGAAACGACAAAGATTCTTGGACAATACAATTTCAAAAATTTAGATGTGTTAATTGGTAGGAGCTAGCATGCATTACAGTTCCCCTTATTTGTTGTGACTAATCAATCAATAACTGCAATCACGGCCTTAGTACGTGTCAAGGGGTTCTGTATTCTAAATGTGTTATCCTTGTTACTTGTTAGAATGGCTTTCACTCACATTGTAGGTGGGAACCTTTTGAAGGAAAGAGAGATTCATATTTAGTGTGGTTTCCGTTTTTTCAAACACAAAATTTTTGCAAAATTCCAGTATAGATTGTGAAATGTGTGGTATATGAATTAAGTATATAGTGCTTCTTAATAGGGAAAATTTCTAAGATAGTTTAGTGTGGTATTTGAAAATGCCTCATACAGTTTGTCGAAGGAGGTTGCCAATGACTATGGTCTTTTACTGGCTGATTGACTACTCCTGTACATCCAAAAGTTTTGTAGAATCACTCTAGGTTTGATTTTCTCTTTTACTCACTAAGTGATTACCCCTTTACATCCCAAAGGCTTGTGAAATTGCTTCAGGTTTGTGGAATTGGGCCTCGCAGTTTGTGAGAAAGAGTAAAATGATTGTATAGCATTGGCTTATTTCACTCTTTGCAGAATATCTAAAAAAAAATTAAGTAATTTCTACTTATGAATCATACTTTTTAAAAATAAATTCTACTTATTTTCATAATTTAAGAGGTTTCACCGATCTAGAAATAGAGAATAAATAAATGAAACAGAAGCTTACTGATGGTAACATTGTCGTGGGGTCTATGAATCATATTTTATATTCCCTTGAGGCTGAGTGAGGTGCAGAGGATTCTCACAACAACTCTGTTGGCCGCAATGTTGGCCTTCATCAAAACCTCTCATTTAGGTCTTCTATTCTTTCTCCTTTATTATGAAAAATGGCCTCACCAACTCATCATAAGCCAACGTCATCCCTACAAATAGTAACAAAATGCAGCACAGAGATTAAGCTGAAACATACAAGCATGGATGCGAAAAAAATAGTAGAACCAGATACCTGAGGTGTGTGTAGTCCTCTCTGTGGAACACAAAAAATTGTGGAAAAGCAGTGAAGTTAAAACTAGAACAAATGTAGCGCCGTCAACCGTCAATGGACTAAAGATCCGATGGTGGGGTTCGAGACTAGATATCCGGTCTGCCACTGGTAAAACCCCAAGCCCCAATTCTATTCAATCCAGTATTCACTCCCGCTCCCACCCTATGCAAAGGGAAAAGATTCTACTTAGATACTTTGAGAGAAAAATTTTTCGTTCCCGCCCTATAAAAATCGAAAAAAAATACTACTTCGGAACATTTGGAACATTTGGGCTGCCACGGGCTTTGTAAATCATCCACAAAAAAAAAACAAAAATCCTATAATTTTATTTCCAAAGGTTTTTTTAATAGTAATTGAAAAACTAACGCTATATTTTTGGTTGTGATGGAAAGCTTTTTTTTTTTCGCATATTTATTATTATAATAATAATATATTTTTAAGATTATTTATTTTTTGTAATGATTTTATTATTAAAATTTGTTAGGAGAGGAATGTTGCATTTTTTGAATTTTAATGTAAAAGTAGTTTTAATTTAGTTGTATTGAAAATATTTAAGTTTTCTTTTTTTTTATATTGGGTGGGTGTTAATAAAGGAGTTGACTTTAGTGTGACTTTTTGGAGTTTCAGGTGGTGAAATTTTTTGAGGTAAAATCTTGGTTTTTGTTATTTAAACTGGTTTTTTGACTCTGTATATGGATTCAACACCCTCAACAACCCCTAGGGCACTTTGATTGTGCAAGGTTAGCAATCAAACTTCTCTTTTCAATAAATTCATGCCGGATTTTAGAGAAATTACACCGTAAAAAGCCACTGTAAAAGCCTTCAAAAAGTTGCACAAAAGACTACTCAGTTAACAAAAGAGAGTTTATGGTAAGTGGATTTAATAGTTAAAAAGTGTTAGTCTCTTAAATGTCATATGACAAATTTGGAAGGAGTAGGGTGTATATTCTTCTTTAGGTTAAATATATTCAAATGGTTGTGTGAATGGGGTTGTAAGAGATTATGTTTTCATCTTGAGAAAATAGATTCATCTCGAAGTCACTCTCATAGTTTAGGTTGTCATAAGTAAAATATGTGTTTTGTATTAAGATGTGAACATTTCATTTTAGGGAGTGTGATAATGTGGTTTTAGCGAGGCATTAAAAGATGGAACGAGCATGCACATTTGGTATGCTAGTGTTGTATTCTTCTTGAGGCATGAGTGCACGTCTAAGAAGACTCTAACAAGGGTTGAAGAGGTAGAATACTTAGAGAAGTTTTGAGGGGTTGTAGTCTCACTTAGTGGTGTAGAAAAGCAAGTTAAGCACCATGAGAAGTTTTGAAGCAAACTTAAGATATTTGACAAGTTGCACGAAGGCAACTTCGCAGTGGTATTAATTGAACATTATTTGATTGAAATTGATACCCTCTCCTTGGCACTACCACTTTGCAAGACAAAGAAGAAATGTGAAATATATGTGGAACCCACTAAAGAAGTTGGCAAGGTTGTTGCAACATATATAGGTGGTTTTGTTGTGTTGCAAAAGGATTTATTGGAACTTAGAAGGTGACCATTGGAGTAGATCTTTCATGGAGGTGTCAGGGAGGTGCAAGGGTGTAGGCCACATCCTATGGGTATCTTGTACTTTTGGTGTGCGTTAGTGATGTTAGTGCATTGTGTTTGATGAGCACTAGCTATGTTATGTTTCATGAAGGAAAAATCCCACAAGTTTGAGATGTCTTAACCATTTGGCATTGTAAGATGTGTTATGCCCTAGTTTTGAGGAGATAATTAGAACCCTCTCAGAGTATGATGGGTTGTACCATGGACTTAGGTCCACTTGCATGGGTTGAGGTGTAAAGGTGCCCCGTGAGTTGAGGAAAATGATTACAATGCTTACCTATATAAAGTGTTTATGATATAATATTAATGATTTTTTTTGGAGAATGGAAGAGGAAGATAAGAAAGGAGAGGCACTAATGTTTATCATAAATAAATCAAAAGGAAGGAAAAATGTCTCCTATTAGAGATATTTTTCAAGCTGCCTCTTCAATAGTATTAAATTTCATTGGAGCTATGGAGTTAGCCTCAAAAACATTAATTGGGTACTTGAGAAATCCAAGACCTGACATATCCAAGCTAGTCGATTAGATAGATTCGTCTTGGGCAAAGGTTGCAAATTCTAAGGTGAAAATCTCCCATTTTTAATGTGGGTTTTAAACCTTCCATTTGAAAATGCTAAAAGCAAGGTCAATAGTAGAACCAGATACCTGAGGTGTGTGTACTCCTCTCTGTGGAACACTCAAAATTGTGGAAAAGCAGTGAAGTTAAAAATAGAACAAATGTAGCGCCGTCAACCATCAATGGACTGAAGATCTGATGGTGGGGTTCAAGATCAGATATCTGGTCTGCCACTGGTAAAACCCCAAGCCCCAATTCTCTTCAATCTGGTTTTTGCTCCCACTTCCGCCATGTGCAAAGGGAAAAGATTCTACTTAGATACTTTGAGAGCAAACGTTTTCGTTCACGCCCTGTAAAAATCGAAAAAAAATACTACTTCGGAACATTTGGAACATTTGGGTTGCCACGGGCTTTGTAAATCATCCAAAAAAAATAAAAAAAATCCTATAATTTTATTTCCAAAGGTTTTTTTAATAGTAGTTGAAAAACTAACGCTATATTTTTGGTTGTGATGGAAAGTTTTTTTTTTTTTCGCATATTTATTATTATAATAATAATATATTTTTAAGATTATTTATTTTATGTAATGATTTTATTATTAAAATTTGTTAGGAGAGGAATGTTGTATTTTTGGAATTTTAATGTAAAAGTACTTTTAATTTAGTTGTATTGAAAATATTTAAGTTTTCTTTTTTTTTTTTATATTGGGTGGGTGTTAATAAAGGAGTTGACTTTAGTGCGACTTTTTGGAGTTTCAGGTGGTG
Organism: Pinus albicaulis; assembly: GCA_034641835.2. Classification (NCBI taxonomy): domain Eukaryota; kingdom Viridiplantae; phylum Streptophyta; class Pinopsida; order Pinales; family Pinaceae; genus Pinus; species Pinus albicaulis. The sequence continues at coordinate 389,240,032 of CM076573.1, forward strand.
AAAATTTTTGAGGTAAAATATTGGTTTTTGTTATTTAAACTAGTTTTTTGACTCTGTATATGGATTCAACACCCTCAAAAACCCCTAGGGCACTTTGATTGTGCAAGGTTAGCAATCAAACTTCTCTTTTCAATAAATTCATGTCGGATTTTAGAGAAATTACACCGTAAAAAGCCACCATAAAAGCCTTCAAAAAGTCACACAAAAGACTACTCAGTTAACAAAAGAGAGTTTATGGTAAGTGGATTTAATAGTTAAAAAGTGTTAGTCTCTTAAATGTCATATGACAAATTTGGAAGGAGTAGGGTGTATATTCTTCTTTAGGTTAAATATATTCAAATGGTTGTGTGAATGGGGTTGTAAGAGATTATGTTTTCATCTTGAGAAAATAGAGTCATCACGAAGTCACTCTCATAGCTTAGGTTGTCATAAGTAAAATATGTGTTTTTTCTTAAGATGTGAACATTTCATTTTAGGGAGTGTGATAATGTGGTTTTAGCGAGGCATTAAAAGATGGAACGAGCATGCACATTTGGTATGCTAGTGTTGTATTCTTCTTGAGGCATGAGTGCACGTCTAAGAAGACTCTAACAAGGGTTGAAGAGGTGAAATACTTAGAGAATTTTTGGAGGGTTGTATTCTCACTTAGAGGTGTAGAAAAGCAAGCTAAGCACCATGAGAAGTTTTGAAGCAAACTTAAGATATTTGACAAGTTGCATGAAGGCAAATTAGCAGTGGTATTAATTGAACATTCTTTGATCGAAATTGATACCCTCTCCTTGGCACTACCCCTTTGCAAGACAAAGAAGAAATGTGAAATATATGTGGAACCCACTAAAGAAGTTGGCAAGGTTGTTGCAACATATATAGGTGGTTTTGTCGTGTTGCAAAAGGAGTTATTGGAACTTAGAAGGTGACCATTGGAGTAGATCTTTCATGGAGTGTCAGGGAGGTGCAAGGGTGTAGGCCACATCCTATGGGTATCTTGTACTTTTGGTGTGCGTTAGCGATGTTAGTGCATTGTGTTTGATGAGAACTAGCTATATTATGTTTCATGAAGGAAAAAAACCACAAGTTTGAGATGTCTTAACCATTTGGCATTGTAAGATGTGTTATGCCCTAGTTTTGAGGAGATAATTAGAACCCTCTTAGAGTATGATGGGTTGTACCATGGACTTAGGTCCACTTGCATGGGTTGAGGTGTAAAGGTGCCCCATGAGTTGAGGAAAATGATTGCAATGCTTACCTATATAAAGTGTTTATGATATAATATTAATGATTTTTTTTGGAGAATGGAAGAGGAAGATAAGAAAGGAGAGGCACTAATGTTTATCATAAATCAATCAAAAGGAAGGAAAAATGTCTCCTATTAGAGATATTTTTCAAGTTGCCTCTTCAATAGTATTAAATTTCATTGGAGCTATGGAGTTAGACTCAAAAACATTAATTGGGTACTTGAGAAATCCAAGACCTGACATATCCAAGCTAGTCCATTAGATAGATTCGTCTTGGGCAAAGGTTGCAAATTCTAAGGTGCAAATCTCCCATTTTTAATGTGGGTTTTAAACCTTCCATTTGAAAATGCTAAAAGCAAGGTCATGATCTTGAAAGGAGGTCCTTAATTTTAACAAAACTCAATGCTAATGTTTAATCCATGGTGTGATTCTTTCTATTTGGGTTTTGCCTTGAACATTGAGATCTATCTTTGGGTCTAGCTATGAGTCTATCATTTCATTTATGTGTTGAGCAGGTCTTAAAGGTTGTAGGGGATGCGATGGTTATTTTCCAATACCCCTCCCTTGAAACCTTATAAAGAGATAGTGTGCCCCATTTTGTTGTCGCAATATTTCAAGCATGAGCTCTTCTTATGAGTATGCCCTTGAATGGAGGGTATGTAAAGGAAGTAGAAAAAAACAAAATTTCATGTTGAGTCGAAGGAGGGGTATAGATTGTAGGTGTCTCTAGAGCTCTTGACAAAGGTGAAGGATAAAGGAGTTTACCTCTTATTGAAATGCCTTCCATTCCACCATTTGAGTTGCTAAAGGGCACTGACTTTAAGGGTCATATGTGAGTTCTCACGAAGATGTTAAAAATAATAAGGCAGGTGTGATTTAGCATAGGATTTATTCTTCAACAGTTGACTTTTAGGGTGATATTTCCTAGTAAAAATACCCATGTATTGAAAACAAGAGAATACCCTGAGAGAATTAAAAAATCCTAACAGCAGGACTGAACTTTAGTATCTGCCTATCAAAATTTCATATTTGTACAAGCAGAAATTGAAGGATGTAAATTCAAGAGTGCAAACATAGCATGTACAGTGGATTAAAACAACAAATATATTAGGCCCACTCTACACAAATCTACAATATGAGAATTTAGGATAAAAAGAGCAGGCTCCAAAAACAATTTCATAGAAGTATTTATTACTCAAATAGAAGAATGTCACAACAAGTTGTCATCTCACAAAAGCTCCTACTACAACCTACAAGCTAACAGTACTTACTCTTATTATCTATTTCTACAAATGTCTAACTAGTGTGCCCATCCTTTTCATTTATAAGTTAAGAGAAGGTGTTGTTAGAAAACAAGTTAATTATAGCATTAGTGGTGCATCTCCCTTGAGCATGAGAAACTCCCTCATAGCTTTGCCTTGTATGCAAGGATTTTCTTTTAGAGTAGTGCATTATCATAGTAGATATAACTCCTCTCCTGAAGGTGCCTCATTCCATAAGTGTGCACTCATGAATGCACCTGAGATGATGGTGTTAATCTCCTCAATTAGTGTGCCATACTTGGTGGATGTGACCCAAAAACTAATTCGTCTATCCTCGAAGGTGTCGTTATAAGCTTCTAGCTGTATTTAAGAAACTTTCTGACTGGTGTACCACGATCGAGCTTTGCAATCCTAGTGCTACTCAACTTCTCAAGGCTAAGGTGAGACCAACTCGAACCAACTAGGTAATCTAACACTCTTGAATTTTTTTTTTCCAATAACCCAAGATTCTCCCCCAACTTGTCAAACTTCCCCTTTGTTAGGAGCTTTGTCAAACTATTAACCATATGAAACTTTGTCAGAATGTGGTCCAACACTACCAACTCCTTAATGAACTTGGAATCTTAGGAAATTGTATTGAATATCAATGTGTTTGAAATGATCATGACACATTGGATTTTCATAGAGCTTGATGTAACTTTGATTCTCACAAGAGACAATATTGGGCTTCAACAACTGATTGGTTGACAATACAATCAAGTTGCAAATCTAGATAACTTCATAATAAGTATATGAAACTGCCATATACTTTGCTTCAGTGGAACTGAATGCAATTGTTGCTTGCTTCTTGTTGATTTAATAAAAAAGATTTATAAAATGATAATAATGATGTTTAAAATGAGCCTTATGATGGTCTACTTATACACATTGATTGTTCACGAGGTGTAGGGGTATGTTTATAACATCATTGCCCTTGAAAGCTTTGTCTTGAAAGCACATTAATTAGAATTTTCTTTAGTTAAGCACATTTTTGTGGTGGAATGAATTTTATCAAATATCTATTTATACTTTGTAGAGGTTTGACTTTGTTTTTCCTTTGAGTGTTGGTGAGGTTTCTTTGTATTTTTTGCATCACAATCTAAAGTATTTTGACCTGATTGTTTAACATGAAAGCTTTATGCTTATTGGAAATATATCTGAAATACTTGCATGATCAAGAAACTGTTATGGTTAATTAAATTACTAATTAGGTACTACAGAAAGAGGATGATTCTTAGAGGGCTTTCTTGGGTGACTCTGGGAGCAACCCGGAGATGGTCAGACAAAGCTCTTCTAAGTTAAAAATCTGAAGAGAAAAAACTGGTGATGTATGTGTCGTTGCTCAACCTGGGTTGTATGGAAAATCTTGGCAGAGAGTGTTTACCTTTCCGTGTCTTCACGAAAGTAGGTTGTCTGGTCACAGAATAATATCACTAAATGTACGTGATGGTTCTATAGTAAGTTCTCAGCCTTATCTTTAGAATGGCTAATAGAGAGGATCAGGTGTGAATATAGGATATAATTTGATGAATTTGGAGATTTAGAGTTAAATAAAAAAATTGTGGTGATGTTTGGATGGGTGCTAATTTGTAGGGTTTTCCATTTTTATAATTTTCTTTGTTGTGCTTTCTACCACGCTACCTAGTTGCTTTCCTGTTTAACTTTTTCGATGTCTATATCTCTATTGTTTCTTGCCCTTTTTGAAATGTCATCCTTATTTGGTAGGTGTTTTTTTCAATATAGTGTGAATATTTTTCCATCACACTACTTCTATGGGATTTGTCTACGCAAATAGCTTGTAAGGCCCATTCATCAAGGTATTTGATGAAATGAAATGATTATCGATGATCACCAACTAATGGTACTTGCAGAGATTTACTCTAACAATTCTACAGTTTTCCCATGCCAACAATTATACAACATTTTAATCTCATGAACTAGTCTCCTCTGTTCTCTTAGCTGATGCTATAAGCACTTATTGTTGTTGTCAAAGCTTTTACTCTCTAGTCCCATTGAGCTATTTCAGTTATTTGTGGACATTGATCTATTTTCATTTCATTTCTTCAATTTTTCTAATTGTTATGCATTACCTTTGGCCAGTGCCTTCTTTCTTACCTATGCTTTTTATGCTTAAGCATTCCAGCCAGCTAGAGCAGCAGGGGTAGCAGGAGCCACGCAATCTAGCCAGAGCCCAGCAGGGGCAGCACAGAGGCAGTAGGGGCCACGTAGGGCTGACGCAGGCCCAGTCAGGGTAGCACAGGGGTAGTGTAAGCCCTTCAGGTGTGACACAGGCCCTTACTGAGCAGCGCAGAAGCTGATGCAAGCCAGTAAGGCTGACGTAGAGGGATTCAGAGCAACGTATTATTGCCGTTTTTATTTCTCTGTTGGGTGAACCAGTTTTGGTGCCTGGGATTGTTGTACTTAGAAACTGCATAATAATAAAAACCCTCCAGAGCTAGTTGCACCAGTTTTCCCGCATTAGGTTTTTTCCAGGGATAGTTGTCCAAAAAATCCATGTGTCACTTTTTCTATGAGCATGTTATTCAGTGTTTGATCTATATGTGTAGGTTTCTAGTTGTATTTACTATTTACTTCGCTAATTTATTGAATATTCCAGAAATTAACTTGTAACTTAATTCAAGTAGGAGAAGTAAATCAAGATACTGCAGTAGGGTTTCTTAGATTAAGAAATTTTCACATTCCCTAGGTCTAGCCCCATTAGGTCACCTAGGGCAATAATTTCCCAGGAATCTAGCCAGAGGAAAACTTCTATCTCCTAGAGGCAGTTGCGTTGTTGGGTGCCATCATTCTCCTCTGAACTTGGGCCAATTATGAAGGTGGAATCTCCAGATACCTCAAGCCCTAGCTCTAGTATCAAGTTTTTCCTAGGTGTTCCCAAGGATAGAACCTAGTAGGATCAATTTGACCTAGCGAAGTAAAAACTCTTGTCTATTCCTTTCCCATCACCTTGTCCAGGATAGGAACATCATTGCTTGCTAAATTTCATCCTCGAACCTGGGCTGGATCCACTTGGCCCCGTGTGGTCCCATTTGGTGTCAAAGGCCTTTCATCAAGGACCATTTGGGAATCCAAGTTCCCAAAGGATTTTAGGGATTGAGAACTTCATTCATAAGTCTTATTCTTTTCCCTCAACCCTTCAATCCCCCTCCTCTCTCCCTAGAAGATAAATTCCCTTGCTTAAAAGGAAAGCAAGTCCCACTCTTTATTTTATCTTAGGGAAAGGGTTTCGAGGGTCACTTCCCACCTATTCAGTGACCTATACTCTACAAGTGACTTCCTAAACTACTGCGACTCCACCCATCGGTGAAAATCCGTGAAGAGTAAGGAGCCTTAGCTGTGGTGACAATGGGCTAAGCCTCGATCGTTTCCCTTGTCCCAACAATTGCCCTCTTAGGAACCCCTTTTAGGTCCACTACTAGTTTGAGTGGTAACAAGTTGCTCACAATTCCATTTGTGAATAACTCTTTAGTATTCCCACTTTTGCCATACTATAGCTCCAATATGAGAAGTCCAGGGCTATGGAGGCTACCATTCTTCTCACTGAATCAATCCTCTACAATATAGTGAACTAGGGCTAGTTGGTTGGCCCACTTGACTGTTACTTTAGTCCTTCAAAGTCTGCACATCCTTAGGCCCTATACACCTGCCCTTCTACCAAATTTGTTTTCCTTCACCAAAACAAGAGTCAGGGCTCTTCTTTAACAGTAACCTAACAACCCTCCAACTGTACTTGGACTACCATCAATCTGCCCAACCACAATCAATTATTTTTACTGATCTAGGGCCCACAATATTGTCTTCATCTAGGGCTCTTAAAATTTGCCACCTAACAATGCTTTGAGTCCTCTTAGGATCATTGTTCTTGTATATCGACAATTTGATCTTTGTTGTCCAATCTATGAACAAATATGAACTACTCCTCTTATCATACTTCTAACAATCTATAGATGACTGAACTAGGGTCACAAATCAGCCACTAATAGTCCATTTACTAATTTTTTATAGGTTTATTCAGATCTTTGTCTAAAACTCTATGGAAATTCCACCAAAATAAACTCCTCTGCATGTCAATCCATTCTTCATATGGCACATTTCTTTTGCATGCTCAATCTTCTGCTCAGGTTTCACCCTCCTTTGTATCTGTTGTCTCCACACATACTGAATCTACAAAACATCTTCCAGATTTGTGGTCTTTATTGCAGAAATAAACCTCGCTCTAAGGGCCACAACCCGTCTTCTTCTACACAAATTTGTCACAATATTAAGGGCATACGTTATGAACTAAACATGCTAGGAAACTATCCTAACTAGGGAATTATACTTATGTACTTCTAATTTTTGTAGAACAAACCCTATCCACACATAGAAAAAACATGACTTTTGCCTCCATAAGGGACTCGACCTAGCTCATATGGATCCATAGATTCTGGGCATTTCTTCGACTGAATCTTGACATGAACTTCAAATCTCAATGTCGACCCTCAAACTAGGGTTAACTCGGTCAATATTATGCATGTGTTGACTTCTGTTATGGCTCTAAATTACAGTGCAAGCCCTCCTCCATTTATGTTGGTATTTATCACAAACCTTGCGGCCTACTAACCACCACAAGGCAAGATGGTATCAACCCTCTCATCTATTTCATGTAGAAAATCTAGCCAATGGGATTCAATCTGATCTTGTAATGTACTAAAACAAGGCATTGAATCCTTCTGAACAACTGAATCAGTATAATGCATTTGTCATCAGAGTCTTCTGACTATTGCTAGCTACTGCACTTGTATAGTACTGAATTCTCTCTGCTGCTGCTGACATCTTCATCCATGCCCTTTAAACTATTGCTAACTCTGATTTGTGATCTAGTATTTGACATATGTCACTCTTATTTCTGTCTTGCTGACATCTGACTACATCAATCTAATTGATCCTTCCTACTACTACTGTATTGTGGGCTCCTCATAGCCAGGTTCGATCCATGAGACACGCCATCTCAATGGACCTTGCCCAAATTTCTTATCTTTGAATTATGTCTACACATCACCCCACCTTACACCTCGAGGTATGATTGCTCCCTTTTCCCATCTGGCTTGAAATTTCCCCCTCATGGAGGTCTCTGCTTGAGTGGACACTTCCACTCGGTCTCCTCTCTGCTTCTCCAATTATGGCAGCTACTCCACAACCTTATGAGACTGCTTCTCCTGAGGATGCATGTTGAGAGGTAATTTATGCTCCCTCTAAACCACCAAGTCTCTAACTTCTTCTTTTCTCCTCAAAGCTTTGCATGCATCTGGTACCTCAAGTGCATATAGGTTCTTGACTCGCACACAGTGTAATTGTCTCGACGTTACAAAAAGTTTCTAAAAAAGATTTTATTTTAAATCGATGATATCTCCCTCATCCGATCTCTAATTCGACCGATTTGTTTTTTCCATTTAGGTAGATTTTGGCAAGGAATCCAAATATTCTATTTATTTTTTAAAATTCACACCAAAATCTTCACATATTCTTTGCAAACTCACCGCCCAAAAAAAATCCTGCTCTGATACCATGTAGAAAATCTAACCAACGAGATTCATTCTGATCTTGTAATCTACTAGAACAAGATATTGAATCCTTCCTACAATTTGCAGAAACAAAACACGATCGCACAATCACATATAAGTAAGAGAAATAAATTATCAATCGCACAGCAACATGATGTATTTGGGGAAAGCAACTGCTCAAAACCCCTCTATCCCTATTTTGTATTAAGTCAAGGAATCATGAAACAATACAATGCTTAATCTCTCATGAGATTCTCCAGCACTCTATCAATTGTCTCCCATTGATCTAGGCAAACTCAGTCTAGTACTTAGCCAATTCTCATCCTTACTTCAACCTTCCTTGCTCATGCATTTCCTAGGGAATTAACTCCTTATTAATTAGGAAAACCAGTCTTCCTTGATTGTGGAATCCATCATGGCATCCCAATGACTTTATAATTTCACATGGGAAATTTTCTCTGAATACAACTGATAGTTATGTTCCCTTTAACCTCTATCTCAATTGGGTATTCCACAAAACTGACATGCATGCAACTATTAATAGCGAATTATCAGTTATCTGATTGATCACTCATTGTGAATGAAATCTAATTTAATTCACTGGACCACTCACTAGCTCATCACTCAGTTAGAAATAGTTAAATTTATTTTAACTCATTTAATTGAGTTAATTACACTTGCGCCCCACTAATGCATCAACATAAACTGGACCCCAAAAATATTATAATCCCTCTATATGCCTCATCTTAGACCCTCAACTCGAATTTCTTAAGTTAACTCGGTTATCATGACTTAATTAATTGACAAAAGTTGTTATGAGATGAAATTACAATTTATTTAAGGGAAAAATAATTTGGATGCCCCACATTCCTCGCTCCTAGTGCACCAAAATTCCTCACCAGGGTGGGTGCATTTTTTTTTGTCCTTTCTGGTTTCCAATCTCACCATTTCTTGTTGCAAATTTCAACATTTCAGAATTTGATGCGGTCTTCACACAAAGACACCATTGAAATCACATGCCCAGATTCTCATGAGAAACCTCTCTTAAGCTCGATCTACCAGAAGAGAAGCAACAATATGCCATCCTACTTCCTAGTGAAAACCGACCATTAAGGTATGCAACATTCTTCTGAACCCTCACATGATGATCTTGCTCTTGGAGGATGATCATGACCTCCCTTTAACAACCCTTACTCGACCCTCGTACTCGACCTACTTTAGGACTACATCTTTCTTCACCCCCTTGATGTGCCAAATAGTGGGAATACATGTCAAACATGCTAATATGTGCCAAGTGATAAGGCATGCCAAGATGTGAAAGGGTGTGTCAATGCGCTTCAGGGACTGTCAAGACAAAAAAATGGAGAAAAAAGTTAAACTATAAGGAAATGAACACATAAAAGGGTTAATAAGTCATCAATTTACCTTTTCCAAGAGGGGCATGCTAGGCACACCGACACTAGGTGGAAATAGGTACCAAGTGCAAAGTATTAGTGCATTCTAAGTGCCAAATATTCCTTTGTTGCTTCTCATCTACTTTCCAACAATTAATCATGACAAATAAATTTAATATTAAACCATGCCAAATCATACCAAGGCATCTCAATGTATTCCATGCATGCTAAAACTTTCCAAGCGCCAACACGTGCCAAGCACCAATATGTGTCAGGGACTAATGTTATGCATGTTATGAAGTGGAAGGGAATGTTGAAGGGTGCTAAGGTGTGCTAGAGAGTGATAATGCATGTTGGTGAGTGTTAAGGAGTACTAGGAAAAAATTCATGGAAGTTAATGAATATGAGGAACATGTACTGCTAGAGACTAGTGTTAATGAGTGTTAGTTGTCATGCCAAGGAGGGAGTGACAAGGCATGCTAAGCATTGGTAAGGCATTCTAGGGAATATCAAGGCATTTCAATAATTCCCAAAGTGTGCTTGGGAGTTCCAGGGTGTGCTAATTATATCATGTGCCAATTAATAGTGCCAAGATATGCCAATACATGCTAGGTGCTAAGGATGTGGCGCAGGTTACCAGGGTATGTAAATATGTGTCAAGGCAACAAAAGGAAGAACCAATAAGAGGTTTAATAAGTCAGGACTTTATATTTTTGAAAAGGGGCATGCTAGGAACACTAATAATAGGTCCCAATACATGCCAAGTGGTATTGTGTGCCAAGTGCTAATGTATTTCAATGCATTTGACCAAGGTGTTCCAGGGCATGCTAACACGTGCTAGGAGAGTTCCATGTTGTGCTAGCACATGCCACCATGTGCTTGGGCATCAGTGCCATCACAAGATGTTCTAGGTACAAATATTTTCCAAGACAAGTGGGGTGCTAAGAAATGTTAGTGTGTGCCAAAGCATTAATTTAAGGTGTGCCTAGATTGTTGAGGATTGTTAGGTCTTTCTTATTAATAGAATTGTCAGAGCTTGATTATGTATTAAATAATATATTTCCTACACACAGTAGTGGAACTTTATCTAAAGGTAATTTTCTAGATAGTAAACTTAATAGATATGAATCATGTGTTGACTCATAGGAAATCTCTATTCGACTAGTCATTACTTGAGAGAAATGATACACACTAATTACTTCTTAAAAAATTGACTAACCCTAACCACTATGGCCTTGGACATATTATAAAAAATACTCCACAATAATGGTATTAAATTGTTATCTTTTGAAAAAAAATATATTAATAGGCACATAGCGTCATCAAAAACTCATTGGAATGATCAATGATGATGGACATTTTTTGACCATCACCAAAAGTAACAAAAAGAGTATTGGTGAGGGTCATTAAAATTTCGTCACTAGAAGTGTCACCAAAGAGAGAATTAGTGATGGGCCTTTAACGACCCTCACCAAAAGTGTCATTGAAAATGTCTTTGGTGACGGACCATAAAGGACCATCACTATATACACTTACAATGACGGTTTTTTAATTATCAATGATGACGGACATTTTTTGACCGTCACCAAAAGTAACAAAAAGAGCATTGGTGAGGGTCATTAAAAGTTCATCACTAGAAGTGTCACCAAAGAGAGAATTAGTGATGGGCCTTTAACGACCCTCACCAAAAGTGTCATTGAAAATGTCTTTGGTGACGGACCATAAAGGACCATCACTATATACACTTACAGTGATGGTTTTTTAAGGACCGTCACCATATGTGACATTGGTGATGGACCTTAAAGGTCCGTCACAATCATGACCCTCACCAATGTGCTTTTTTCTTGTAGTGGAAGCCAAAGTAGTCTCGCTATGTAAGGAAGTGAAGAAGGGAAAAATTGTCCAAAACTATGCCAACAGCTCAAGGGCATTGGAAGAACTCATCAACAATCAATGATCTTACAATGACAGAACTCGCCTCGGTTACAAAGAAGAAGAAGCAGGACCTTCTACAACAAAATACGATGAACCTATGAGATTTGACATACATGAAGACTTCATTGGACAAGATTCGCAAGCACATCCTTGGAAGACGATTCCTCGACGAAGATTTTCATCCAGGTACCAACATATTTTTCATGGCTTTTGTTATTCATGTGGAAAATTTGGTCATAAAGTTGTAGAATGTCACATGTACCCTATGAGCCAATACAATTCCAAGAGATTCTTCAAATATGAACCTCCCATGGCTCAACGAAACATCAATAGATTTGAACATTTAAGAAATAATATGGAATGTTACAAATGTCAGAACTTTGGACACATAGCCAGAGACTGCAGACTTGAAAATCCTCCAAAAGAATCTTCGAAGACATAAAATGAACAAACATGGAAGAAGAAGAAGACTGATAATTGTGCTCTCGCTCTCAAGGCTCAAAAAAGGAAAGATGTGTGGTATGTTGACAACGGTTGCTCAACGCATATTACTGGAGATAGAAGGAAATTTGTATCTCTGAAAGAGAAGAAGGATGGAACTATATCCTTTGGAAATGATGGATCTTCAAATGTTATAGGATCAGGTACCGTCACTCTCGAAAGCAAAGATGTTATAGCCAAGAATGTTCTATTGGTCAAAAACATGAATCACAATCTGCTCAATGTTGGACAAATGTGTGATCAAGGACACACAATGCTATTCAACTCCACAAAATGTGAAATCAAGAAAGGGAGGTATGGTAAAATTGTGGCTACAGCAAGTCGAGCTCTAAATGACATATATGTTTTGGATGAAGCAAATGAAGCATGTCTACTAGCTAAAGAAGATGAAAGTTGGTTATGGCACAAATGAATGGGTCACATAAACTTTGACAATCTTGTTAGGATAAGCAAAAAGGAAGTAGTACGAGAAATGTCGAAAATATCAAAACCTTCCAACACATTACGTGAGGCATGTCGGCATGGAAAGTAGACAAAAGTCCAATTTAAAACAAAAGAACACTTTTCATCACATCCATTGGAATTGATACATGCTGATATATGTGGTCTTGTGAGAGAAAAAGGCTTAGACGGAGAATTATATTTCATGTTGATGATAGATGACTATACTAGGATGACAACCGTCAGTTTCCTAAAGAAAAAATCTGAAGAATTTGAGTGCTTTAAGATCTACAAGGAGTTGGTTGAAAATGAAACTGATTTGAAAATAAAGTGTTTAAGATTAGATAATGGTGGAGAATTCGCTTCCAAATTATTTCAGCAATACTGTGACGAAAATGGAATAAAAAGGAAATTTTTAACAACACGAACACCTCAGCAAAATGGAGTTGTTGAATGAAAGAATAGAACTGTACAAGAAATGGGTAGAACAATGTTGAAGGACTCAAAATTGGATGAAAAATTCTGGGTTCAAGCAATTGATATGATAGTATTCATTATCAACCGAAGTCTTCTCAGAAATAATTGCAACAAGACTCCATATGAATTATGGAAAGGAAAACCAGCTAATGTAAAATAGTTTAGAATCTTTGGAAGCAAATGTTATATCAAAAGAGAAGATCAAAATTTGGGTAAGTTTGAATCACGTGTTGATGAAGGTATCTTTGTTGGTTACTCACGCAAAAGAAAGGCCTAGAAATGTTATAATATAAGATGAAAACAGATAGTGGAGAGCATAAATGTTACATTTGACAAAGATGGTGTTCTAGCGAGTAATGATGAGGATCTAGAATCTTTGAAACTTGAGACAAAGGCTGAAAAAGACACAGATAAAATTTTAGAACAAGAAGCAACTATTAATGAGAAAGAAGTAAACAATGATCATCATTATATACCAGAACAACAACAAGAAGCTCCTCCAAGGAGAACAAAAGAGTGGATTCAAAAGAACCATCCATCAAATCAAATAATTGGTGACATAAATGAAGGTCGACAGCTTCATTCATCACAACAAGCTCATGTTGCTTTTCTAGCAACCTTTGAGCCTAGTAGTTTTGAGGAAGCTAGCCAAAATGAACATTGGGTAGCAGCTATGAATGAAGAATTGGATTAAATTGAGAATAATAACACCTGGGAATTAGTTCCATGACCAAAAGATAAAAAATTCATTGGGACTAAATGGGTGTTCAGAAACAAATTGAATGAAGATGGGCAGGTTACCAGAAACAAAGAAAGAATGGTTTGCAAAGGCTATGCACAAGTGGAAGGAATTGATTTCAACAAAACATTCACACCAGTTGCTAGAATGGAAGCCATCTGAATGTTTCTCGCCTATGCATGTTCAAGAAAAATCAAAGTCTACCAAATGGATGTTAAGTCAGCATTTCTGAATGGAGAATTATAAGAAGAAGTTTACATCGAACAACCTGAAGGTTTTTTACTATCACAAAAAGAAGACTATGTCTGCAGGTTAAAGAAGGCTCTATATGGTCTAACGTAGGCTCCCAGAGCATGGTATGCTCATCTTGATGGATATATACGTCAACAAGGGTTCAAGAAAGGTACTATTGATAGCAATCTTTATGTACAAATAAATAAAGATAATTTAACAATTTTTGAGGTATATGTGGATGATATAATATTTGGTAGCAATGATGATCAACTAAGTAAGAAATTTTCTACAAAGATGAAAAGTGAGTTTGAGATGTCTTTACTTGGTGAGCTGACATACTTCTTAGGGCTTCAAATATCTCAGCAAGAGAAAGGAATATTTATATGTCAAGCCAAGTACATCAAGGAAATGCTCAAGAAATTAAAAATGGAAGATTGCAAACATGTCCTTACTCCAATGGTAACAGGTTGCAAATTGAGCATAGACAACTCATCTAAGGATGTGGATTAGAAGTTTTACAGATCTATGATTGGTATTCTTCTATATGTAACAGCCTCTCGGCCAGATGTTATGCAAGCAGTTGGACAAGTAGCAAGATTCCAAGCAGCACCAAAAGAATCACATATTATTGCCATCAAAAGAATTCTTCGATATCTAAAGGGCACAGAAGAATATGGCTTGTGGTATCCCAAGGGTAACAATCTCATTATTCAAGCCTTTTCAGATGTAGATTGGGCAGGAAGCATTGATGATCGTAAGAGTACTAGTGGATCAACATTCTATCTAGGTGGTTGTCTCATATCATGGTTGAGCAAAAAGCAAACTTCAATCTTGTTATCTACAGCGGAAGCAGAATACATTGCAGCAGCATCATGTTGTACTCAAGTCCTTTGGATGAAACAAACTTTGCAAGATCTTCAAGTACAATTCAGTGAGCCTATTCCCATATTCTGTGACAACACTAGTGCCATCAGCATCTCCAAGAATCCTGTCATGCATTCAAAAACAAAACACATTCCAATCAAATATCATTTTGTTAGAGAACAAGTCACTGAAAAGAATATCAAACTTGAGTATGTTTGTACAAAAGAACAAATTGCTGATATCTTCACTAAACCTATACCTCGTGAAGCATTTGAATATCTTCATCAAAAGCTTGGGATTCTCCCAAGTTATCATTATATTTTCCTTTTTCAAGAATATAAAGCGGGAGTGGAAGTGTGTACAGGTCTGTAGGACGATTGTGTGTCAGTGGGAGTGGAAGTGTGTACAGCTCTGCAGGATGGTTATGTTTCAGGGGGAGTTACCCTTTGCCATTGATGTCAAAGGGGGAGATAATGTTGTAGGAAGAGGTTTCATGATCGCAGGGGGAGTACTTGTGTTTCCATCAATGCCAAAGGGGGAGATTGTTGATCAGCAATTGTCATTGATGTCAACCCAAGCAGTAGGGGCTAACCCAATATTGCATGGGAATTTTGACCTACCAAATTAATATATTCTGGGTCAATAATGATTTTTATGGTTTCTACTTGTCGAGATGTTTCTATTGATATATGGCACACCATGTAATTCTTCACGGTTTGAGAGATATTCATGTTTGAAGTTTGTAACCCCAGTTAGTGGGCTAAAACCCCATGAGGTTGGGGCATGGGTCATTGAAAAGTCATAATTAATATTTTTTATGCTCCTAAAATCCCTCCCACGTTTACTTGTTGAAGCCCCTCTCAACTTAAGCATTCATTAAAATTGTCATCTTCATTTCCTCCTTATGCAAGGGATTCGACCATCGGAAACAGGTCATCTTCGAATGTTTTCTCTAACTTTTTTTCTACGAAGGTTCAGAAGCTGAAATTTTTATGAGGCAAATCCAAAATCCTGAGTAAGTGACAGTAAACATTTCAGATCAAGGTGCGCAATATTTTTGGAGATATGATCTATGTAAGTCAGGCTTTTTGTAGGCTCCTGAAATTCATCTCAAAGAAGTGACCTTGGTAAATTCATCATAACTCTCTCTCTGAGTATCAGATTGGAATTCCATAAAAGGTGATGGATAGTGCATAGTATGTAATTTTCACTCTATAAATTTCAGAAACAAATGAAGAAACAGTGACATGTGGCACGTCGTACAGGTGCGCTCTGCTGAAACAGTCCATAATTAGGGCATTGTGAGAGATTGGGTATAACTCTCTCTTCAAGAATCCAAATTGGGTCAGACCTATGGCATTGGAAAGATGACTTAGAGGAATATTATAGGATTGAAAATCAGATATTAAGGATTTGAAATGACAGAGATACACCAAATTCAATATCGAGCTCCTAGAAGGCAAGAAAAAGCTAGATCATGTGTTGTCAAGGGTTGCAAAGGACCAAACTTTCTACGGCAGAAAATAAAAGCAAGGTGCATCAGAGGGTAGCATGAAAAGAGCAGCAACCAAGGTGCATAACAGCAGCAAGAAGTTCATCATATGAATTCTTCAAGTGGGCAGCACTGCATACAATCATTGTAAAGGTATCATTGTACTTAGTCATTGTAAATACATTATTGTACAAATTGTAATAGTGCCTATCTACCAAGGGTTGAAGAGGCAGTTTTGGGACGTATAGGATCATCATTAGGTGGTTGTATCAAAGTTGGGGTTATGGTCTAGTATATATTCTTCTTCTACATCATTCTATATCATTGTAAAGTGGACCATTTTCCCTGGTACGGGAGTCCATTCTTCTTTTATTCTTTTATAGGGTGGTAGGGTGGTGCTAGGGTGAGTTGTAGCTCATTGGGTGTTGGGGCATCCGTTCAGTTGACTACTGAAGAATCTCGGGCGTTGGAGTGTCCATCCAGTGGGAGCTAGAGAAGAATGCTTTTCTAGATTCTAGGAAGTTGGAGCTTTATTTTCAATTGGAGTTGAATATTAAAGAATTATTAGAAAAGCATTAGGTGGTTTTTGTCCCGGAGTGGGTTTCCACCTTAAAAACTGTGTGCATTTGTGTTCCTCTTGTTTACTACTATCATTGTACAAACACTGATAATAATTGAGGATTAACTAATTCTCTAATTGAAAGAAATACTGATTCACCCCCCCTCTCAGTATTTCCAACACACCCTGATCCCCTTGGATCTCCGCCCATAATGTACCCAGGTCCCTCTCTCTCTAGTTGATTTGTATATTTGCCATATATGCACAAAACATCATCTTTGTCAGTATACTGATAGGAAAAACTTTATCCAACCACAAAAACCCAAATCTCAGCCCACAACAGAACTAAAATCCCCTCCATCTGACAAGTCGCACTTTTTGGCCAAATCCTGGGATAGGTTTCACTTTTCAGGCCAAAACCTGCTTCCCAGGTCGCAGTTTTTGGCCAAAATAGTGCGACCCGGCCAGGAAGATGAGGGAGGGTCTATTCCTGATATTTAGGACCCTAATCTGAACTTTCAATCCATCAAAAAGAAAGAGTAGGATTAGGCCTCTTACTTGCAACTGACGGATCTCAATTCCAATGGTTAGTTTGTCTGCTATGATCGCTGTAAGATTTAGGGCCTCCTCTCCTCTCTACACTCACCATAGCTACACAAGCAAATAAATTCATTTGGAGGAAAAATTCCCTATTAGAAGAGAAACCCCCGACTTTTCTTTTGCCGGCTGCACCCAAACCAGAGCTCCGTTTGACAAACCGTCTGTACCATTGGAAAGCTCTCACCGAGCACTCCATTGGGTATCTGTTAGCTTTTTTTGATTTGATATTTCACCAGGACACATTTTTTCCATGAAGGGTCTATTCACCTCTCCTCCAAATTAGATTTCCTCACTTACAACACTTGTACTTGGGGCACCACTTTGCCCCCTTACTTGTCCTTGTTTGTGTTGATTTTTGTCATGAGCTACCCTCTTATACTCATGTTTTAATGGTCCCCCTTTCGACCTTTCCTGTGTGGAAACACCATTGAGTCACCCTTCTTTAGAGCATTTGAGTTGAGTCATCGCATTCATGGAGTCTATCCCGAGTCCCTTTGTATCCCGTTATAGTCCTCCATCCTTCATTTCTTGGTCCTCCATGATATTGTGTCAGTCATTGCCACGTCATCCATGCCCTTTATGCTCTAACAAGGGAAGTCATCCATCCGCTACTCAGTACCCCCCATTTCATCATCATCATTGGTGTCAGTCTGTTAGTCGCTCTAATATTTTCTCTCGTGCCTTAGTTGAGGATCCCTTATTGCCTCACCTATGGCAGACCTCCTTTTGTCGACATCAACTCATTCATACCAGAAGACAGGTCTAGAGGGAAGTGTACCTTGGTTCCAGCTTCCACTCTTGTTCAGTGCCTTGGATCAGGCAAAGGGACTCCTTATTTCCCTTTGACTTGGTTGTTTCTCACCTCCAGCTCCTTTTTAGCGTGATCAAGATCCGTATACTTAATGGTCCAGTGATGCAACAGTTGTTCTCCGTGATTCCTGGGTGTGTGTGAGATGTCTCAACCCTCATGTGGGGGTGGCCCTGCAGGTAGGCCCCCACATGCCCGGATGACCTCTTCATCATAGCCTTCGATGTAGCTCCATACATTTTGTTAGCCACCAATAAAAATTTTCATATCAAATGGTGGCTAAAACATTTTTGGAGCCTTCAAGGAACAAATTTTATTGCAAAAAATGTTATCTCTTGAAGACTGTTGAAGACATCATGTCCATTGTTTTAATCTTCGTTGTTGTTTCCATTTCAAAGCTCAAAAATTCTGTTGATTTCAAAGACAAATTACTGCTGTAAAATCCATTTTTTCCCTCCTTCCACTACAAACTAACCTCCTTTTTTACCCCTTTTTATTCCCTTGAAATTCCTCTATTTTTCATTTTTCCCCATTCCTTGTTCATAAAATCCACTTTACAGAGTTTAAAACTCCTTTTTAAAACTCTGCCGAAACCCCCAAATCCATTGAAAACTTGAAAAAAATTCATTAAAAAACACATTTTTGTATTACAGACTTAAGCCCCCTTGGGGTAAGTCCTAAAACCACTTCCCCATTATATGCCCTAGTGATAGAACTAGGCACTAAGCCCTATCGGCGCTTATCGCATTGGAAAGGTCAAAGCGCATAAGTCTATTTGACATGTTCAATAGTTCCGATGCGATTAAGCCCTTGTACACAGCTACCGATCATATTAAATACTTCATATAATCTGTGGGCCCGTAATCAGGTGCTTAAACCTTGGAATAAACCCTTCCGATTGATATCTTCCTTTGTAAAGTTAAAAACCCACTTTTTCCTAAGTTTTGTCTAAACACGCCGGAGTTATGTTTTTTAATGTAAAAATGGGTAGATTGAAAGACTCGCATCAAAACTTCCGATGTGATTGAGTCCCTTTGATGAAACTCCGTCCCCCTGCTTTATTCATATAACTTATGCCCGAGACCAAAGGTTAAAAGTCCCAAAGCGCTTAATCGCATCGCAAAATTTGAATGGTTAGATTGAAAAGCACGAAGGCCCAACCTTCCGATTGCGATAAGCCCTTTTCATATATAAAGCCCCATGCCTATTATCATTTCATATAGACCAAGGCCTCGCAATCATATGCCTATCAATTTTCATATACATATATAACCTGCCCGAGCCACCAAAACCTTTTTTTTTCATTAATTTTTTGGTTTTATGTATTATAACATGGTCTTGCTCATTCATTGGATGGAGCACTTCTCCGCCATTGATCTAAGGCCGATCAACAGATTGTGCAAAATCACATCGGAAATTTTCAATGGGTGCGTTTAATTATTTTGTTTACCACTTCCGATCGACGATCTCCCAATCAGCTATCAGCCGTTGATCTCCCTCCGCCCAGCCCAGATCCAACGGTCCACATCACTTCTTCCTCCATCCCTTTCTTCCACATTCCGACCTCCCGATTCATTCCCTGCCATCGATCTGATCTGCAGATCGATGGTCTACAACCAATTGCATCGGCTCCATTCAAATTTCTTCTCTCACCGATGGCATGCCTCCGATTACATCTCGATCTTCCATGTGTCCAGATCGGATGGTCCAGATCGCTTTTCCTGACTTTGGTTTAAATATATGTGCCCCGCGTTCTAAATTTTTTGGGCCAAATTATAACCATTGATCTCTGCAGATCAACGGTCCCTATTAACCCGTCTTCTGCCATTCTATTATTCCATTTATTTCCCAAATCAAATACTGACCGTTGATCTGTTCGATCCAATGGCCCAGATCGAAACCACCTATCCTCATTCTGCCCGCGCATCTATCTCTTATCGCGTTCATTCTCCTCCGTTGGATCTAAGGTCCCAAATCTAATGGTCCACACTCCAAGTCGCGTGATTTTCAGTATGAAGTTTATTTTTCCAAAGGGCACGTGATATAAGTGTTTTTCTGATGCCATGTGTCGGGCGAGAATGCATATCGTGTTCCAAAAGGCAAAATTTCCTACCTACCCTTATTGCCGCGTGAAAACCACTTTCCTGTTTTCCTTCATGATTCATCACACGTGTTCTCTACCATTGATCTCTGCAGATCAATGGCCCAGATCTGATCAGGCCTTACATTATTGCCCTCCACCCTCGCCAAAGGATATTAACATGTGATCTCCACTGTTGATCGCGTGGGCCAATATCATCCGACGGCCCATGATTGTCCTGAACTCCCAACTTCATTTTTAACCGTATTTCCTCCAAAGCAAAGGTTTTAAACCTTTTCTCTGCATTTGATCCCGTTTCTTTATAAAGTGGTCATTCTCATAATGTTCCTCTCAATTCATCCTGACCGTTGATCTCTGTGCAATCGACAGATCTAACTTATTTTCTCCCTCTACTCTCCTTTTGACCTCCTTTGATGAATCCCTACCGTTGGATGATGCCATCTAATGGCCATGCTCCTCCATACACCCTCTAAAGCAGTAAAGCCCAATAAATGTAGGATTTTATAAATATTGTTTTTATTTTGTAGGGATTAATAGTTTTCCATTATATTGAAAGAAAAGCCAAGGGTTGGGAATGACGATTCCCATGCTTTTGATTCATACAAAGGAAAGCTATTCACCGGTTCAAATTCCACGTTTCATCAATGCTTCATGGGCATTGATGCCATATGAGCCCTGTGCAGCCCTGCACATCAACAAGACACACAGAATGAAATAAAAACAAAAGAGTATCAGTGTCGAAGAATTAAACACAGCAGAAACAGAAGGTTGAAGACAAATTTGTGGGGATTACGGCTAATATTGATTTTCAAAAGCCTAATCCTCCAAATTAAAACACAGTTAAAAGAAAATAACAAATGTTTATCAGACAGAAAGGCCTCCACCGCCACATCAGAGGCAAATTGATTCCTCTCAGGTACCACAGTGCCACCCATAGCCACAAGCATTCAAATAGAGGTCGAAGTTATTAAACAGAAAGAATATATTTGCCTCAGCGCAACCAAAGAATTAATTATGCTAAAGTAATTTAATGACAAAAATATCAGCAAAGCTACTATAACATGACACAGAGTTTTAAAAGTCAACAAAAGCTCCCACCGAGCTTAATCTTTAATGTAAATCAATTAATACATTGAGAATATCTGTACACTTCTCCATTAAGCCCCTCAAAGGCTGAGAAGTCATTAATCTATATTAATTTCCCCAGGAGATCTTTTATCAGATCCCACCTCCTCATTCTTCTATAAATACTTCTGTAGAAGATGAGAAAATGTTTGTTGCAGAACTTTGAAATATACTTGAGCTTTGAGAATTCTACTTGTAAATAGTGTTCACTGGCTCTTAGAGCTCTGCTTGTGATAGAATAGTTAGGCTGATAAGTGAAGATGATTGCTAAACTGAAACACTAGACTTAAAGCTGTAACTGGTTTGAAGCATCAGTACAAGCTGATTTATGGGATCGTGGTCTATGTCAACGGTGATGTTTTTTCTTATTGTAAATCGTTATTTTATTTCCATTTCCACTTTGTTCATCTTCTATTATAAAGAACAACATGTATAGAGTTAGGATTTACTGTATATCAGTACCCTTCTCTGACTGAAAATATTTATCTATATGTTTTCTTCCAATTTGTGTTATTTAGGAATGATTTAATTCAGTTTCAAGCAGTAGGAACGCTGGCGTTCCCTCGTCCTCCTGTCTTAGCTGATTGATATTCTTGATTTTTTTTTTCATTTCATGTTAAGTAGAGATTAACTAAGGAAAATATGGTGAGCCTTGGTCCTAGTTTTATCCCAAAAGACTGACTGAAAGTTTCCCTAGGAATGTGTTGAAAGTTGGCTAGTTTCGAAGTACTTACCAAATCTTAGAACATTTTTTGTTATCATTTGTGTTTTCCTTTGTGTTTTAAATGTTTTCTATTGAAATTATATCAAAGGATGGCTAGTTTCGAAGTACTTACCAGATCTTGGATTGATTTTATGTCTTTCTTAAGTGTTTGTCAAATGCTAGCTAGTTTCAAAGTACTTACCAGATCCTGGGCTGCTCTTTGTTCTTCGTTTGTTTAATTACCCTTCTTATTGTATCATTTCATTCCATAAATCAACTTTAAAGAGATCCTTAGACATAGATGACTTTCCCCATAGACCACTCTTGGACCTGATTGTTTCAATTAAAACCCTATTATGACTCCATAGCCCAATGGACTAAAACCTGTAATTATCCATATTTTTGGCCAAAGCTTGTTCTATTTGCTTGCAACTTCTCACCTTTGAAACTCTTTCCATTTAGAACTTTCCACTCAAGCCATAATCATGCTCAACCATCCAAAACAAAACAAAACCCTCGACCTTCATAACTAGCCTAATATCATTACCCAAAACTTCAAAGACAAATCCATCTTTGCACTTATTGGAGAGATCCCTCTCTGGATTCAGGAGGGCTAGATCCTAGAATCCCAAAGTGGTTGAATAATTTTTCTCCCTGCTGTCGGACTTTGCCAATCTTGCTGATTACAGGGAGCTAAAATTTCTAGCGACTCCACTGGGGATTAAGTTATTTTTCTTGTTGAAAACTTTAAATATCTCAGAAACCCCTTTACTCACTAAACGTTTGGCATATTGGCCAGTTGGGCCACCAGCAACTAACATTTCTGGTGACTCCGCTGGGGATTGAACCAAATTTTAATCTCTGGTTCCCTTGAAATTCCATAAAAACTTCTCTAGTTAAAAGAATCCTTTTCAAGCACTACCAAACCGATGGTAATCATGGTAAAACTTGCTTGAATTAGTGACAAACTAGGCAAACCCTAGGATATCCATAAGACTTTATCTAACCTTGAAAAATCAGCTGGCTTAGCCATAAGAGTAAACTGTCTTTGTCTCATAACCATAGCTAAGTTGTGAAACAAATTTAGGAAACTCTTAACAAACCACACAACTGAAAAATAACTCAGAAAACCCAAAAATATTTCAGATTGGAATTCAATAAGCATGGTGGTGGACCATAAAACCTTTTACCTCCAAAAGAGCTAAAAACTTCCACTTGGTGACTCCACAATCCTCAACAGACCTTAAGACTCCACTGGGAAGAACCTTTATCATTATAACATCATTAAAACTCAGTTAGAGTACTATAGGATTTAAAATTTGAGCAAAACAGATTAGTTAACTTGTGAAATACTGTCATATCTGGTTGAAATTTTCTTGTTTATTTGGGTCTGAAATACACAACATAATGGCTCCTAGAAAGATTTGTACTAGAGCCTATCCTGACCCTGACCCACCTGAGATAATTGATAACCCAAAAAGTATCCTTAGGAAGTCTCCTAAGATAAATGTTTCAACTGTTTTCAGATCACCCTTGAGAGCTAATTCAGTTCCTAAAAATCTTGCCGCTCTACAACAATCACAAGCAGATCTAATAAATCCATTTATAACTAGGTCTCTTGGTGATTTAGATCAGCTAGATTCTGAGTCTTCACTTTCATCTCCTGAAACAGGTGAACCCCCTGGTAGTAGAGAAACAACACCACCTGATTCACATTTCCTTTCCAATTTAGGTATCTCTCATCCAAGATTAGCTCAAAAATCTATCCCTGTTCCATCCACATCTCTTCACCCTACATCCACTGTTCAAACCACTCCACTTTAATCCACTTTACCTTTTGTTAATCCACCTCTTGTAAATCCACCTCCACCACATATCACGGCAGCATGGTATGTTCCCCTAGTCCTTCCTGTACCATTAGTCAATCTTCCACAGGACTATCAGTCCAAAATTCCATTATATGATGCTAGTAATTCTACTACGGCTTCACAACATGCGGATAAGATGAATGAATACTTTGACAGAAATGAAATTGATGATGATTCTGTCAAGCTTAGATTATTTTCTCAGAGTCTGGGGGGAGAAGTAAGAAAATGGTTTAAAGGCTTAACCCCCCACAGTATA
Organism: Pinus albicaulis; assembly: GCA_034641835.2. Taxonomy (NCBI): domain Eukaryota; kingdom Viridiplantae; phylum Streptophyta; class Pinopsida; order Pinales; family Pinaceae; genus Pinus; species Pinus albicaulis. Next base: position 389,264,229 of record CM076573.1, read on the forward strand.
AATGATCTCCAAGCCTTCCATTAGACATTCTTAAACAAATGGGAAGTGAAGAAGAATCCTCTCCAAGTCCTTTCTGATTATAAGAACCTCCATAGAAACATTGGGGAAAGTGTGCAAGCTTACTGCACCACATTTAATAGTGTGTATAATGCACTTTCCCCAGATCCAAAACCTCCACAAGGCTCATCTTTAAACAAGTTTCCTGAAGGGTTCGACCCTGAGATGGCCTATTAGCTGAGAGAAAGAGACCTTGCAACTCTTGAAGAGATGAAAAAAAGAGCTCTTGTCGTGGAAGTGAACTTAATGGAGAAGAGAGCGAGAATGAAAAATGAGAAGAGAGTATCCCTCAGAGAGGAATCTACCCCTTCCACTTCCAGCTCAAAGATGGAAAAAATGGTGGAGGAGATGATGAAAAAAATGAGCATCCTTGAGAGAGCACAAGCAAGTTAAAACCAAACTGCTCCTCAAAATAGGAATCAGAACCAAAATCAGAATTTTATAAGGAACCAACCTCCCAACAGACCTAGGGAAGATCATCAACAAATCACTCCTCCCTTTCATCAAAACTATGTAAGTGAGGTTGAGGAAATAGACGAAATAACATAGGAAGATGATATGAACATGCTGGGAGTAGAGAATGATGACTTTGAGATTCATTATGAGAGAAAACAAGGTCTTTATGCACCCTATGATGACAAAAGAGACAATGATGAAAGTTATTATCAGGACATGGAAAATGTCATTATAGAGTCTCAAAGAGAATATGACCTTAGAAGCAAAACTAGTCAAAAAAGTCCCAACACTAAAACCTCTAACAAATATTCACAAAACAACACTACAACCAAGCCTAAAGTTCTCAAACAGAAGGACAAAGCAGTAGCTATAAATTATGATAAAATTAAAGAGAAAGGCACTCAAAACGTTACAAAACCAAGTGCAGACCTTAGTAGTACTAACACTTCAACTAGTACTCCTGTTAAAACCTTTTTTTCAAATGTAAATAGAACAAATCAACAAGCAGATGTTGCTGATAGAGTGGAAACTAATAAGGCTGAGACAAGTACTTCAAAGAATCAAATTCATTTCAGCCTGGTGTAGGAAATTTCCAAAATTAAAATCTTTGTTCCCTTGACTGAGTTAGCTGCCCAGAATGTATGTAGGACCCAAATTTTGAAGGCTTTAAACATTGAGGATAATAATGACACAGTCAATCTTAATGATGACCAACCAGAGCTTATTTTTGGTCCAAAGATTGAAGGTAAGTATCAAGAGGGACCTGTTCCTCCCTTTTATGTGAGTTTAAACATTCATGACAAGATTTTGCACAATGCTATGCATGATTCCAGGGCTTCTCATAATTTAATGCCTAAAGCTGTGATGGAGAGCCTGGGTCTAGAAATCACTAGACCTTATAAAGACCTTTACTCCTTTTACTGAAGCAGAGTAAAAATTTTAGGATTAATTAAAGACCTCTGCATTAACTTAGCACAGATTCTAGCCAAATGCTTAGTCATGGATATTGTTGTGGCTGATGTTCCCCCCAAGTATGGAATGTTATTATCGAGATCTTGGGGGGCTAGGTTACAAGGAACTATGCAGATGGACATGACCTATGAGACCATCCTTGTTTTCAATCAGACTAGAAGAATTTATAGGGAGTCCCATATGCAATACACAGTTACAAGCCAAGACAGACCTCAAAACTCTCCTCTGTATTCTGTAAACATAGGCCTTGATTCTTTTATTTTGTTTAACAATGAATATTTTAGTGAACATGTCACTTTAAATGAATTAATGGCCGATAGAGAGAGAGAGGTGAACACCACAGAAGTGTCAGAACAGTTTGCTGCATTTGAATACTTTAGCAAACTGAACATTGGTCTTTAACTACAAGTCATGTGCCCTTCACTATTAAACCTTGATAGTCAAGAAACAAACCATCAATACAACGAAAAACCTAAGGAGTTGAAACAAATTCAACTAAGTGCTGATATTCCACAACAATCAGAAAGCACGTTAGTTGAAGAGGACAGTACCCAAGAAACCGAATCTAGTCCTCTGTGGAGTATGAACTTTGACGGGTCATTCACTAGAACTAATGCTGGTGTAGGTGTCTAGATTTGCAACACTGAGAACAACCACACATAAAGCATTTCTTGTATATTAAAATTCCAGTGTTCAAATAACATAGTGGAATATGAATACCTGCTTTTAGGCTTGCGTTTGTTGAAAAAGTTAGGAGCCAAAAGAATCAAAGCGTATGGGGATTCTGAGTTGATCATTAGGCAAGTCAACGGGGAATACAACGCAAATCACCCAAGACTTAGGGCCTATAGAAATGATGTCATGGATATTTTAAAAACTTTTGAGGAGTACCAGGTAATTTTTGTCCCAAGAAAAAGAAATATTGTGGCCCACATCTTAGCCTTTGCAGCCAGAACATGCTTAACGCCATATGAAACTAAAGACTGCACAACTTAGATAAAATTCAGACCAGTCATTCCTGATAACGAAAAATATTGGCAGGTGTACGAAGGAGAGAAAAAAATAGAAGACTTCATACAATTCAAAAATGAATTCAAACTAAACAGTTCGGATTCAGATTATGATACAGATTGTAGTGAAGAAAAATTTCTTGGCGAAGAAAAGTCGTCTTCCGAACTTGCTAATATAAATCTATTGACTAGAAAACCTGAAAATGAAACAGAGATGATTGCAAAATTAGAAACAGAGGAGTTAGAAACCCTGCAGTCCAAAGATCAGAGTTTGCCTATGGATCTATCCCCTTTAGAAGAGTTGTTTGATTTTAACGATGTGGCCAAAACTGGAGCCTGTAGAGACTGAAGTGGAAGAGTGCAATATAGGTAGTGAACTTAAACCAATGATGATTAAACTGTCTAAGACCTTACCATCTCACATTAAACTAAAATACATATAGTTGTTTAAGGAATTTTCTGATGTTTTTGCATGGAGTTACAAAGATCTTAAATCCTACGACACTAAAATAATACAGCACAAAATCCCTCTCAAGGAAATCAAAAAACCATTCACAGAAGCTACGCAGAATAAACCCTATTCAGTTGCCTTTGGTTGAGAAGGAAATCAAGAAAATGTATAAAGTTGGTATTATTGTCCCTATTAGATATTCTGAGTGGGTGTCTAATCTGGTGTTAGTTAGGAAGAAAACTGGAGAGATCAGGCTTTGTATAGATTTTAGAGACTTAAACAAAGCTTCATTGAAAGACAACTACCCTTTACCCAAGATGGATCATATTTTACAAAGGGTGGTAGGGTCTAGAAGAATTTCTTTGCTTGATGGCTACTCAGGGTACAATCAGATCTTAGTTCACCCTGATGATCAATTAAAGACAGTGTTTACTGCACCATGGGGCACTTTCATGTATGTGAAAATGCCCTTTGGTCTAAGGAATGTTGGAGCAACTTTTCAGAGAGCCATGGACATAGCATTCTCCGAAGAACTGGGCTACTTCATCATTATATACCTTGATGATGTTACTAATTTTTCAAAGACAGATGAAGAGCACTTAGCACATTTAAGAACAGTCTTCGAGAGATGTAGGAAGTTTGGTATATCTTTGAACTGTAAGAAAACACTATTCAGTCTCCAAGAAGGTAAACTTCTTGGGCACATTATTTCAGAAGAGGGTATTAAGATAGATCCAAAGAGGATTGAGGCCATATTGCAAATTTCTCATCCTCGAAACATCAAGGAGTTGCAATCTTTCATTGGAAAGATTAACTTTTTGAGAAGGTTCATCCCCAACTTGGCTGAGCTCCTTAGGAATATAACAAACATGTTGAAGAAGGAGCAAGGGGTAAAATGGACCTTGGAAGAAAAGAAGTCTTTTGAGCTGGTGAAACAAGCGTTAACCAAAACACTGGTTCTAATAAGTCCTGAGTTTTCAAAAGATTTTTATATTTTTTCATTTTCATCAGAACATACAATAGTTTCTATCCTTTTATAGAAAAATCCACAAAGACAAGAATAGCCTATTGCATTCTTTAGAAAGGCATTGAGGGATGCCCCTTTGAAGTATAACATTATGGAGAAGCAAGCTTTTGCTTTGGTTAAAGCTTTAAAAGACTTCAGAGTATACATCTTGCACTCACACATCATTGCCTTTGTCCCAAATTCAGTTGTGAAAGACATTCTAACACAGGACCCAGATGGTAAAAGGGGTAAGCGGATTGCTGTTATTCTCGAATATGATTTAGAGATAAAACCCACTAAACTCATAAAAGGCCAAGGTCTAGCTAGATTAATGGCTGAATCCAATTTTGAAGTTCTAGATATTAATATGATTAACACTTTAGATGAACAAGAGGAAATCTCAACTCCCATTGCTGAAGATCATTTTATGAATTCCTCTTGGTATGCTGATATTCTTTATGTTTTTCTTAATTTGAATATGCCTCCTGGTTTTACAAAAACAAAGGCAAGGTTTTTGAAATTGAAAGTTGTAAACTATTGCATTATAGAGAAATGTCTTTATTGGAAAAATTCAAGTGGTATATTGCTTAAATGTTTGCCTGAGTATGATGCAGATAAGGTTAAGCACGAGTTCCATGAAGGAGAATGTGGAGGCCTTTTATACTGGAAGACAACAACCAACAAAATCTTGAGGTTTGGTTACTATTGGCCTACTCTCTTTCTTGATGTACACAAGATGATAATTTCCTGTCATAAATGTCAACTTTTTGAGGGCAAAAGGAAGCTGCTACCCCTACCTTTTCATCCAATCACTGTTGAAGCCCCTTTTCAACAGTGGGGACTTCACTTCATTGGTTAAATCCATCCATCATCCTCTGCTAGCATAGATGGATTCTTACTGCCATAGACTACTTCACTAAATGGATAGAATCCATCCCTTGTAGGCAGGCCAATGATTCTATTATCATAAAATTCATGGAGAATAATATTCTCTCTAGATTTGGCTGCCCTACCAAGATCATCACTGATAATGCAGCAGCATTTGGATCAAAGAACATGGTTGAGTTCTATCACAAATATCATATAACATTGGGGAATTCCATGGCATATTACTTTCAAGGTAATGGACTTGCAGAATATTCAAACAAGAGTTTAGTGAACATAATCAAGAAACTGTTGGAGGACAACAAAAAGTCTTGGCACACAAAGCTTGTGCATGCACTTTGGGCTGACAGATTGACGTTGAAGAAATCTATTGGTATGTCACCCTACCAGCTTTTGTATGGCACTGATGCATCTTTCCTACCAGCCTTGGTGTACCAGTTATGAAGTTAATTCAAGAGGTTCAGTCTAAAGATAAAGACATGATCAGAAGGATAAATCAGACTATTAACCTTCAGAAAACTAGAGAGGAGGTTTATAACAAAGCATTACAAAAGAAAGACAGCATCAAAAAGCTTTTTGACAGAAGAAAAAAGGCTAGAAATTTCAATATTGGGGACAAAGTTATAAAGTGGAACTCAAGGAGGGAAGACAAGGGCAAGCATGGAAAATTTGACAACTTATCAATTGGACCTTACTCCATTCATTCAGCTGTTGGTAATAATGCCTTTTTCTTCCAAGAGTTGAATGGATTAAAATTTTTTGGAGGTCCTGTCAATGGTAGGATGCTCAAACATTACTTCTCTTGATCCATGTCATGTTCTCAAAAGCCTTTTTATCTTTTTTCTCATTATAAATATTTCATCCATCATTGCATTCAAAGTTAGAAAAATAAAAAATACAAAAACAGTGAAAGAAAGAAAAGATGGTAGATTGTAAAAACAATAAAGGTACAGCCCCATACCAGCAAAAAGAGAAATAAGTCTAAAAGTGTGCAAGCTTAAATGCCACTACTGAAAAACACACTTCTAGTTAGTCAAACAGCCTAATCTTGACTAATTAGTTTTAAATTTACTGCTGATAGGATAGTGAATTCTATTTTCCAAACTATTTAATATTGGCTTATCAGTAGGTAGATTAGGCTAGAAATTAAAGGTTCAAACATGCTCAAAATATGAACGTATGTTTCCAAAGAGAAATGACTCAAATATGTTTAAATTTCTGAGTAAAAAAACAGAGGAATAACTGGTTCTAATCAACTCAAAATCTGAACAAGTGGATAAAGGAAAAATAGCTCAAACAGAAGTCAAACCAAAGCTGTAAAAATATGAAGGAAGTGCTTGAAATTTCAGATCTTAAGCCTTCCATTTTGTTTTAACTTTCTGCAAAATAAGATCTATGTGCAGTTTGTTTTTTATGCCATAGACCAACCGCAAGTTAGACTATTCAATCCTGACTTGTATGCTTTTAAATTTCTTTTGTAGAATTTAGAGAATAAAATCTGTTAGACTGTTTAATCCTAACAGATTAGTAGATTAGGTAGCGAAACATATGGACTCAACTGTTTAATCTGAGTCCATGTAGAAATAAGGAGTAGAAATATATTAGATTTTTACTTTCAAAAGAATAAAATGTTGTGAAATTTTTTTTCCAATCCAAGTGCACTCTAATGAAGAAAAAATGTTAGACCAGTAGGATTGGGTAGGTACAAAGCTTATGTTGATGAAGATCCATTTTTTTCCATGGTTGCTAACACGTTTTCAGAGCAAATGAGAACATCCAAGTAGAGAAAGGTAGCCCAATGGATGAGGCACTGATCAGCCTTCCAGAGAATGCAGGTTTGAAGTTCTTGATTCCTTCAAGAAGGTACCATCCCCAAGTGGAGCCACTGTTAGCCACTAATAAAAATTTTCATATCAAATGGTGGCTAAAATTTTTTTGGAGCCTTCAAGGAACAAATTTTATTGAAAAAAATGTTATCTCTTGAAGACTCTTGAAGACATCATGTCCTTTGTTTTAATCTTCGTTTCTGTTTCAATTTCAAAGCTCAGAAATTCTGCTGATTTCAAAGAGAAATTACTGCTACAAAATCCATTTTTTCCCTCCATCCACTACAAAACTAACCTTCTTTTTTACCCCTTTTTATTCCCTTGAAATTCCTCTATTTTTCATTTTTCCCCATTCCCCCTTCATAAAATCCACTTTACAGAATTTAAAACTCCTTTTTAAAACTCTAGCGAAACCCCCAAATCCATTGAAAACTTGAAATAATTTCATTAAAAAACACCTTTTTGTATTATAGACTTAAGCCCCCTTGGGCTAAGTCCTAAAACCACTTCCCCATTATATTCCCTGGTGCTAGAACCAGGCGCTAAGCCCTATCGGTGCTTATCGCATCGGAGAGGTCAGAGTGCATAAGTCTATTTGCCATGTTCAATAGTTTCGATGTGATTAAGCCCTTGTACACAGCTCCCGATCATATTAATTACTTCATATAATCTGTGGGCTTGAAATCGGGTGCTTGAACCTTGGAATAAACCCTTCCGATTGATATCTTCCTTTGTAAAGTTAAAACCCCACTTTTTCCTAAGTTTGGTCTAAACGTGCCGGAGTTATGTTTTTTAATGTAAAAATGGGTAGATTGAAAGACCCACATCAAAACTTCTGATGCGATTGAGTCCCTTTGATGAAACTCCGTCCCCCCACTTTATTCATATAACTTATGCCCGGGACCAAAGGTTAAAATTCCCAAAGCGCTTAATCACATCGCAAAATTTAAATGGTTATATTGAAAAGCCTGAAGGCCCGACCTTCCGATTGCGATAAGCCATTTTCATATATAAAGCCCCAGGCCTATTATCGTTTCATATAAACCAAGGTCCCGCAATCAGGCGCCTATCCATTTTCATATATATATAACCCGCCCGAGCCACCAAAACCGTTTTTTTCATTAATTTTTTGGTTTTATGTATTATAACATGGTCTCGCTCGTTCACTGGATAGAGCCCTTCTCCACCGTTGATCTAAGGCCGATCAACGGACCGCGCAAAATCGCATCAGCAATTTTCAATGGGTGCTTTTAATTATTTTGTTTACCGCTTCTGATCGGCGATCTCCTGATCAACTATCAGCCGTTGATCTCCCTCCGCCTGGCCCAGATCCAATGATCCACATCACTTCTTCCTCCAACCATTTCTTCCACCTTCCGACCTCCCGATTCATTCCCTGTCGTCAATCTGATCTGTAGATCGATGGTCTACAACCAATCACATCAGCGCCATTCAATGTTCTTCTCCCGCAGATGGCATGCCTTCAATTACATCTGGATCATCCACTTGTCCAGATCGGACGGTCCAGATCACTTTTCCTGACTTTTGTTTAAATCTATGCACCCTGCATTCTAAATGTTTTAGGCCAAATTCTGACCATTGATCTCCGTAGATCAACGGTCCTTATTAACCCATCTTCTGCCATTGTATTATTCCGTTTATTTCCTAGATCAAATCCTGACCATTGATATGTTCGATCCAATGGCCCAGATTGAAACCACCTATCCTTGTTCCGCCCGCGCATCTATCTCTTATCTTGTCCATTCTCCTCCGTTCGATCTGAGGTCCCAGATCTAATGGTCCGTAGTCCAAGTCGCTTGATTTTTAGTACGAAATTTATTTTTCCAAATGACATGCGATATAAGTGGTTTTTTGATGCCACGTGTTGGGCGGGGATGCATATCATGTTCCAAAAGGCAAAACTGCCTACCCACCCTTTTTTCCGCGTGAAAACCACTGTTTTCACCCCCGAAACCGCTTTCTCGTTTTCCTTCATGATTCATCGCACGTGTTCTCCGTCATTGATCTCTGCAGATCAAAAGCCTAGATCTGATCAGGCCTTAAATTATCGCCCTCCACCCTCCCTAAAGGATATTAACGCGTGATCTCCACCGTTGATCGTGTGGGCCGATCTCATCCGACGGCCCATGATTTTCCCGAACTCCCAACTTCATTTTTAACTGTATTTCCTCCAAAGCAAAGGTTTTAAACCTTTTCTCTACATTTTATCCCATTTCTTTATAAAGTGGTCATTCTCATAATGTTCCTCTCAATTCATCCCGACCATCGATCTCTGCGCAATCGATGGATCTGACTTATTTTCTCACTCTGCTCTCCTTTTGACCTCCTCTAACGAATCCCAACCATTGGATGATGCCATCCAATGGCCACGCTCCTCCATACACCCTCTGAAGCAGTAAAACCAAATAAATGCAGGATTTTATAAATATTGTTTGTATTTTATAGGGATTAATAGTTTTCCATTATATTGAAAGAAAAGCCAAGGGCTGGGAATGAAAATTCTCATGCTTTTGATTCATCAAAGGGAAGCTATTCATGGGTTCAAATTCCACATTTCATCAATGCTTCATGGGAATTGATGCCATATGAGCCCTGTGCAGCCCTGCACATCAACAAGACACATAGAATGAAATAAAAACAAAAGAGTATCAGTGTCGAAGAATTAAACACAGAAAAAATAGAAGGTTGAAGACAAATTTGTGGGGATTATGGCTAATATTGATTATCAAAATCCTAATCCTCCAAATTAAACGCAGTTAAAAGAAAATTGTAAGTGTTTATCAGACATGTTAGCCCCCCTATGAAATTCTTGTCAAGAAAGCAAGGGGCTAGATAGTTTTGGAGCCTTCAAGGAATACATTTTCCCGAAAAATCATCATCCTTGAAGTCCCTCCATGCTTTGCCCTACAAAAATTTCCTATGCTGTTTCCCCTTCCCCAAAGAGCCTACTATTACCTCTCATACCCCTGCAAATTACCACAGTTTCCCCCTTTTTCTCCCATGTCAAACTCCCCTTTAATTATCCAAAACCTCCCAAAACCCCATTCAAATTCTACCCATACCCCTTGTTGCACAAATATTCACCTCCGCCTCCCCATCGTTATCCTTTTAAGGCTTCAAAATGCATTAAAACGACTCAAAACCCACTTTGAACCTTGTATTCAGGCCTAGCCCCTTTTGCATAAGCCCCCGCACCTGATTCCTCCATGTAACCTGACGCCGGAACCACTCATTGGCCCAAAAGGCGCTAATCTCCCATGCCCATGGCTCATTCCTCTAAGCGCACCATCATCGTCCGTTCAAAACGATAATCTAACGGTTCAGAATCTCCCTGCCCCGGTGGTCCCCCACGCACTGTTAAGAAACAACCTGGTTTATTCCACACCGCTTATGCGTGGTGGGCGGTTTTCCCCGATAGCCCAGCGATTCCACTCACCATCTGTCACGTGTCTCCTGTATGATGGAAAAACCACCCATCCCTCGCGCATTAAATTTTGACTCAAGACGCCACGCGAAATTGTTATAAGCAGTTAGATCTGGGATAGTCCATCCAACGGTCATCGTCCCTCGATGTTGCGCATTGTTTAACGTCCGATCGTCGTACCCCTGGCCCACTGTCATCGTCCCCGCTGCATTGTCAGTCGTTGATTCCCATCAAGATCAACGGTCCATACCCGTCCTCCCATTTTTGAATATTCCACCATCGCCCGGTCCCTCCACATTGTCATTCCACGTGTCTCACTGTACCTCTGCCATCCCATTGCATAAAACTCGTTCAAAGGTCAAGGTTTATAAGGTTTTTCACATATTATTGTTCTGCATTCCGCCAACCCCGCGCCATCTCCATTCTCCACCATTCCACAGCATTTTCCGCTCTTCCTTCGTAATCGCGCTATCATCCAGATCATCTGCCACCCCTCCATGGATTTCATAACTTGTTTGTGTGATTTTCAGGGTTGTCAGAGGTGTAGAAAATTCCAAAGTTCTCATGTTCCATTTCAACGGCGTGCTGCACAAAGGGAATTAAATCTAGATGCTAGTACTACTATGAAAATTGTCAAAGAAAGCGGCTGACTGGACTTGCATTAAAGAAAGGCAGAGCTTGAAACGCTGCAAATCTATTCAGCACCATTAAAGCCCAGATCTGGCAGATCAAAACATTTATGGAACAGTAGGAAAAACTAGCTTGTAAACCAAGATTTTCAGCGCTCAAAATTAAATGTCTTGGGCCTTAGTGCAGCAGCCTAGAGACAAAGTACCAGATTGAAGATCTCAAGGACCACAGAGGAGATTCAACACATAGAAAATAATGAAATCAGGGTTCAAATCCGCAGAATGTCTCTCCCAGAACAAGGACACAGTACACATTATGGTTCCAGTTTATATGGTGTCCGAGCAAAGTTTTCTTGCCCCACAAGCAGTCCCATTCTATCAGAGCATTAGATTTACAGCATGGAAGACCACTACATCATTTATTTTCCCTTCGTTCATCCACCAGAAGTACGATAAAGCAGTGCAACCAAAGTACGCCAGAAACATACCAAGAGTAAATGGAAAAGATCATCTTCCACCAAAAGAGTAGCAGGAATTAAATACTCAGAATTTAAAGCTAAATGGGCTTCGGCCCCCTTTCTTTTCAGAAGTTTAACACTGCATTTAGTTCTTCACCTACTTCCTTTGCTCTTCCTAAGCTATAAATTGAGAAAGAAACTCATTGTAAAGGTTGTTGTTGTTTGGCTATTGATTAGTTATCAGAGAATTGCAAGCAGTTTCCTTTGAGACACAGTCTCTGTGTAAAGTAGTAAGATAGGCTGTGGAAGATGATTTCAGGCTGAGTATCCATCCATTGGCAATGTTGCACTTGACTGGTGTTGTTTCTTATTATGACAAGCACATTTATTTGGATCCTGATCTAGAGTAGCAGTGATGTTTTCTCTTTCTCTGTATTTATGATTGACTTGCTTTCATTTCATTACGTTTCTTCTGGCATGCATCAGAATTTTGGCATAGGATTTACCCTTGTTAGGTACCCTATGTTGCTACTATCCCTGCCTTCAATGTTTTCTACTAAATGTGATCGAAGAATTGATTTCAGTTGATTTAACCAGTGTAGTGGATGTTATTGCCTGCTCTCTGATGTATGAATTGAATGGATTAATTCTTAGATGTTCTTGTTAGGATCTATCCAGAAGATTTGGGAACACTGGGGATTAGAGTTAGCCCTGTCCACTAGGATCCTTGTGCAACCAGCTTGCCTTTCTAAGTTCCCTTGTGCTACCTCTGGTTATGTCCAAGAAGGTCTGGAGTTAAATGACCTCTGACCTGATCTATAGACATGATTGGATGGTTTTCCTTCATTCAGCTTCAAACCTTAGTGTTCCACTTCACACCACGTTATCATCTTTAAGATCCAATGTTTTAGATGACTAGCCCAACTGAAAGCCTGCATGTTGATTAGCAAGTAAGTCCTTTCCTGACTCCATTGCCCAATGGTCTTGAATGCTTCCTGGAATACTTCACCTCTGCCTAATGCCTCTTTTCTCACCTTTGTCTTACACTGAAACCTTCTTTCATGATGACCAACAACCAAACCAGCAACCAAACAAATAATAAAAAAAAACAAAATCTGTGCTTCATACCTAGCCTAACATCTTTAAACTGAGCTTCAAAGACATAAACCTTTGACATATCATAGAGAGATCCCTCTTTGAACCCAGGAGGGCTAGATCCTGAGGTTCCAAAGTGGTTCTATGTTGTCTCATATTTTTGTCTTGCCAGCCTGGCCAAAACATGTGAACCCCAACATAATGGCGACTCCACTGGGGAATTTCTGAGTATTTCACATCCTACTACACCACAAACCCTCAGAAAACCTACAATCTCTGGTCAGGTTGGTAGTAAAGCACTTACTCTTACATTCCATTTACCTCTTGTGTGTTTTATCCCATACTCTTAGACAGAGCCTGGAAAGGGCCAGGTAGCCTCCGGATCTCATCCTCTTTTCAGAGGTGACATATCTGGTAAATTCCCTCCCAGTCAATCTCTGGTTAGAGTTGTTGTGTTTGAAGATATCCTTGAAAAGGGATGTCTCATAAGCATTGTGGTGGAAAGTGTACCCCTTAGAACATCCTAAACCTTCCACCTGGTGACTCCATAGTTCCTAAACGTTTAAAAGACTCCACTGGTGACTAGTAGGCCTGCTGGTTAACTTGGTTTCACATAAGACTCTACTAGGAGACCAGCCTTTGAGACAACATCAACCACAATAGAAGTAACAAATAGGGTTGAGCTGCTTGGTTAGAAACAACATTCTGGCTTACAGAAACATTCAGACAAGAGCTTATCCCAACCCCAACCCACCTGAAATAGTTGATAACCCTGAGAATATCCTCAAGATAACACCTATACCTAGAAGATCAGTTATTTCCAGTCATATCCATAGAGCTAACTCTGCACATGAAGACTTCATAGCTCTATTAGACCCTTTCTTCCACCTAGACATTCGAAACATCTTACTAAGAACTAGGTCATTCAGTGTTCTAGACCGGCCAGACATTAGGGACAGAGAAACCCCTCCATCTAGACCCCCAGATATTCACTTCATTCGAAACTTGGGGCTCTGCCACCCTAAATCTGCTCAACAAACCTCTGCTGGTCCTACCATTCCTGTCATCCATTTACCAGCTGCTCAAGTTAACTGTAATATCCCAAATGGGAAATAGATAGCAATACAAGCATACAACAATATAGAAAAATGCCAAAAATAGAACAGAAAGAAAATACACATAAAATGCCGGGAATGCTAAGCCATTTTATTAATCTGAGAATATAATGAGATACAATGGATAATCAAAATAATAGCACCTATCCTTGCACAAGACAAGTGAAGAGCCCTCTCAGAAAACGGGAAATGGCTGCTACAGAAACTGCATCCCAGCTGCTAGAAGAAACTGCCGTAAACTGCTGCTGCTGAAAAGAACTAGAACTAGGGGCTGATCCCCTTGCTGGAATAAGCTGAAAATCTATTAAACACCTGAACTCACCACCCCGGACAAAACCCAGACACCATATAGAAAATGGTTAGCCTCCGAAAATCACCCCGGAAACCCTCCTCAAGGAAAACACTGACTCTCCAAGCCCAGCGCAGATGCCAAATGATATATGCTGAAATAGGGCCAAAAACTCCCCGAAAAATCTCCCACTGATGAAAGACTGAACCTCCACACCGGATCTCACTGAATCTCCTGCAGAAAATCCTGCAATAGAACACCTCCTCCAAGAACTGCGTCCTCTCTCCCAGGGACTGCGCAGTCACCAAAAGAAGCCCAGCTCCTCCGCAAAACAACAACCAAACCCTCCGCTAAAAATTGTAGAAAAGACCTTGCCCGAGCAGGCACTCGAAGTCCCCCAGGGCTAAGGGTGAGATCTCCGACCGGAGACACTCAGTCGCACTAAACAGTGCTGCAGACAGGCTAAATAGCCAGCGTGCTCAAGAAGACAAAAGTCTAGCTCAAATAACATCAACAACAAGAATGCCAAATGAGATGGATCTCCCACCTTTTATAACACTGGCCCTCCTCCAAAACCCTAACGTGGTCCCTCTCTCTCCACGTGCTCCTCATAAGACTACGCAGATGCTTCTAGAGGCTACGTGAGCCCTATCTCATACGTGGCATGGACCCCCCAAGGCTCCCCCTTAAGTTATAACGTTGCACGAACTAGGGAGATACTTTATTTTATTTAAGTGAGTTAGCCCCTTTTTCTCACTTTTATTTATTAATAAACTATAGTCGGAAAAATAATACAAAAATCTAATATTCCAATTAGCGGTGCTAATTAGGAATATTACAGTCTCCCCCGGCAAAATGTTGCTTGTCCTCAAGCAACTGAAGTGATGGATGCTACAGAATCTTCTCATTCTCTCAAGTGGCATCCTCATCCGGCAAATTCTTCCACCTCACCAAGAACTCCCAGACTATCCTGCTCTATAGCTGCCTCTCCCTGGTATCAATAATAGCCTCTGGCTGCAACACCAGATGCCCCTCATCATCCATTGGTGGTAGCTCATCTGTGATTGTCACCTGTTGTCCCAATGCCTTCTTCAGGCATGATACGTGAAAAATGTTATGAATCTTGCTACCTTGGGGCAGCTCCAACTCATATGCAACCTGTCCAATCCTGCGTATCACCCTGTATGGTCCATAAAAGCAGGGATTAAGCTTCTCAGCCCCCTTCTGCTTGAGTGATGACTGTCGGTATGGCTGTAATCGTAGGTAGACCAAGTCCCCTACCTCAAATTGTCTCTCCACCCGACCCCTATCAGCATACAGCTTCTACTGATTTTGCACTGTGGCCATGTTATCCTTGAGAGCTCGTAGGATATCCTAACTCTCTTGGATCCAAATCTTTGCTCTCGGAGCCTTGCTAGCACCAAACATCACGTCAAAAAAAGATAAAGGATGATACCCATACAAAGCATAGAAGGGTGACATACCGATAGTCATGTGATGTGTTGTGTTGTAGCAATACTCCCCCAAATGCAGCCACTTCAGCCACGCTTGCTGCTGCCCGCTGACATAGTTACGAAAGTAGCCTTCTAGCTACTTGTTAACTATCTCTATCTATCCATCCGTCTATGGGTGATAACTAGTGCTCGGTGTCAACTCTGTCCCCACTAGCCGGAAAAGTTCCTGCCAGAATCCGCCCATGAAGCGGCTATCCCTGTCACTGATAATGGTCTTAGGTAGACCATGCAACCTGAAAATCTCCCTGAAGAATAGCTCAGCCACCTGTGCTGCTATGTGGTGTGCGGATATGGAAAAAAAATGAGCATACTTCATCAGTCGGTCAACGGCGACAAAGATGCAGTCCTTGCCCTGCACCATGGGCAACCCTGTGATGAAGTCCATCGATATGCTCTCCCATTTCCCCTCTAGAATGGGAAGAGGTTGCAATAACCCTGCCGGATGGCTCATCTCTCCCTTATTTCTCTGACAAACATCGCACTCCCTGACATGCTGGAGTACGTCCTCCTTGAGGCCCTTCCATGAGAACCTCTCTCTGATAGCCCGATAGGTTTTGGTAAACCCCTGATGGCCAGTCAACGGTGAATCATGTGATGCATGGAGTATCTTCTTCTTAAGCTGAGATCCATCAGTCAAGAAGATTCTGTCCCTGTAATAGATGATCTCATTGACCACCCTGTACCTGTCATCTGCTACTTTCCCATCCAGTACGTCACATGCAAACCTGTCCTTAGAGTACTCCACCAATAGTAGAGCCCTCCAATCCGAGTCCAAGCTCATAAGAGATAACGCGGCTGGTCTACGTGAAAGGGCGTCTGCTACCACGTTATTCTTGCCTTTAACGTACTCAATGTCAAATTCATAGGCTTGGATCTTACTGATCCAATTCTGCTGCCTCTCCTGCAACTGCTTCTGCTCCAGAAAGAACCTGAGGCTGTTGTGATCAGATCTCACCCTGAATATACTGCCCACTAAATACTGCCAGTATTTGGCCAATGCATGCATGATGGCCAACATCTCCTTGTCATATATGGAATACAACCTCTCATGTGGAAGGATCTTCCAACTATGAAAAGCTATAGGATGACCGCCCTGCATCAATACAGCGCCAATCCCCTCTCCTGACGCATCGCACTCCAATACAAAAGGCTGCGTGAAATCCGGCAATGCAAGCACGGGGCAGCTTCTCATCACCTCCTTGAGCCTTTCAAAGGCTCGTTGTGCTGTATCTATCCAACTGAATGCCCCCTTCCTCTTCAAATCAGTGAGGGGTGCAACGAGCTATGAGAAACCCTTGACGAACTTCTGGTAATAAGTGCAAATGCCAATGAATCCTCGGAGCTCAGTCACGTTCCTCGGCTCTGGCCAATCTCTAATGGCCCTAATCTTCTCCTCGTGAGCCCTCAATCCATCCACTCCTATGATATGTCCCAAGTATAACATCTCCGTCAATCCAAACTCGCATTTGGAGAGCTTGGCATAGAACTGCTGCTCCTCCAAGATGTGTAATACTGTCTCAATATGTTGGAGATGTTCCTCCCAAGTCCTGCTATATATGAGTATGTCATCAAAGAAGACCAACACAAACTTCCTCAAATGACTGCGGAAGATATGATTCATGCACGACTGGAAAGTGGCTGGTGCATTGGTCAGCCCAAAGGGCATAACCAGAAACTCAAAGTGCCCATAATGACACCTGAAGGCAGTCTTGGGAATGTCCTGTTCCCTCACGCGAATCTGATGGTACCCAGATCTCAAATCAATATTTGAGAAGAATCGTGCTCCCCTCAACTCGTCCATCAACTCATCGATCCTGGGAATGGGGTACCTGTTCTTCAGGTTCTTCTTGTTCAGAGCCCTGTAATCAATGCACATCCGCAATGTGTCGTCCTTCTTCTTCACCAACACTACAGAAGAAGCAAAAGGACTCATGCTTGGCCGAATGTGCCCAAGGGCCAGCAACTCCTGAATAGCTTTCTCAATCTCATCTCGATAGGCCTTGGGATGCCTATATGGTGTGGTGATCACTGCCTGTATACCCTGCTCTAGCTCAATGGTATGCTTGAACCCCCGATCCGGTGGCTGCCCTGGAGGAATGTCCCCGAATACTATGGCATATCTGTTAAGAATAATCTGTACCTCTGGATGCACTGCCTGACCTGTAGCCGCTGCCTCCGAAGCCCGCAGCTCTACTGCCCACTCTATGTCTCCCTTACGGAAGGTTGCCTCCATCTGATGTGCGGATATGTGTGCTGCCCCCGTATCTTCTCATGCCTCCCTGTCTTGGGATCATCCCACTCCATCTCTAGGGCCTTCCAATCTTTCATGACCTTCCCTAGAGTAATAAGCCACTGGACACCCAATATCATGTTGGTGTCCGGAATATCAACCACAAAAAAATGATCTGTCAAAGTATAAGTGCCCATCGTCACTGATAACTTGGGAACATACTGAGCGCACACCATGGTCTGATCTCCTGGGACCAAAACTGAAAACCCATCAAAACTCTTAGTCTGTATGCCTCTTCGCTCAACCATCTGTGCATCTATGAAGTTGTGGGTTGCCCCACTGTCGACCAAGACTGAAACTTGTTGGCCACGCACTATCCCCCGTACGCGCAACGTCAAGTACTTGGGAACTCTTCGCAATGCTGCTAGAGCTCCTCCAGTGGGTGCGAATGACGCACCACCTGCTGCCGGTGGTGGAGGTGGTAAGGTATCATGCACTGCCTCCACATCATCCTCCTCATCCTCTTCCTCGCTTCTCTCGAAGAAAACCTCAATGAAATGTGCTTTCCCAGCGGCACATCTATGTCCTGGTGCCCATGGCTCCTGGCAGGTGAAGCACAACTGCTTCTTCTTCATCTCCCTCCTGGCCTCATCATCAACCTGCACCTGTCCGGGATTCCCCTTGGGAGGAAAAATCCTCAAGTCCTTCCCCTTAGGCTGGAAAACCTGTCTCTGAGGATAAGGTGCCTGAGTCCTGGGTAAGACATCCTATAAGTCTCGGGTCCTGCTAATAGCCTCCTGGAGTGTGGCTGGTCTAGTCGACCTGACTAGGCCACGAAGTGGCTCTGCCAATCCCTCCATAAACATGTAGACCATCCGTCCTGCGGACAGATATGGCACCATCACTAAAACCCTCAAGAAATCTGAAATGTAAGTCTTAGGACTCCCAGTCTGCTTGAGCTTTGTCAGCTCAACGAAGTGCTGCTCTGGATCCCTCCTGTCAAAACGCTCTATCACCCTCTGTGTAAACTCGGCGTATGTCCTGACTGTAGAATGCCCAAGTGTAGTAATCCCATGGAACCACCATTCCTGGGCCTCACCATCCAGATGTAATGTTGCCACCTTAATGGCCTCTGACTATGACATCTGATTAAGCTGGAAATAGATATCCAACTTTTCTATCCAATACTTTGCCGAACTGTTTGATGAGCCATCAAACATGGGAAAATGAAATCTGCTAGCTACGCGGTGGTCATCATGATGATGTATGTGTCCCCTGTGATGATCACAGGGTCTACCATCACGCTGGAGCTGAACATAATCTCTGAATGAGATAAGATCTCTGATCACCGACCCACGTGCCAGGTACTCTTCAATGTAGGCATCCATCTGGACAGGGTCAATCTCCGGCTCCCGCTGTGCTCCTACCCCTGTGTCCTCCGCTAGGAAAGTGGGCATAGTGGATCGCGTGGGTGCATGCGATGCCATGATGGGGATAGCACCCTGCTCTGGCATATGGTGGGACGTGCCCGATCCCTCACGGATCTGAAAACCCCTTGGGGTTTCCCGCTGCTTGACCTCTAGTGTACTGAGTCTCTGTCCCACCATCTCCATCTGCCTCAACACATCCTACATGTGTTGGAGGAGCGCATCTCTAAATCCCTTCCAATCCTTCTCGTCTGCCATAGGATCCTACTGCTCTGCATCCCCCACAGGCTGCTCCTACTCTGAATCTGTCTCAGGCTGCTCCTGATCTATGTCCACCACTTGAACACGATCCCCCTCTCCGTAGGTGTTCTCCAACCTACGCTCAATGTCTTTGTATTTTTTACCCCTGTAACAGATATGGGGTCTATCCCTTGGCCTCATAGACTGCTAGCTCCACAGGCTGAGCCAGATCTATGCTCTGATACCACTGTAATATCCCGAATGGGAAATAGACAGCAATACAAGCATACAACAATATAGAAAAATGCTGGAAATAGAACAGAAATCAAATACACATAAAATGTAGGGAATGCTAAGCCATTTTATTAATCTGAGAATATAATGAGATACAATGGATAATCAAAATAATAGCACCTATCCTTGCACAAGGCAAGTGAAGAGCCCTCTCAGAAAACAGGAAATGGCTGTTAAAGAAACTGCGTCCCAGCTACTGGAAGAAACTGTTGTAAACTGTTGTTGCTGAAAAGAACTGGAACTAGGGGCTGATCCCCTTGCCGAAATAAGCTGAAAATCTGCAGAACACCTGAACTCACCACCCTGGACAAAACCCAGAAACCATATATAAAATGGTCAGCCTCCGAAAAGCACCCCAGAAACCCTCCTCAAGGAAAACGCTGACTCTCCAAGCCAAGCGCAGATGCCAAATGATATATGCTGAAATAGGGTGACAAACTCCCCAGAAAATCTCCCACTGATGAAATACTGAACCTCCACACCAGATCTCACTGAATCTCCTGTAGAAAATCCACAATAGAACACCTCCTCCAAGAACTGCGTCCTCTCTCCCAGGGACTGCACAGTCACCAAAAGAAGCCCAGCTCCTCCGCAAAACAACAACCAAATCCTCCGCTAAAAATTGTAGAAAAGACCTTGCCTGAGAAGGCACTCGAAGTCCCCCGGGGCTAAGGGTGAGATCTCCGACCGAAGACACTCAGTCACACTAAACAGTGCTGCAGAGAGGCTAAACAGCCAGCATGCTCAAGAAGACAAAAGTCTAGCTCAAATAACATCAACAACATGAATTCCAAATGAGATGGATCTCCCACCTTTTATAACGCTGGCCCTCCTCCAAAACCCTAACGTGGTCCCTCTCTCTCCACGTGCTCCTCATAAGACTGTGCAGATGCTTCTAGAGGCTACGTGAGCCCTCTCTCATACGTGGCGTGGACCCCCCAAGGCTCCCCCTTAAGTTATAACGTTGCACCAACTAGGGAGACACTTTATTTTATTTAAGTGAGTTAGCCCCTTTTTCTCACTTTTATTTATTAATAAACTATAGTCGGCAAAACTATACAAAAATCTAATATTCCAATTAGCAGTGCTAATTAGGAATATTACATTAACCCTTTACTTCATCTGAATATCACAATGGCAGCCTGGTATGCACCTCTAGTCTTACCTCAGCCTCTAGTACCGTTACCAAATGATTATCAATCAAAGATTCCCCATTTCACTACCAAAGAGTCCATCACAGCTCAGCAACATGTAGATAAGATGGAAGATTCTTTTGACTATATGGAAATAGATGATGATATAGTCAAAATGAGAATTTTTGCCCAAAGCCTAGGAGGTGATGTAAAAAAATGGTTTAAAGGTCTGCCTCCTAATAGCATCCAAGACCTTCCTACTCTATATCAGACATTCATAAACAAATGGGAAACTAGGGCAAACCCTCGCCAACTCCTAGCAGAGTACATGAGCCTTAAATGAAATGTAGGAGAGAGTGTCCATGATTACACAACAAGATTCAACAGCATTTACAACGCTCTCCCTCCACATATGAAACCTCCACAAGGCATGGCCCTAGCGAAATACCCTGAAGGCTTTGATGCAGACATGGCCTATGAGCTTAGGGATAAAGAATACAACACATTGGAGGACATGCAGAAAGGAGCAGTGAACATAGAAGCTAACTTGATTGAGAAAAGAGCGAGACTGAGATCTGAGAAGAGGGTAACATATAGAGATGACAATGTAGCTTCCACTTCTGATCCAAACT
The DNA here is from genome assembly GCA_034641835.2 of Pinus albicaulis. Taxonomy (NCBI): domain Eukaryota; kingdom Viridiplantae; phylum Streptophyta; class Pinopsida; order Pinales; family Pinaceae; genus Pinus; species Pinus albicaulis. The sequence continues at coordinate 389,285,393 of CM076573.1, forward strand.
ATGACATATTATCTAAAAATGTGGATAAGCTACAACAAATGATGGAGAAAATGGTTGTCACTGTTAGTAACCAAAATAGAAGCCAAAACCAGAATCAGAACTTCAGAAGAAACAACAACACTCCCAACAGACAAAAAGAAACAGATCAACAAGTTATTCCCCCATTCAAAAATTTTCTTGATGAAGATGAGGGAATCATAGAAGAGTCTGAAGGGAATACAATAAACATGTTTGAAAAAGAGAACTCAATCCATAACTGTGACTCAAAGGAAGACCAACCCTCACCCTCATGCTGGGAGGAGGAGTGGTTCGAATCTGAGGATTACAGGTTGGGATTTGAGAATGCAATGTTGCAGGTCAGAGAACAATATGAACTTAGGAGAAAAAAGAACCAAGACAATTCCAAAACCAAGACTCCTGAGGTTACCATCAAGAAAAGACCTGATAAAAATTCTAAAGCAACTGTTGAGAGTAACAAATCAACAACTGAAAGTTCTGGAAAAGACAAAGAAGAAGACAACCAAAACACTGAAAAAAAAGGTAAACCAATTAGTAGCACTAGCACTGTAGTTAGTGCTCCTGATAAAACAGTTCCAAATCCTGTACATAGTGAGAATCAGCCAACTGATTCAGCCACTAAGGTAGTGGCTAATAAAACAGAGTTGAGCATTCCAAAGAGTCAGTCCGCTTTCAATCTAGAAAGTGAGATTGCAAATATTAAAATCTCTGTCCCACTCTCTGAGCTAGCCACTCAGGATGTATATAAAGGCCAAATTTTGAAAGAATTAAATTTAGGTGAGAACAGTGACACTGTAAATCTGAGTGATGATCAACCCGCCCTTCTGTTTGGTCCAAATATTGAGGGAAAGTTTCAGGAAGGGGTAGTCCCACCTTTTTATATTAGTCTTAACATTCATGACAATATCCTTCACAATGCAATGCACAATTCTGGGGCATCACACAACTTAATGCCCAAGGTAGTGATGGAAAGACTAGGCCTAGAGATAACTAGACCCTACAAAGATCTGTATTCATTTGACTCTAGCAGAGTAAAATGCCTAGGTCTCATCAAAGACTTGTGTGTGAGCTTGACCGAGATCCCAACTAAATGTATGGTCATGGATGTTGTGGTAGCAGATTTTCCACCCAAGTATGGCATGTTATTATCAAGATCATGGGGAGCCAAGCTACAAGGGACAATGCAGATGGATGGCTCATATGCCACTATCCCTATATTTGGCCAACTTGGAAGACTGTATAGAGAGTCCCAGATGAAATTCCTAGTCAGTAGCCCCGAGAAACCTGAAAATTCACCATTATACTCTGTACACACAGACCTGGACTCTTTCATTCTTTATAATGACCCATCCTTAGAAGAGCCAGCTGTTAGGGTCCCGTGATTTGGCCGATTGGCTAGCCAAATGACGATGTAACATCAAACCAAGATTTGGAGCCCAAGGACCTAGCCTTCCTGGACTCAGAGAGGGCTCTCTCTATAAGTGTAAAAGATGTCGGTGTGTTTACTTGCGATGTTCTGATATTAGGCTAGTTATGAAGTATGTTTTTAGTTTTTTGGTTTTTTAAGTTTGTGAGGGATGAAACCGATCAAATACATATGTCTTGATAACAAGATGTAGATAAATTGGGGCTATGGGGTCAATTCGTGTCAAGGAAGCTAATGAGGTTAATGATGAAAAGTCGTTGTAGGGCCGATTTGATTCACAACAGAAGGGATCTCTGGGCAAAATGAGTGTGCGAACAATAAGTTGGTGAAAGACATGGGATTTCATAAAACTAGTTAATAGCATATAAACATGTAATAGCAATCTATTAATCATAGAATAACTATAAGCAAATCAATACATAGAAATCAAATATTCTAAACACATAGAGGTATAAGACCCTCTAACTTCGGGAAAAGGCTATCAGACTTTGGGGAAAACACATGAGACAAACTAATAACTCATAAACTATGCCGGAACGCCTAAACATAGCCTCTAAGTCATTGGGCACTTGGACAAATAAGTTTTCATAGTTTTAGGCAAAGGGCTAGATCGGGTCTAGGCCTCCTTGGTTCAACAAAATGATCAAAAAATCTGTCAAAGAGAAAGTTTTATGGACAGAACTATGGGCAGCTGATAGGTAGGTAGGGAAAACCATACATCCTACTCAACATACATGGAACTGATGAATAAAACTTAACAACAACACCTTAGGTTACTAAAGAGCATCTAAGAATTCTTTAGCATAACTAAGGGAGAAGAAAACACTGGCCATGAAGAACTGTGATTTTGAGGTGCCTCCATGGGCATTTCTCAAAATCAATCTTACCGATCTATAGCAGTAAGAAAAATGAAATATGAGTGAAAACTAGAAGACAAAACAACATTAAGAAGCACTACACCATTCTACCATGTCAAGGAATCCATCAACAAGCCTTCAACATTCCTCAAAAGCATCCAAGAGGCAATCCAAACATCATAACTCAAGTGTATTCTTCAGAGCTCATATGACCAATGCATTAATTCTTCTCTCAATTTCAGCCTCTGATTTACAATGAGAACCATGGAATAAATAGGCTTGAGGGAGGAAAACCTCATGGAGCAACTAGCTATCCCAATGCTGTCAAAGGACTAACTTGCCCTTGAGGCTTTGCAAAGCCCAAGGCACAAAATATCCCATAAAATATCTAAAAACTGCTAAAAATGGAAATTATATTTACTTTACATCATTTCCCAAGTGTAAAAATAGCTAAACGCACATTTGGGAAAAGCAGATTTTTGAGGTTCAAAAATTACAAAAATACTTCATATTTATGCCTGAAAAAGGTCCCCTGACTTACTGAAGGCAAATGGAAGCCTTCCCGGTGTCGAAATGAGGCTCATGATGGCCCGTTGGAAAGCTCTCTGTGTCTGCTTTCCGACGCATGTAAAATCACCTCAATCTGATCTCTGAAAGTCCCTCAAAACTGTACCCGTGTGCAAAAACCCAGAAAATAAAAGTAAAATGTCGATAGTATGGGCAGAATGTGCAAATGAGGTCGTCGCTAATTTGAGGGGGCGGCATTGACCAAATGCCCGAAAATCACTGGAGAGCTGCTCATGAAATTATGGAATCTATTGGTATCACCCTCCTCCTTGACGACTCTTCAAATCAGGTGTATTTAAGGGTGACGATGAGTTTTTGGCAAAAACCCCAAAAATGCCAAAAAAAACAAAAAGTTTTCGAAACAGGCCCAAAATTGGCATGGATGACCCTCAATGGTCCATAGAGACATGTTCCGAAGCTGAAGCTAAAATATCGAGGGCTGATGTGCTTTTTGCCTCTTTCCGTGCTAGGCGCCTCTCTTTCAATTTCTTCAATTTTTCTTGTGCCACCTTCAATTTGCGCCGGGCGAATTGGTTTAGTTTCTGAAAGTGAAGAGTTCTCTTTCTCTGTAGCTCAAGATCCCTATTTTCCTTCTCAAGCTTTGTCTCCAAATGCTGGTTAGCCCTCTCAAGCCAAGCTTCCTTGTTTTCCTCGATTTCCCGCTCAAGGAGGGTTGTGAGAGGAAAAGCTTCAAATTGAGCTTGTTCTTCAGCTTTCTGTTTCTCCAAGGCTCTCCTAAGCCTGATGGTTCTAGGCCTCTTTTGCCTAGGCTGGTCCTCCTCTTCTTCATCATCAAATTCGCCAATAAGCTCTTCAATTCTAACTTGCGCCTTTTCTGCCTCTTTTTTGTACTTGATGGCCCTTGCCTCATGGATGGCTGCATGAAATTTCATTTGTTTGTTCTCAACCTCCAAGAAATGATTGAAATTCCTTGCCCTTTGGAGATCTTCTTGTAACACCTCAATTTGCCATTCTTTGTGAATGAGGAGATTTTCAAGGATGCGTGCCTCATTGTCGCTGTCATCGCTTGGAATAGGGATGACAGCTGATTTACCTCCATGCTTGGCGCTTTCTCCAATTGTACTTTTGCCTTTGAAGGCCAATCTAGCGCTCTTTCTCCTTGACAAGCTAGGAGTTGTCTTTTTGGGCAATTTCCCTTTCTTAGGGACAGTTTTGGTCACCATTGAGGAGGCAGCTTCAGCTTGCTGTCCTTCCTCCACATCCTGTCCAGCTTGTGGCTCAAAAAAAAAGATGCTCCAATTGTTTGCTCAACTCGGTCGTCAAATCGTTCACCGCTCGGTTTTCCTTACTTGCCGTCGTACCTCAAATTTCGTCTTCGTCGTCTTCTTCCGAAATCGTACGTCGTCTTCATCAACCCCCAGCCGCCGTTCAATGATATCCACCGTCGTCGTCCCTCAAATCAGTCGTTCATCATCCTCCCTTTTCTCCTCGTGCTCATCGCTCTTCCTTCTCCTTGTGGGGTACTTGGACGTTCGTTGATCATCTTGAGCTTTTTTTAGCGAGTCGCTCAGATAAAGGCGACCGAGATGGATGTGCTCTATAGGAGACATATGAACAGTGAGGGACAGCGTTGAATCTTCACTATTAAGGAATAAATCCCGTGAAACTCCTTTTATGCATCGTAAGAATGTTGATGTTTATCATGAATGATGAGGGAGAGAAGAGACTTGTCGAGACTATTTTGGACAAGAAATCGCCATTTTCTCTATGCTTTTGGACAAAAAATATGGAAGGTTTAATTGCCTGCTCCTGGTAAAATGCATCAACAAGCGAACATGATAGGCAAATATTTGGCTAAACCTCCCTTCACAAGTGAAATATCTCATTATGGCCTTCATCAGTGGAGCATAACTGTCAAGAAGATAGGAGAAAGGAAAAATAGCAGTGATGGTCTCCCTATGTTCTGGCTTGATGAAAGGCTTATAGTCCTCCAAATCAAGATGTGCTTGTTTAAACCACCTTTCACCATGATACGGGATCTTGGTAGCTTTGGATACATACCTTGGAGAGATTTTGAATGATGAAAGAGAGAAGGAATTTGCTGAGGTGGAGCCTTCTTTTGGACAGTAGATGCCATTTTCTCTATGCTCTTGGAAAAAAAGTACGGAAGGTTTAGTTGCCTACTTCTGGTAAAATGCATCAACAAGTGGACATGATAGGCATAAATCCGGTTAAACCTCCCTTCACAAGTGAAATATCTCATTATGGCTCTCATCAGCGGAGCATAACTGTCAAGAAGATAGGAAAAAGGGAAAATAGCAGTGATGGTTTCCCTATGTTCAGGCTTGATGAAAGGTTTATAATCCTCTAGATCAAGATGAGCTTGTTTAAACCACTTTTTACCATGATACGGGATCTTGGTAGCTTTGGATACATACCTTGGAGAGATTTTGAAGTCAAGACCTGCAAGCTGGAAGTGTTTGTCCTTGAACCTCAAAGCGCACAAATGTGTAAGTGGCGAAAAACTCTTGACTTCCTCTATCCTCTGACAGAAATCAAGACATCCTACTTCATGGAAATTAAAAAGCACTGAGGGATGAGCATTGATTTCTTCTATGGAGATAGGTTCATATCTCTTATGTTGTCCGCCTTTGTGATCTCGTTTTGGAGGCATTCTGACTTGAAACAGGCTTGGAAGAGGCACATTGCCTTCAATGTATGAAGAATATTCTGCTGGATTGAAACTGGCCAATACACTGCTTGGATAGATATGGTCACTGTGGTTTGGATGAAATGCAACAATGCTTCCTTGAATAAGCTCTTCTGCACTTATTAACCACAATCTTTCAAATTTGGTTACACTTCAGCTATGTAACCTTCTTAACAATGGTACTATGTGTGAGGAACTGCTTTGTAGATTTTATGTGCACAGTCTTGAAACAATCACCCCTCTGGTGACTTTGCTAGAGGCCTGCTTGCACTTGTATTTTTGTCTTTGAAACCAAACTTCAAAATTATAACCCTGCTCTTTTAGGTCATTTACCTTGAAACATGCCCCTGTTAGCAGACTTCTATGGAGACCACACAGTGGGAAAAGAAAAAAGACCCTGTGGTTATGTGAAAAATTAGCCCACAGTGTTAAGGAAAACACCTTCTACTCATGAAATTTGAGAAGTCAATCATCATCTTTTTACATCTGGCCTCAATGTAAACTTGATTATAAACAAATGCCCCATCAGCAATAACCCTGCCTTCTGGAAAATGAACCTGTTTCACCTTCAGAAAACTCTGTTCAACAAACTTCGGAATGATATAGTGTAGTGCAGAAAAACAGGCTTGGTTTATGTGTAAAGTCAGTGCAACAGTGGTTTAGGAAACAAATCCCCTTCTTTGTGAGTTTAAAAGTCCACCAACACATCTATATTCCTGGCTTTGATGTTAAAAAACAACCATCAACCACCTCTGTCTTTTACTATGCTGTCATCTTTGGAAGCTCTCTGTTGATAAGTTTTCAAATAGTGAAAAACAGTGAAAAAGGGGCAGATTTCAAGAAAAGGCTTGCTGTGATAGGTGTTTTGGTGCCTTGTTCTTTAGAAATGGCCTTCCCTCTAAACATATCACAACCACAATTTTTCAAAATGACACCATTCAGTGGAAGAAAAGCAGAACTTTGCTAGGTGATATATCAATGCACTATGGTTTTTAGAAAACACCTTCTTTTGCTTGTGAGTTTAAGAGAGCCACCCAAATACCTGTACCCTTGTCTTAATATCAACTGCAATTACTAAGCACTCTGCACTTTAGACAGTGGCCATTTTTATTTGTGAAGTTTTAAAAAAACCAACACCACTTTGGTACCTCTGCCTTTAATTTCAAAATCTAACCATCAATAATCTTTGCTCCTCAGTGTACCGTGTATTTCTGGCTTCAAATGTTAAACTTGATCATCAACAACCGTGCCTAATCACCAACAACCCTGCCTCCAGCTTCTCATCAACAAACTTTGCCCTTTTAACTATGTACAGCTAAACCGGTGGTCTACGTGCTTTAAACTTGATTTTTCTAGTTTTTTCAAGGTAGAGATAGAGTACCTTGTGAGTTTTTGAGAACTTGAGAGCGTTAAAAATGGGGATTTAAAACTTAACCTTCAAACTGCACTAAGTAAATTTTGATAAAACTCATTGCCATTGATAGTGCGTGTTTGTGAGTTGTCGTAAGGCTTATGGGTTACTTCATAGTATCGCTGCTACTTCGCTTGCTGTGCGCACGTCATACCGGGACAAGAAGGTTTTGCAAAACGAAACTTGTGCACGCTGCTACCACTTTTCAAAGCCCGCGCCGACTCCGTTGAATGCAAATTTCGGAAATTTCGCCCAATTTTCTCGCTTGTTTGATGCTGGATGCGAATGGACTCCCCTTCCGATTTTTGAAAATGAAAATTTACACCATAATTACCTTCGCTACTATATCACCACAACTCTCCAACGGTTACTTACCCATTCGGATTTGACATTACCTTTAAACTCTGTTTGTTTTTTTAAACAGTGGGTTTTCAAATCTCTGTTTGCAGGAGTAGTATACAGTGCTCTTTTCCCTCAAAATAAAGCTGGTGCTTTCTTCCTTTTAAACGATCCAACAAAGATCACGGGCTAAAAAACTTTGGAACACAGTGAAAAATGACTTTTAAAGGGGGAATCTTCTTGGTGACAAAGTTTTTAGAAGGTCTTGTCTGCAGGTCCCTTTTCCACACAGTCCTGTGCTACACCTGCTCTTTGGAATGGTAACAAGTGGTTTGTCATAAGACATATAAATAGTGATAATTCATCACAACCAACTTCCTCTGCCTGTTTATTAGATTAAATACCACTCGCCTCCTCCATCTGAAAAGACAAGCTTGGGCAATATGAAAACAGGACTTTTTGATATATAGTCATTATTCTGCTCTGAACATTGTGTTACCTCTTTTTTCCATAGAACCATTTCGTAACTGAAATATGTTCACATTAGGCACCAAAACATTTGAAAGGTGTGATTTGGTATTTTGACATTGTCTTGTTGCTTGATCTTTCCTTCAAGGAGACAGTTTTCTTCTTTGGTATCAGTGGTACACACAAGTTCAAAATTGTCTCTTTGTCTATTCATAGCATTGCATACCTGTTATCATGCATTTATGACTCAACCTTGGTCATGTTCTACTTTCCCAGTGATAAATTGCTGCTTCTAGGTGTTTCACAAGTTTTTCTCTAGACTGTAAATACACTTTCCAGGTTGCATCCTTTCACCTTAGACTTCTTTGTTTGCTCAGAGGGATTTCCCTTGATTTCTGGATAGGTGATCATGAAATGTCTTTAACCCTTTTTAAGTCAACTGCTCCTTTGGCATTCAAAGCATACAATATGTTCAATATTTTCTCCTCTCAACTGGATGGACTGTTGACAGATAGCTTTTTTAGGAGGGAGATCAATACATTTATATTATAGACAGTAACATTTTCCTTCATTCAATTTCTTTGTGTCTTTTCCCTGTACTTTTGGACTTACCAGTTTTCAACAGCCTGCAATGATTTTTGGCCCTCTGCTCATATATGGAGGAGGCTCTTCATCAGGTAAAGTATCAGAAGCCCCCTTTTACCACTATGTCAGACACAGCCTTTCTCTGAATGTGGTGGTAAGTAAATCATTTGAACAACATCAATCCAGGCATCACTATTTGCAAGCATCACTGTGCTTTTTGAAGGAAACCTAGCCACAGTGACACTGTTCTAAGGTTGCTGAGATATTTGTCACTTGGCTTGTTCATCTCATGACCTGTTATATTGACAAAACTCTTTGTGACTATGAAGGTCAGTGTTTTCTTGAAAAACCAAGAACTTTCTCCTGCCTGTGTAATGGCATTGTTTATCATCTGTTCTGTTTGATCTTGTGGATAGACAGGGTCCTTATGCTTTGGAAAGTTCACTGATGACAGGCCTTCTAGAGTTTCAACCATTCACCTGACTTGAAAGTTTCTGATGATCTCTTTTATCAGGCCAAACTCCCTTTCCTTTGAGCTTATCATATCTCCACTATAATCCTGTTATGGTCAGCAATTACATTCATGAAACCTGAAGATATTGTTTCATTGTTTCAGTAAGGGCAAACCTGGACTTTTGCAGCCTTCTGAATCAACTCTAGCCTGCGCCCTCTGCTTATGTATGAAGGAGGCGCCCTAACCCTCTGCTTGTAAATGAAGGAGGTTCTGGGCCTTGACAATTTACCATTTAGCTGAGACAGTGGCGACCCTTTCTTACTGTGATTTTCATGCTGGAAAGAGCTGTAAGGTCCTAATGAGTGACCTTTGTTTTGCAGCTTCATCTCAGGCTCATAATACACTTAGAAGCAGCTGTTCCTCTAACTGTAAACTCAAACATTTACTCCATGATATGAAATATATTTCCTGTCTTTGTAGAACCATAGAACACAGTGAAAAACCTACTAGTCAGCTTGAGAATGGGCTTCATGCAGTGCTGAGACCTAGGGAATATGAGTGGTGTGACTTAAGGCTGTTTGTCAACTTCATTTGCAAATTAAGGGATCAGTCATGGTAGGTCTGCTGCAGATGAGGGCTTTTTTGGCTTTTTGATGATTGCCAAAGGTGAAATGTCTTAAACGCCACTTCCTAACATAGGGGAGACCTTTGAAACAGATGTGGATTTGCCTTTTAAAGCTGATGGGCAGACTAATAAGGCTGAGGTTAGATAGGATTTTTGACAAGGAGGTTGTGGTTTTGCCAGGGGTGGACTGAATAGGTAGAAAGGCGAAAAAAGTTTTGGGAGGGTTTTCTGGATGACATATTGACATAAGGAAATCAGTTTCTAGAAAACTCAGCTGAAGATATAGTCATCACTAACATGTAAAAAATACTGATGGCTAACAGTGGCTCCATTTGGGGAGGACAGCTCCTCGTCAGGAGGTGTCCAGAATTCAGATTTTCGGATTTATGAAGACCAGTGCCTTATCCATTGGCGCAAAATTTGCCCTTCTCTTGATGTTATTTCTGAAAAGTGTCAGCATGTTTAACATCAATGATACTTCTACCTACCCCACTATCTTTCCTAGCATTTTTTCTTCTGTTTGGCGCATTTAAACTAGCAGCCTTTTGATAATGCATATTTTTCTTTTTGCAAAATGAAACTATCTACTTCTACTCTTATATCTGCCGGGAGTTCAGATTAAGCTGATGAACTCCTTCATTTCTCTACCTAAAACTAGATCGACTGTCAAGATTAAGCAGTTTGACAAGATTTCATTCTCTAATCTACAACATGAAATTCAAAAATGATCAAATCAGGATTAGGCAGTCTGATTTGTCATGCATTTGCGGCATAAAGACAAGCTGCACACAAATGTTATTCTGCAATAAAAGGAAACTAGACAAGCGGGGCTAAGATGTACAATGTGTTTTTCATCCCTCGCTTCTCTCTTTGGTTCTGTTTTAGGCATGTGGAACTAGAATCTCTCCCTAATCTAAGCTCTGTGATAAGTCAATCTTACACAATGTTGACCATCTTGGCGCTCACTAACTTATCAGCAAATAAATTTAAACATGCTCAGCTATGATTAGGCTAGATAGCTGAACAAGACATTGAAGTACTAGTAGCGGCATTTAAGCTTGCTCGCTTTCCGAAAGACTATTTTTTGGAACATGGGCCCTTACCACTGCTTTTTAGAAACTGCCCTCTTTTTCTACTTTTCACTATTTTTTGTATTTTCTGTTTTTTCACTTTTTCTTCAAACAAACTACAAATGAAAAGGTGCTCACAGGATAAGCTTATTTTCTATTGTTGTCTTTCTATCCTAATCTAATCTGTACACAATAGACATTTGTTTGGTGAACTCTGTTTTCCAATGCAACCAGTCAAGTAGATGCTCACATGGGTGATTATGGTTTAGTTCTTTCATGATGCAGAAATAATGAAAAGGTCACTCCCATTTGGTTTGTTTCTGGACAGTAGAGCTTAAGTTTTTTCTCATTCTTGGTAGCAACTTGTTTATGATAGAACCCACTACCCCTACAGATTTCTCAAGGAAAACAACAAATAGATCTTGGAATAATACCTGATCTAGAGGATTTGATATATAGGCTTCATTCATGACTACTCTTTCTTCCACTTGGCTATATTTGGGACCCCCTGGTAAAGCAACTCTTCCTCATGATCACTCGAACTGTCAGACTCATCATGTATTGCAGTGTAGTTTTCTTTCCAAGCTGATGTGTTCTGATTAAGTGGACTGAAAACTGTGTGAAGGTCATCAGGTTGATGAACAAGGATACACTTTGACAATAAATTATCTTGAAAGGACAGTGTGACAACTCCCATGTTTTTATTAACCTCTACTTCTTCATCTGCAATTTGTAACTCAATGGAACTTGGTGGCTGCAAATCTGGAGTTAAGGAAGATTCCATGTCCAAAATGATTTCTTCAACTATTTCAGGAAAAGGCTTCTCATTTACAACCTGCTCGAGGATTTCATCATCTTCCTCAAACTCATCATCAAAGCTGAAAAACTGTTGATTTCCAATCATGTGCATGTTATCTCTGACGGGCTGAAGTGAAGTAGAGCAAAGAGTCCAAGACTCTTCACTTACTTCTAAACTCTCAAGGTTCTCCTCATGAGTGTCATAGATGACCGGTAATGGCTGCTTAATTTTCTCAAATTTATGAAACTGAGCTTCCTCCCAAAAATCAAAAACTGAGTTTTCTGCAAAGTTAGCTTCTGTTTGGAAATCATCATCATAATCAAAATATTGATCAAACCTTTGAAAATCATCATTATAATTAATCTCATCAACCATGCATATTGGACTATCAGATTTCTTTTCTTCAAATTGATTTACAAATTTACTTTTTGACTTATGATATGCAAGATAAACAGGAGAAAGATTAGAAAAGTTGTGGTTATGTGAAGATTCAGAGGCTGTCTGTATGTTTATAAGTTGATCTATTTCCTCTTCAGTTAAAAAGGGAGGCATTTTCCTCTCTCCACAACAATACTCTTTCTCTTGGGAAATCTGATTTAACGGATGAATGTCTTTTTGGGCTTCACCTATGAGAGATGATGAATCATCACTCATGTCCTTAGAGAGATCCCGTGGGTTCTCTTTCATTTCTTGCTTGTTTTCATCTTCAACCAATTCTTTGTGATGTTGAGGATAGTTATCATGTAATTCATGAGTTTTTTCTGATATATGTTCAGGGGGCCAATTTTCTTTTATGAACTCAAATGACTCCCAGCATAAAGGTAGAGATCCTACAGGTTTTGCCTCTTCTTCCATTTCAGAATCTGTGATTTCAAAATGGCTGATAGTGTCTTTAGAGCATTCCTCTAGGTTCTTTATTAGGCCTAAGCATTTGACCTGACTTGAGTCAAAGGAATACAGGGTTTTGTAGGGTTGAGTTACTTCTAGTCTTAGGTTTTCCATGACTGCTTTAGGCATGAGGTTATGGGAGGTACCAGAATCTAACATGGCATTATGTAATATCTTGTCCCGTATGTTCAAGCTCACATAGGAAGGAGAAACAAATCCTTCTTGGTATTGACCTTCTATTTCCGGGCCCAATAAGAGCTCGGGTTTGTTTTCAATTAGATTTAAAGTATCTGCCTCGCTCCCTATGTCAAAAAATTTGAAAATTTGAGATCTATACCTATCTACAGTTATTAGCTCAGTAAGGGGTATGGTAATTTTTATTTCAGAAACTTCCCCTTCAAAACTAAAAGGAGTTTGTAGTTTGGGCAAATTTGTTTCAGCTTTTTCGGACATGACCTTTTCTATGCTCTTAATTTGCTGACTCTGATTCGGGACTCTGTTTGACACCGTTACTTCGCGGGTTTTTGTAGAGGTGCTAAGAGTATCTGAGCTAAGACTTGTTTGAATAGCTTTATCCTTGTTTTGGTCAATTTTCTTGGCCACAATTTTGTTGCTATCCATGGCTTTTTTAGGGATGGTGTCAGAGGTTTTAGCAGTGTCAGGGCTACTCTTCTTGGAGTGGTCTTGGTTTTTTCTGCTTCTAAGGTTATACTGCCTATGAGCTTCTATAATGGCATTCTGAAAATCTATGGCAAGATCTTCGAGATCTTCATAGTCGGTTTCGTCCTGACTTGGGGAGCATAACTCTTGCTCTTCTGCTGTGAGGTAAACCTTACTCTCGTTATCAGAACCTATGAGTTTCCAATGATTTTCATCAATGGGTGCGGTATCCTTATTCTCTTCATCAACATAATTCTCACTGAAGGATGGTCTGATCTGTTGATCATTTCCTCTTGGTTTATTTTGAGACTGATCTTTTCTAAAGCCTTGCTTCTGGTTTTGAGGGTTTGGTTGGTTGTCCCTAGGAGGCACTTTTTCACTCATTTTTTCCCACATCTTTGTCATGGATTTTATCAGGCCATCTATTCTAGGATCTAGGGAAGGAGATGAAGTGGAGACCTTATCTCTATATGGGACTTTTCCTTCTAATCTAGTCCTGGCTCTTTTTTCTGCTAAGTTGGCTTCTGTTTTTATGGCTATTTGTTGCATTTCTTCTAGGGTAGGGGGATCCTTGTCTCTCAGATGATATGTCATGTCTGGATCAAAACCCTCGGGGAATTTTGCCAAGATTAAACCGAGTGGGGGTTTGAAGTGATGTGGGAGGGCGTTATACACATTGTTGAATCTAGTGCAGTATGCCTGGACACTTTCCCCATTTTCCCGTTTTAGGTTGTTATATTCTGACAGGATTTGAATAGGGTTCCTTCGGACTTCCCACTTGTTCGTGAAGACTTGGCAGAGTTCTAGGATGTTGTGGATGCTGTTTGGAGGCAAGATTTTAAACCATGTTTTGGGTTCTCCACCCAGGCTTTGGGCGAATATTCTCATTCTGACGGTTTCGTCGTGTACTTCCATGTATTCAAAAGCATCGCTAATCCTACTTACATGCTGTTGGGCTGTGGTGGTGTCTTCTCCGATAAAGTGTGGGATTTTTTCTTGATATTTATTTGGGAGAGGAGCCAAGGGCGGTGGCAACACCAAAGGTGCGTACCAGGCTGCCATGACGGGAGCTAATGGATGATGTACAAGATGAGGACTAGTGGGATGAGCGGAGGTGGTTTGAATAGGGGTTCAAGATCGTCAAAGTTTATCTTACTATATGATTTGCTCCTGGGAAAAGTTTGTGATGACTCTAGTTCCAGAGGTGAATCTAGTAGGATAGTGCGATGTTTAGGTACAGATCTTGTTCTACGGATGGATCTACCAGTAGCTAGATGATCAGTTTCAGAAGCTTGCCACAGAATCTTCTCTGGGTCATCTACTATGATAGGGGGATTTGGGTCTGGATGAACTCTGGTATTGATTCTTCGTGAAGCCAGATTTTAGATCCAGAGTTTTAGAGAGAATGGTATTGGTGAATGTTCTGGATGAGTGGTTTTTCTAAAGCTTTACTAAGGTGAAGGATGGTCAAAAGTAAAGGGATGGATTAGTGGAGTTGCCAGGTGAAAATGGGTTGTTTTTGTGAAGATAGCTATGGTCCACCACCAATAACTAATCTGAGAATGTTTTTGGATTTTCTGAGTTTATGAGCAGCCTATGGTTTGTTAAAGTATCTTAGACTTGTTTCAACACTTTGCTAGGGTGATGAGAACAAAAAGAGTTTACTCTAAAAAATGAGTTTATGGACTGCTTGCTTGTTTATGGTACCTAAAGGCCCAAAGAGTCTATAAGAGTTTGCTGGACTCTTATGTACTCAATGTCTTACCATCTCCCGCTATGTTAGTGAGTGATGGGAAAGGTCTATCGGAAAGTAGCCTAGAGTTTGGTGAAATAGTAAGGCTTACTAGAGTTTAGTGGAGTCGCCAGGTGGAAAATCAGTTGTTTTGAGATATATGTGTATGGTCCACCACCAATACTAACAAAAACCAATCTAAGGGAGTTTTTTGGGGTTTTTCTGAGTTTTATGTAGTCCTGAGGTTTGGAAGAGTTTCCTATAACTGACTCATCATTTTGCTAGGATGGTGAGACAACCAGATTCTACTCTTCTAACTTTGACTGAGATTTTGAGAGTTCCTAAGGGATACCTAGGATGTTTTGACTCAAGGTCCCACCGTGATCGCCATTATGTTAGGGTCCCGTGATTTGGCCGATTGGCTAGCCAAATGACGATGTAACATCAAACCAAGCTTTGGAGCCCAAGGACCTAGCCTTCCTGGACTCAGAGAGGGATCTCTCTATATGTGTAGAAGATGTCGGTGTGTTTACTTTCGATGTTCTGATATTAGGCTAGTTATGAAGTATGTTTTTGGTTTTTTGGTTTTTTAAGTTTGTGAGGGATGAAACTGATCAAATACATAAACTGGATAACAAGATGTAGATAAATTGGGCTATGGGGTCAATCAGGTCAAGGAAGCTAATGAAGTGATGATGTAAAGCTGCTGTAGGACCGATTTGATTCACAGTAGAAGGGATCTCTGGGCAAAATGGATTAAATGAACAATAAGTTGATGAAAGACAAGGGATTTCAAGTGCAAACTAGTTAATAGCAGACATAAACATGTAATAGCAAGCCATTAATCATGCTAGGAATAACTATAAGCTAATCAATACATGGAAATCAAACATTCAAGCCATACATAGAGGTATAAGACCCTCTAACTTCGGGAAAAGGCTATCAGACTTTGGGGAAAACACACGAGACAAACTAACAACTCATGAACTATGCCGAAACGCCTAAACATAGTCTCTAAGTCATTGGGCACTTGGACAAATACGTTTTCATAGTTTTAGGCAAAGGGCTAGATCGAAACTAGGCCTCCTTGGTTCAACAAAATGATCAACAAATCAGTCAAAGAGAAAGTTTTATGGACAGAACTATGGGCAGCTGATAGGTAGGTAGGGTAAACCATACATCCTACTCAACATACATGGAACTGATGAATAAAACTTAGCAACAACACCTTAGGTTACTAAAGAGCAGCTAAGAATTCTTTAGCATAACTAAGGGAGAAGAAAACATCAAGATATGAAGATTCAGGGATTTTGAGGTGCCTCCATGGGCATGTCTCAAAATCAATCTTTACTGATCTATAGCAGCAAGAAAAATGAAATATGAGTGAAAACTAGAAGACAAAACAACATTAAGAAGCACTATACCATTCTGCCATGTCAAGGAATCCATCAACAAGCCTTCAACATTCCTCAAAAGCATCCAAGAGGCAATCCAAACATCATAACTCAAGTGTATTCTTCAAAGCTCATATGACCAATGCATTAATTATTCTCTCAAGTTCAGCCTCTTGATTTACAATGAGAATCATGGGATAAATAGGCTAGAAGGAGGAAAACCTCATGGAGCAACTAGCTATCCCATTGGCCAAGTCAAAATATCTAAACTTGTCCTTGAGGCTTTGCAAAGCCCAAGGCACAAAATATCTAATAAAATATCTAAAAAACTGCTAAAAATGGAAATTATATTGACTTTACATGACTTTCCCATGATAAAAATAGCCTAACGCACATTTGGGAAAAGCAGATTTTTGGAGTTCAAAAATTGCAAAAATACTTCATATTTATGCCTGAAAAAGGTCTCCGGAATTGCTGGATGCAAATGGAAGCCTTCCCGATGTCGAAATGAGGCTCATGATGGCTCGTTGGAAAGCTCTCTGTGTCTGCTTTCCAACGCAAGTGGAATCACCTCAATCTGATCTCTGAAAGTCCCTCAAAACTGTACCTGTGTGCAAAAACCCAGAAAATAGCAGGCTGCTGATATGGCGGGCAGAATGTGCAAAATGAGGCTGTTTTTCGCCAATTTGGAGGGGCGAATGATCTTCAAATGCCTTGAAAATCGCTGGAGAGCTGCTCATGAAATTATGGAATCCATTGGTATCACCCTCCTCCCTTGACGACTCTTCAAACTGAAATGGCGCATTTATGAGTTTTTGGCGAAAACCCCAAAAATGCCAAAAAACAAAAAGTTTTCAAAACAGGCCCAAAATTGGCATGGATGACCCTCAAGGGTCCATAGAGACATGTTCCGAAGCTGAAGCTAGAATATCGAGGGCTGATATGCTTTTTGCCTCTTTCCGTGCTAGGCGCCTCTCCTTCAATTTCTTCAATTTTTCTTGTGCCACCTTCAATTTGCGCCTGGCGAATTGGTTTAGCTTCCGAAAGTGAAGGGTTCTCCTCCTCTGTAGCTCAAGATCCCTGTTTTCCTTCTCAAGCTTTGTCTCCAAATGCTGGTTAGCCCTCTCAAGCCAAGCTTCCTTGTTTTCCTCAATTTCCCGCTCAAAGAGGGTAGTGAGAGGAAAAGCTTCGAATTGAGCTTGTTCTTCAGCCTTCTGTTTCTCCAAGGCTCTCCTAAGCCCGATGGTTCTAGGCCTCTTTCGCCTAGGCTGGTCCTCCTATTCTTCATCATCAAATTCGCCAATAAGCTCTTCAATTCTTACTTGCGCCTTTTCTGCCTCCTTTTTGTACTTAATGGCCCTTGCCTCATGAATGGCTGCATGAAATTTCATTTGTTTGTTCTCAACCTCCAAGAAATGATTGAAATTCCTTGCTCTTTGGAGATCTTCTTGTAATACCTCGATTTTCCCTTCTTTGTGAATGAAGGGATTTTCAAGGATGCGTGCCTCATTGTTGCTGTCATCGCTTGGGATAGGGATGACAGCTGATTTACCTCCGTGCTTGGCGCTTTTTCCAACTGTACTCTTGCCTTTGAAGGCCAATCTAGCGCTCTTTCTCCTTGGCAAGCTAGGAGTTGTCTTTTTGGGCAATTTCCTCTTCTTAGGGACAGTTTTGGTCACCATCAAGGAGGCAGCTTCAGCTTGCTGTCCTTCCTCAACATCCTGTCCAGCTTGTGGCTCAAAAGATATTTCAATTGCTTGCTCAACCTGCTGCTCTTCAAAATCTGTCCGCTGCTGTTCCTTTTCCTGTACTTGCTGCTGTACCTCAACCTCTGTCTGCTGCCCCTCTTCTTGAATTTGATACTGTTCATCAACCTCTAGCTGCTGTCCAATGATATCTAACTGCTGCTATCCCTCAAAATCTGGCTGCTGCTCATCAACCTCCTGTTCTCCCTGTGGCTCAATGCCCTCTTCTTCTCCTCGTTTACTTGGCTGCCCAGTGGTCATCTTGAGTTTTTTAGGGGTAGGCCTACTAGATAGAGGCACTGGGCGATGGACAGGCTGAGTAGGAGACACATGAACAGGAGGGACAGTGGAGAAATCGGCATGGCTAATGAATAAATCCCATGAAATTCCTTTCTTTTCCAGCTGGTGCAAGAAGATGATTTTGATCAAGGAATGATGAAAGAGAGAAGGGATTTGCTGAGGTGGAGCTTTCTTTTGGACAGTAGCTGCCATTTTCTCTATGCTCTTGGACAAAAAGTATGGAAGGTTTAATTGCCTGCTCCTGGTAAAATGCATCAACAAGCGAATATGATAGGCAAATATTTGGCTAAACCTCCCTTCACAAGTGAAATATCTCATTATGGCCTTCATCAGTGGAGCATAACTGTCAAGAAGATAGGAGAAAGGAAAAATAGCAGTGATGGTCTCCCTATGTTCCGACTTGATGAAAGGTTTATAATCCTCCAGATCAAGATGCGCTTGTTTAAACCACTTTTCACCATGATATGGGATCTTGGTAGCTTTGGATACATACCTTGGAGAGATTTTGAAGTCAAGACCTGCTAACTGGAAGTGTTTGTCTTTGAATCTCAAAGCGCACAAATGTGTAAGTGGCGAGAAATTCTTGACTTCCTCTATCCTCTGACAGAAATCAAGACAACCTACTTCATGGAAATTGAAAAGTACTGAGGGATGAGCATTGATTTCTTCTATGGAGATAGGCTCATATCTCTTATGTTGTCCGCCTTTGTGATCTCGTTTTGGAGGCATCCTGACTTTGAAACAAGCTTTGGAAGAGGCAAATTGCCTTCACTATATGAGAAATGCTCTGCTGGTTTGAAACAGGTCACCAGATTGTTTGGACAGATATGGTCACTGTGGTTTGGATGAAATGCAACAACGCTTCCTTGAATAAGCTCCTCTGCACTTATTAACAACAGTTCTTCAAATTTGGATGCACTTCAGCTATGTATCCTTCTTAACAATGGCACTATATGTAAGAACTGCTTTGTAGATTCTTTGTGCACAGTCTTGAACAAATCCCCTCTTGTGACCTTGCTTAGAGGCCTGCTTGCACTTGTATTTTTGTCTTTGAAACCAACCTTCAAAAATTATAACCCTGCTCTTTTAGGTCATTTACCTTGAAACATGCCCCTGTCAGCAGACTTCTGTGGAGACCACACAGTGGGAAAAGAAAAAAGACCCTGTGGTTATGTGAAAAATTAGCCCACAGTGTTAAGGAAAACACCTTCTACTCATGAAATTTGAGAAGTCAATCATCATCTTTGTACATCTGGCCTCAATGTAAACTTGATTATAAAAAAATGCCCCATCAGCAATAACCCTGCCTTCTGGAAAATGAACCTGTTTCACCTACAGAAAACTCTGTTCAACAAACTTCGGAATGATATAGTGTAGTGCAGAAAAACAGGCTTGGTTTAGGTGTAAAGTCAGTGCAACAGTGGTTTAGGAAACAAATCCCCTGCTTTGTGAGTTTAAAAGTCCACCAACACATCTATATTCCTGGCTTTGATGTTAAAAAACCACCATCAACCACCTCTGTCTTTTACTATGCTGTCATCTTTGGAAGCTCTCTGTTGATAAGTTTTCAAATAGTGAAAAACAGTGAAAAAGGGGCAGATTTCAAGAAAAGGCTTGTTGTGATAGGTGTTTTGGTGCCTTGTTCTTTAGAAATGGCCTTCCCTCTAAACATATCACAACCACAGTTTTTCAAAATGACACCATTCAGTGGAAGAAAAGCAGAACTGTGCTAGGTGATATATCAATGCACTATGGTTTTTAGAAAACACCTTCTTTTGCTTGTGAGTTTAAGAGAGCCACCCAAATACCTGTACCCTTGTCTTAATATCAACTGCAATTACTAAGCACTCTACACTTTAGACAGTGGCCATTTTTATTTGTGAAGTTTTAAAAAAACCAACACCACTTTGGTACCTCTGCCTTTAATGTCAAAATCTAACCATCAATAATCTTTGCTCCTCAGTGTACCGTGTATTTCTGGCTTCAAATGTTAAACTTGATCATCAACAACCGTGCCTAATCACCAACAACCCTGCCTCCAGCTTCTCATCAACAAACTTTGCCCTTTTAACTATGTACAGCTTCAAACTGAGGTCTACAGGCTTTAAACTTGATTTTTCGAGTTTTTCAAGGTAGGAGATAGAGTACCTTGTGAGTTTTTGAGAAGAAATCCCTTGGAGGGAGCTAAAAATGCAACGGAACCCTTCAAAACTGGCGCGGCAACCTTTGGAGCAAAACCCGTCTCGCCGGAGAAAAGTGTCGGGTGGAGTTGTCGTGCGGTCGGGCGGCCACCTACAGGCACG
This sequence comes from Pinus albicaulis, assembly GCA_034641835.2. Taxonomy (NCBI): domain Eukaryota; kingdom Viridiplantae; phylum Streptophyta; class Pinopsida; order Pinales; family Pinaceae; genus Pinus; species Pinus albicaulis. Next base: position 389,305,705 of record CM076573.1, read on the forward strand.
TCGCGCCCGCCTACAGGCACGTCGCGCCGACGTTGAAGGCCTTTGCAAAACGATGCCCAGGCACGTCGCGCCACTTTCCAGGCCCGTCGCGCCGACTGTTGAATGCAAATTTCGGAAATTTCGCCCAATTTTCTCGCTTGTTTGATGCTGGATGCGAATGGACTCCCCTTCAGATTTTTGAAAATGAAAATTTACACCATAATTACCTTCACTACTATATCACCACAACTCTCCAACGGTTACTTACCCATTCGGATTTGACATTACCTTTAAACTCTGTTTGTTTTTTTTAAACAGTGGGTTTTCAAATCTCTGTTTGCAGGAGTAGTATACAGTGCTCTTTTCCCTCAAAATAAAGGTGGTGCTTTCTTCCTTTTAAACGATCCAACAAAGATCACGGGCTAAAAAACTTTGGAACACAGTGAAAAATGACTTTTAAAGGGGGACTCTTCTTGGTGACAAAGTTTTTAGAAGGTCTTGTCTGCAGGTCCCTTTTCCACACAGTCCTGTGCTACACCTGCTCTTTGGAATGGTAACAAGTGGTTTATCATAAGACATATAAACAGTGATAATTCATCACAACCAACTTCCTCTGCCTGTTTATTAGATTAAATACCACTCGCCTCCTCCATCTGAAAAGACAAGCTTGGGCAATATGAAAACAGGACTTTTGATATATAGTCATTATTCTGCTCTGAACATTGTGTTACCTCTTTTTTCCCACAGAACCATTTCATAACTGAAATATGTTCACATTATGCACCAAAACATTTGAAAGCTGTGATTTGGTATTTGACATTGTCTTGTTGCTTGATCTTTCCTTCAAGGAGACAGTTTTCTTTTTTGGTATCAGTGGTACACACAAGTTCAAAATTGTCTCTTTGTCTATTCATAGCATTGCATACCTGTCATCCTGCATTTTATGACTCAACCTTGGTCACTGTTTCACTTTCCCAGTGATAAATTTCTACTTCTGAGTGTTTCACAAGTTTTTCTCTGGACTCTAAATACACTTTTTAGGTTGCATCCTTTCACCCTAGACTTCTATGTTTGCTCAGAAGGATTTCCTTTGATTTCTGTATAGGTGATCATGAAAGGTCTTTAACTCCTTTTTAAGTCAACTGCTCTTTTGGCATTAATAGCATACAATATGTTCAATATTTTCTCCTCTCTACTGGATGGACTGTTGACAGATAGCTTTTTCGAAGAGGGAGATCAATACATTTATAATTGTTGTGGACAAGATCACTTTCCCCTCACATTCAATTTCTTGTCTTTTCTCTCACTTTTTGACTGACCAGTTTTCAACAGCCTGCAGAATGATTTTCGTTCGCTCATATATGGAGGAGAGGCTTAATCGTGTAAAGTATCGAAGCTTCCCTTTACCACTATGTCGTACACAAAATTTTCTCCTCGAATGTAAATCATTTGAACAACATCAACTAAAGTATCAAACTATTTGCAAGCATCACCGTGTTGCTTTTTGAAGGAAACCCAGTCACGTTGACACCGTTTCCAAGGTTGTTGAGATATTTGTCACTTGGCTTGTTCATCTCATGATTGATTATTTTAACAAACAACTTTGTGACTATGAAGATCAGTGCTTCCTTGAAAAAACCAAGCACTTTCTCCTGCCTGTGTAATGGCATTGTTTATCATCTGTTCTATTTGATCTTATGGATAGACAGGGTCCTTATGCTTTGGAAAGTTCACCGATGATAGGCCTTCTAGAGTTTCAACCATTCACCTGACTTGAAAGTTTCAGATGATCTCTTTTATCAGGCCAAAATCCCCTTTCCTTTGAGCTTATCATATTTCCACTATAATCCTGTTATGGTCAGCAATTACATTCATGAAACCTGAAGATATTGTGTCATTGTTTCAGTCAGGGAAAACCTGGACTTCTGCAGCCTTCTGAGTCAACTCTAGCCTGCGCCCTCTGCTTATGTATGAAGGAGGCGCCCTAACCCTCTGCTTGTAAATGAAGGAGGTTCTGGGCCTTGACAATTTACCATTTAGCTGAGACAGTGGCGACCCTTTCTTACTGTGATTTTCATGCTGGAAAGAGTTGTAAGGTCCTGATGAGTGACCTTTGTTTTGCAGCTTCATCTCAGGCTCATAATACACTTAGAAGCAGCTGTTCCTCTAACTGTAAACTCAAACATTTATTCCATGATATGAAATATATTTCCTGTCTTTGTAGAACCATAGAACACAGTGAAAAACCTACTAGTCAGCTTGAGAATGGGCTTCATGCAGTGCTGAGACCTAGGGAATATGAGTGGTGCGACTTAAGGCTGTTTGTCAACTTCATTTGCAAATTAAGGGATCAGTCATGATAGGTCTGCTGCAGATGAGGGCTTTTTTGGCTTTTTGATGATTGCCAAAGGTGGAATGTCCTAAACGCCAAGAGGTCTTAATAGACACAATACAGTTGCTTGTGGAGAGCTCTTAATTGAGACAACACAATTGCGGAAATCAAATAATAGAAATCTTCCTTTTAATACAAAGCTACGAAGATTAAAATCGCAAATATAATGGAGCAAAGAAAATCAAACAGATTTACTCATGGTGGCGGTAAAATTCACACGTTAAATAAGCATATCATGATAAACTAAACTTTGTTTTATAACTTCAAAACATCAGATGCATTCATATATGAGGCTGCTCTCCTTCACCAGTAAGACCAAGGGTTGCGAAGTAACACCTTTATATTATAACTTCAAAACATGAGATTATACAAAAATGATTTTCTCTGTTGAGGAGTTAATGTTTTCCCATACGCTTTTACCAACCATGAATTAAATTTCCATTTGACTTTGATTCTTTAATTTGTTGCGAAATGGGTAATTTTACTCCTCTTATGAACTCCATTTAACCCATTTCCTTGCCTGCAAAACCAATCCGCAACCTGCAAAATATTTGCTGAGGTATGGCTGCTGGTAGTTAATTTAAGGCAGTGATTGAGATTAATTTTCCAACACTCCCCCGTAATCGCAAATGCTGGAATTGATCATTCTGAAACAATCTCTGAGATAAACAAAATTTCCACATGCCAATGGTTTTGTGAAGATGTCTGCAAATTTTTCTTCTGACCTATAATGCTACAACATAATATCACCATTGTTAACTAATTCTCTTATGAAATGATAATTAACATCAATGTGCTTTGTCCTCTTTTGAAAATTATAGTTCTTTGATAGTGTAATTGCGTAACTATTGTCACAGAAAATAGTTGCTTTTCCCTCTTATTCATGGCATAAATCCCTCAACATTCTTCTCATCCAAACTGCTTGACACCCTACTGTTGTTGCAGCGACATATTCAGCTTCTGATGTTGACAATGACACTATCGGTTTCTTCTTGGAAGCCCATAAAATGGCTCTCGAACCCAAATGAAAAACATATTCTGGCGTGCTCTTTATGTCATCAACACTTCCTTCCCAGTCACTGTCAGTGTAACCAACCAGCATAAAATCATTTGTTGTGGTGTACAAAATGACATAATCCTTTGTCCCATTGACATATTTTAAAATTCTTTTGGCTCCTTGCCAATGTGTCTCCTTGGGTGTCTCCATGAACCTTGACACCAAATTCACTGCCTACATTATATCAATGCCTAGTTGCAGTCAAATACATTAGGCTGCCCACCATACTTTTGTATAATGTCGGATTGACATTGCTGCTACAATATTCCTTGCTCAACTTCAACCCCACGATATTTGGAGTTGGTACTGGCTTGTTTTTCTGCATATTAAACCTCTCTAAAATGACTGCAACATACTTTGCTTGAGAGATAAAAATGCCATTTTCTGTTTGCTTCACTTCTATGCCCAAAAAATATCTCAACAACCCCAAGTCAGACATTTCAACCTCACTTTTCATGGTTTCTTTGAAATCATCGATGAGGAAATCATCACTCCCTGTAAAAATCAAATCATCTACATACAAAACAACAATAAGAAGTTTACCGTCACTTTCTTTGATGTAGGGATTAGTTTCACCATCACATTTTTTGTACCCATTTTCCATCAAGTAAGCATATTTCTAGCTATACCATGCATGCGGTACTTTCTTCAGCCCATAAAGATCTTTCCACTTGACCTATACACCTTGTCTTATTGGCCTTCTATCTCATAACCAGGAGGTTGTGTAACATATACCTCCTGTTTCAGCACTCCATTCAAGAACATTAATTTTACATCCATTTGATACACTTTCCATTTATGTTGCACTACAATTGACAACAATGAACACATTGTCTCCATCCTCGTGACTGGCGCAAATTTCTCCACATAATCTCCTCTATGTTGCTGCTTGTATCCTTTGATAACTAACCTTGCTTTATGTCTTTCAATCTTTCCTTCAATTTTTGTTGTGACACCAGCTCCAAAAATAGAAGAAAAGAGAGATCAATGCCTTAGAAATCAGCCACTTTGAGGGGGAAACCTCCAATACATTACATAAATGAACAATTCTTGGATGATACAAATGACCAAAACCTCCTTCTATATATAGGAGTCCATGGGGCCACAATATAATCCTAGACGACCTAACAATAATAATGTCAGGGCACACTAATAACAATATTGGGGTTACAGGGGTACAACAATAACAATAAGGGGGCTACACTAACAACAATAAGGGACTAAACTAGTAATATAGGGACCTAACATGCCCCTCTCCTTCAAACAAGTGTTGCCCTCAACGCTTGATTATTTATGGATGCTTCTGTATAAAATTCTCATCCTCCCATGTGGAATCTTCAACGGGTAAGTTCTTCCACTTGCTGAGATACTCTGAAATTGATTGATTTGGTAGTTGGCGAGTTCTTGTTTCTATGACTACTTCAGAACTTCTTTCGCTGCAATGTTGATCTTCCTATTGTTTCATTCGATTGTGCACCAAAGTTAGGTTATCCTTTGAGAGTTTGAGAACTTGTTGTTGATGCTCGATGTGATATTCCACAATTTTATCATCCATATTAGCTTTCATTTGATCCTTAAAACCATCCAACTTAGCCTCCATTTTTGCTTTTAAACCATCTATGTCATCTTTGATTACTATTTGTAAGATCGAAATTTGTTGCACTTGGTACCGTAATTTTGATATCTCATACTGCAATTCTTATTCTTCATGCATCATAGTATAGATTTTTGAGGGCTTAATCGGTGTGGAATTATTTTTGGGAGACATTTTATAAGTCAATACTAATATCTATGCTTCAATATGCCCTTGTAATCACTTCAAACTGATTTTTCAAACAAACGTTATGCAAACTTGTTTAAAAGTACACACCTTTTTCTAGCTTTTGAGGAGCTCGATATTGAAACTAAATTATCTCTGCAATTTTGGATCTTCAATATATGAAATTTGGCCCTGTAGTAGCCCTCTAAATCTTATTTAAATTTCTAGAGGTCTCACCTGATTTGGATTCTGCAAGATAAAGTTCTACCCAATCTCCCAGAATGACCTAATTATGGAATGGTTCAGTAGATTGACCTTGTACAGCATGCCACGTGTCACTCTTTCCTCCTTTGGCTCTAAATTTCATACAGAGGAAACTAAAGTCTATTTACTTACGAACAATTTTTACAGAATTCCAATCCAATGCTCAGAGAGAGAGTTATGACGATTTTCCCACGGTCACCTCTTTGAGATGAAATTTGTGAGCTTGACAAATCCCTAAATTCCACAGACCCTATCTCTGAAAATATTGCGAACCAAGCTCTAAAATTTTTCCATGACGTTCTTCAGGATTATGGCTTCGGTCTGTAAAAATTTTAGCTTCTGAACCCTCGTAGAAAAGATGTTATAGAGAAAATGTCACGATGACCTGTTTAGGTTAAATTCAAGAGCCTGCAAAAATCCCTAACATGCACATATAATATCTCCGAAAATATTGCGAAAAAAGATCTAAAATTTTGCGAAGATGTTCCTCAGGATTTCGGCTTCACGCTCTAAAAATTTCAGCATCTGAACCTTCGTAGAAAAAATGTTATAGTGAAAATTCCACAATGACCTGTTTGGAGCAGTGAAACCCTAGAATCCAAAGCTCTAATACTAAATGTTGTGAAACCAGCTCCAAAAATAGAAGAAAAGAGAGATCAACGCCTTAGAAATCAGCCACTTCGAGGGGGAAACCTCCAATACATTACATAAATGAACAATTCTTGGATGATACAAATTACCAAAACCTTCTTCTATATATAGAGTGTGTTGGGGGGGGTTACAGGGGCAAAAAAATAACAATAAAGGGGCTACATTACTAGAAATAAAGGACTAAAATAGTAATATATGGACCTAACAATGTTGCTTTGGTCTTATAGACCCACTTCACTCCAATGACTTATTTTCCTTGCAGAAGCTCCATTAACTCCCATGTGTCATTATTTTATATTGCTCCATTTCTTCATCTATTTCCACAACCCATTTTTCTTCTTTAACTG